>JARGYA010000314.1:0-162106 GCA_029204335.1 Mycena vulgaris
ACGCGCGCGCCCCGTATGACTCGCCACCGCGGAGGCGGAGCGCGAGAACGGTTTGCGTACAGCCTGCAAGCCGGCGCCGGCGAGGAGCAGGACCGCATTCTCGCCTCCCATCCGCATCCCGGCGCCGAGCACACCAACGACCTCGTGTGCATGCATGCGCAGCGCAGCCGGGTTTGTGGACGACGCGCATCACTTCGCCGCGGCCGCGAATACCCGGCACGAGAACCTCTTCGTGTACGACCCGCGTATTGACCTTATGCCTTGACGTGCATGCCATCACCGACTAAAGCTTCGCTACCATGCGTGCGCTCCGCCCCAGTGTCTGCGTCCGCTCTGGGGCGGGCGCGGACGCACAAGTAGCGTGGGGAGATGACAGCGAGAGAGCGAGCAGGGAACCGTCAGATTCGGTGGGATGAATCAAGTAATCGGGAGTGTTCGGTGGCGGATTCGGGATATTCCCGGGACAACTCTACAGTGCCAGTGGGGAATGATTGGTGTTGAGCACGGGGATCAGTAACAGGTTTGAACCAGTTAGCACACCGCGCAAGGAAGATGCGATGCATTTAAATCGACGACGTTCCCAGTCTTGTGGCATATCTACGATCTTGACGCGAGGGGGAGGCGTTTCGATATGTCCGAGCCCAGTGAGCATCAAGTTCAACATGATTTGATTGAGGTGGAGGAATTCTACGCCGCACTGCCCACTGCTGGACTGGGAATAGCAAGCAAGTCTAATGTGCGCCAGTTCAAAGGTCTTTCCGGTCGAATGGCGCGAGTAACTTGGTATAAATTGGGCATGTGCCAAATGAGACACTGTCTATCCAGGGTCCAGGTCAAAAGCGAGAAGGACTATGTAGCGTTGTCATATAGTACGTTGTTGTACAGAGATAGCCGTAGAGAAACCTAGGATTGGTGGGAAGCTAGCGTGTTTCGAGAAGACTTTGAGCGTTTCCGGGACGAAGAGAATGGTCCGAGAGTTCTGCGTCGAGCCGTACGGTAGCCATAAAGAAGGGCTGCCTATCGGAGTACCGTCCCGCCGCCGGTGGTGAGGGAGAGAAGGAAAAGCGGAGCGGCTCGGATCGGATCCGAGTCTCGGCTGGCGATGCCGCGTGATGCATCCGCTCCCACGGTTTTAGATTCGATAGTTCAGAGCTTGTGAAGACAGGCAGTACGTCGGCCTGTATGTATATGTGTCAGAGAACGTGTGTTGTACTCTCAGAGCAACTGGAGATGCAATTCCTTTCAAAAAAAAGTTAACACGGAGCAGGTTGAACCTAGACGTGTTTTCTCACCGTCCCACCCATTTCCAGTTGTCAGCTCCGGTGAAACAATAGCGAACCAGGGTATTCTTTCGGGCGCACGGAATCTAAGCGGCCCAGGCTTATCGTGAAACGAGAATACGGCGTGGTGTTGCCGGGCTGGCAGCAAGTTGTGTTCCTTCAACTTGCGTTTGCCTCGCGATCGGACCTTCGGACATCGGTATCGGAGATGAACGGCCGATGCCTGTGCAACGCTCAACTTCCGCAAAGCGAATTTGTCGTCCTTAAAATCCCAATCGTCAGCCAGGGAAAATATACCAAGAGTGCCTGAGTAAAATGTTCGAGAACATAGACTTCTCCCGTAAGTATTGGACATCCTTCCAACAGACCGACAATAAATTACCATTGGCATAACTAAATAAAATTATTACAGCAGTGACGGTGAGGTGGATAACTAGACAGCACAAGCGAAGAGCAAGACAAGCGTAAGCCTCGGGGATTTGGGGCATGCGGTTGCGGTTGCAGTTGGGTTCGAGGATTGTAGGTCTTGCTGCAGACGTGCATTGAGATCGGGATACAGGATCTACCGGACATGGGCATCTCCCACGATGCTCAATATACATAGGGATCGATACGCTCCGCGATGTACATAGATGTAGATAGAACAAATCATAAAGACAGCGTCGTGGGGAATCACTCTGGGCTGTCACTGGGTCGATAGAAAATAGTCCAGGGGCTGGACTGTGTCGATACTCAGTAAGGGCTCTGAGCTGAATGGTCACGGTCTAGAATTAATAATAATAATGATCTTTCTGAATCCTACTTGGGTCGCCGCCTGTGATTCCGGAGTCAGGCCCTCGCAAAGGCAAAGGCAAACTGGGTGCTTGACTCGAGCCTACGTTGATGCCTTGTTGACGCGTCCTTGGACCCCGACTCAGCGTCCCGAGAGAAAAAGACCAAGGAAAAAAAAATGAAAGCGCGGGGCCTGAATCCTGAATCCCAGCCGCAGCTGCACCTGGCGTCGTTATTTCATTTCTGTACGTATGTCCGACCATCTGGCTTTCAACTATCTTACTATCTCTACATTAAATGGTGAGGAGGGAGCGTGGGTTGAAACCCGATCTCCCATTTTTTTCACTGGAGCTGCGGATCATTCTGGCTGTCACTGTATGGCTTCGATCTCGATGGCATGCGGGGTATGCGGGCGCGGCGGATCCAATTCAATCGCGATTTCAGGACCTCGCTCGCAGAGCCGAATTTGTTTACTCTACTTCATATATCGCATTCCATGCGGTCCTGCATTCATCTCGCTTATATCCGCATCCGCGCGCATATCGATCCCCACCTCCGAGTCGGCGCGTTCCACCGCCTTACGTACCTGAAATTGACATTCCAGGCGCTCTAGGCCGACTGTGTAGACCCAATCCGACGCACTACATAACTACACACCGGTATCATGGAGTACATGTCCTCCCGCACCATGTACTAGTAGAGCCCTCCGGCGTGCAGCCTCGGATCGCAGCGCTTGAGGGTGCGCAGGCCGATTAATGCCCCCGCTGATTCAGAGAGCCCGATATCTCGCTGGTGCGCCACTTAACCTGTCGATTTCCGCCACGGACGGCAGCGATTTCGCGTGGACTCAGGTTAATTAAATGATTAAAAGTACGGTGACGCGATCACGTGATCGCGTCCTCCCGCTTCTAAATTCAAGCTCCGCCCTCCCTCCCTGATCCTGATCGTGATTGCTCCGCTGACCCAACCTCGAAGACCCCGGTTCCATTGTGCCCTCCCTCCCTCTTTGTCTAAGAGCCAATAGGCGCGCCCGTCGTGCCGGCAGCCCAGTGTTGCAGTTAAGGGTTAAGGCCTTAAGTTAAGACCTAGTAAGGGTAGCCCTTAACAACGGGCCGAAACCATGTTAAGCCTTTATTAAGCCTTAATGTGTCGGACCACCGGACGTGAGGGCCTAGGGCCATGGCTCCATTCTCGGGTCTTAGCACAGCCTTCCCTCGGCATATGCCCGATGCGGAGGTATGTGAAGTGCTGAAGGCTTGCGAAATGGAAACTTATGCTTCCCATCACCCTCGTAAATCTCTTCGGCGGCACAATCTCGCGCCCACTTGGAAAGCCGGCTCGTCGCTCTCGTGTGGTGTCAGAGGAAGGCTTTGTACATGGAACTCCTTGCAGCCGAGTACGGCGACGAGGAACCCGACGCGGGGGCTTTGGAGGGTTCCGGTGATGACTTTGAAGAGTAAATAATAAGGTAACTTCCACCTGAACATATACTACCATTTTGGGAATTAACCCTTAGTTTGACCCTTAAAAACACACCCTAAATTAACCCTTAATAAATCTTAAGGCCTTTGTTTCTGGAGCGACCCTTATTAAGACCCTTAACTGCAACACTGCGGCAGCCAAAGGATGCATACTGAATGGATGGCCATTGGCAGGGTAGCAGCTATTTAACCAGGCGTGTGTGGAGGACCTTTCGTTCATTCTTCCCGCGCTGACTTCCCTCCCTTTGGGTGAAGAACTGTGCTTAAAGAAGCAGGATGCGCGACGTTCACCCAGATGCAACTGGAGCACGACATGCTCTTCCCGCCGCAGACCCCGCCCGCGTGCGCCCGTGCGCCCGCGACGGTCAAAAGCACCCCCTCGCGCTCCCGCATCCTGGCACTTCTCACTCACGGGTGAAGTTGACTGACAGCACCTTAACTCAGAAACTACAGTCGCCTCGTTGCATATAGCATGTTTATGGTGCGTGGATACATGATTATACTACCGGATTGTTCTGGATCCCTGCATACGGCAAGTTTACTCTCGGACCGTGATCATGTGGCTCACTCCTGTTCTTTCTCTACCTTGAACTTCACCTCCACGGCGCGCAGGCCGGAATTGCATGTGTGCGTCCGCAGCTACGCGGCCTAGGCCACTAAGAAAAATTGTAGTGAAATATTCGCCCTCCCCCTCCCCATCTACTTTCTTGTGTCGCCATCTGTCCCTCGCCCACCTTTGTCCCCGACACATATTCGCTGCCGCGGCCTTCCTCCATGTTTTTCCACGCGCACCGACCGGTTCCCCGAGCAACTATCACATCGAGCGCGACCCTCCTCACGCGAAAAATTACGCGAGTCGTTATCCCCGCTGAGTCCTACCTCTGCCGATGAGTTCCCATTCACCTTTCAGACCCCAGGCTTGCATCCACCCATGTTCTCTTGACGGTGCCAGCAGAGTCGGATTCCGCGTCGGATGGGTCGGCAGCCGGAGGCATGAAATGAACCCACATAAATAAGGCTGTGGCGACACCGTTGTTGAAAGACCGAAACTCCGTATCAACTCCGTATCGTCGAAGAAGAACTTCCTCGGAAATTGGTCCCTGAGCACTGGGATTACATAATGCCCGAAATCTGGAGCGTGTGATGGGTACCTGAACGCGCTCCGTTCCGAGCCGGAACTCCTCGATGTAGCGTCGGATGTCCTCCGGGTCGGAACAGTTGTTTGGGCACATAAGGAAAATACCCGTGGTGGAAATGGACGAAGTGGGGCCGTGAATAGAAAAGTAAAAAGTAGAGCCCGAAAACGAAGAATAATAAATAAAGGGAGGATGAATGGAATGCAAGAAGGGCGGAATGATAATTCGAGGATGAGAGAAAGTTATTATAGAGCCTGGAAGTCACTGCGTTTAGCAGGACCTCTGATTATCCCTTTGGAGGATAGGTCCGGCGGCGGACGAAAATTTGGGATTTTGGGCCCCAAACCTAGGTTCAGGGCGGACAAAATCGGGGCTCGCCGAGTAAAATGCTTGGTCCGTTGGCGGACAGAATACCTGCTCTTGGGTGGGTATATCCCGACCCATTTGTCCATACATCAGACTCACTGCGTTCCGTGGCCCCGGAGACAGGGCCTGCGGCCCTTGACTGACGTGTGCCGAGGTGGCGATACAGACCCCCGTGGCCATCACGTCAGCACAGCTGTGCCGCCCTTGGCTGACACCTCGCCGCCGTCGCCTCGACGGACCCTTCCTCCCTATGCCTAGCCCTCGCGACGCATCGCGGCAGACCTCGGTTATCCCTTGCCCTCCTTCATCCCTTCTTCTACTGTCTTTTGTGCTACCAAGAGGCTGCGTGCGCCGTGTAATATGTTTATGATATATGACTCACCAAAAGCTTAAACTTGATTATTACGGCTCGAAGCCGCCGACCCTGCACAGTGCGCTCCCATGCCACTCGATGCCCACCACACGCTCTGTTAAAACACTATCTAATATTCACAGATATCGTCGCCTTCGGGCTCGACCTGGCTCGGCCTCAGCTGCTACCCCTTTGCGCCCCTTTGTAAAGGCCTTCCTCGTGTATCTCAAGCTGTTGGAGTCGTCTCCGACGACGATACAGACGAGGAAATATAATAAATACCGTATATTGCCTCAAACTATTTTAGACAATGGCAAATGGACGCGAAAATCAGCGCAAGGCAACATACGGGCTCCCGGAGGCTAAATCCAGCGTCCTGGGGGAAAAACCGATTTTTTGGGTAGGCTAGGTCCGAGGCGGACAAAATTTGGCCAATCTGGGCCAAAATCCTGGCGGACAAGAATCGGCCGATTGGCCGGATTCGGGACCTAGCCTCCAAAGGGAATTTCAGAGGTCCTCGTTTAGCCCGGCCCTAGTCGCCGATTGATCTAGCCGGATGAAGACGGATCTAGCCGAGTCTATTTCTGTCTATGTGTCCAGATCACGCCGGTCTAGGCCGCTTAGGCACCGCTTCGACGCCTCCGTGTTTAGAATGTGGGATGCGGGCAGAAGTGCTCTCGACCCATCGTGTCTATCCCAGCCTCGCTACCTAGCCTCATGTTTGTCGTGGCGCGGCCTTGCCAGTGAATGCTTTGCCGCAACTTCGACGGGCGACCCGACCTTGATCTCAGCTATTATTGAATGGCGCCACTTTTGTCGCTTATTTCCTCCCTCCGCCAACCTCCACCCATTCGCATCCGCCCAGCGCACGTCGCTGGAGCTTAATGTAGGCGTAGTCATGAACTTGTTGTAAAGTGAATAAACTTTCCCATCTGAACAATCTGCGCGCTTTACTGTTTACATGGGTAATTATTATTAGAAGGTGCGTATTCACCAAATCAACGGGTTGCAGGCTTGCGGGAGCCCACAGATCAAGTGGCAGCAGCTGCGGGACCGGAAAGTGGCCTCTGAGGTTTTTTTCAGCAATTTATTCCCAGTACATGACTGGGGAAATCGACACGGGTGTGGTCGAGGCGCGCGTGGGCGCCTAGCCTAGCCTAGTAACGGCGTGACCAGGTCACCTAGACGCATGTGCGCGGCTAGGCGGGCCTGGATCAGTCTAACCACATAGGCACAAAGAGAGGCTGGGGCCGGGCTAAACGCAGTGAGTGAGCCATAGACATGGTGGAGCAAGAATAAGCGTGTGCGCATGGCTCAACCATGGGACTTAATATATTGTCCGCTCGTCCTATTTGCTGATGGACTTTTACCTTTTTTGCTCGATCGAATCTTCCAGGATCCCCGGCGCGTTCCTTGAATTACTGAATACGCCGTCCACGACTTTTCTTGAAGCGCTCTGCCAAGATAAACTCAACATCAAACTCAGCAGGTGACTGGCTGTAAGCCTCAAGGTGTGCGATGTTTAATGCCCCCTCCAGCCCCCCGCAGTATACTCTAAAGTCCTCGAGTCTACTCCAAATTCCAATGTTGTGTACCGCTGAACCCCGATGCCGCCCCGCCGCGATCTCGCCAGTCGCCCGCGCGCGCATGCGACGCCGTGAAATTGTACGACTCGGGGTCCAGCTCGGGGGGTGCGGCCTGAGGCACGATCCGACTTCATGCTGGCGGTACCCAGTTGGTTTTTATTTATTTATTTCGCGAAATCCCTGGATGCGAACGATCTCGTATCTCCAGAGCACTGCGGCCGTGCCGTCCCCTCATCTCATAATTCTCGCATCCAACTAACACACGTATGAGCATTGAGGCATACTTCCCAGATCGGCTTTCGCTGTGGAGGAGGCCTCGAATTTTGGTGCTATCAGCCGCTGGGAACCTGGCCACCTTAACGGTTTGAAGCTACTAGCGGCTCTGTGAAGGTAATTCTGCGGCGCCTGAACGCACCCAATGATGTGCATACATCCTACGAACAAGTGAAGCACTTGGGCGGATTTTGGTGGCGCTTCCATTGCTCGGCGAATTTATTTCGGTCGGAAATCCCAAAAAGGCAATTAACAGGGTACCTGGCCACCCGCACAAACCTATGGTTTCCGGCTCAGATGATGGTCTCGGCGTGAATAATAATATTCAATGGATCCAGATGTTGTGTTTGGGGCATTAAAATCTTACATTTAACCCATACAAACGGTAGTACCGGGTGCTTCTGACGAGGGGTAAGTGCAGCGGGATCGATCCCGCCATTGAAACGAGGCTCGCACACCAGTGAGAGGAGGGATTTATCCAAAGTAAGTTGCCTGGAGCTTCATACGAATTAAATGAACATGCCTAGACCACTGGCTTCACTCCTGAGTCCCCCTGTTGAGAACCTGATATTTGAACATTGTCACCAAATAAAAATAGGGTGATTTGGATTCCTGGCGACATCAAGAGAGACATCAAATAAAGATGACATCGGACCACCTTTAAAAATGAAGTTTAAGGTACCATGATTACCCATTCCAAGTGCTTCCTCCGTAGTATTTAAAGGTCACTCGATATCTGGGCCGCCGTGGTCTGGTCTTCGAGGTCGGATTGTAATCATTGCCATAGTTTCGCACCGAAGGGGCAAAGCTGTAAACGCGGTTGGATGCTCAAAAATGATCCCTAAGATCATGGAAGCAGAACGAGTCCCAAAAGTGGATTGCCCAAGAATTGGTGGAGAAATGAGCCGAATGGCCGCTCGGAGTTAAGGAATTGATATGCCAATTTTCAGGCAAAAGTGATTAGTTGTTCTGAAGCTGTGGCGCGGTTGATATTCTGGTGTAGGAGGGACTGTGATACCAAGGAAAATAACAGGGTTGGCTTGCGCAGACAGAAAGAAATGCGGGTACCCCTACTTCTTGTGTTAAATCTCTGCCTTGAGACCGCGCAGCCTACCATGTAATATCACGGACTTTCAAACGGAGAATGGAGGATGTAATCAACATTGTACATGTGGATAACGCTCGCGGAATACAACCCAGCGGATAAAGATACATAAATACAAGACGGCGCCCACAAGTCTACGTTGCGCGCGCCGCAGACGTCGCCAACGGGGAGGCGTGAGATATAACTCAACTGAACAGGGTGAACACACACACCCCGGAACACCGCATGTGAGATGTTCCGTCAGACGCTCACTGCAGTTGGCGGGCAGTTGACGGGAGGTATAAGCTCGGGGGAGCCCCCGGCGGTGGCCTTCGCGGCGATTTAATTCGGTGCAGTACTCATACGTGTATTATTCAACACTCTTGCACCTACAGTGTGTAGGAGCCCTTCGGCTCGCAGGCTCGAGCGCTTCAGGATCCACGGACCTCAGGGATCCCGACGCCCGCCTTGGCTGCCGCTCCACTGCACGTCGCGGGCCATACATAGGTCAGCCTCTGCCGCAGTTGGTCGCAATTTACGCGTGCACTTCAAGGCGCCAGCTTGGTTCAACGGTTCAAAAATCGGTGACGAATCTCACGTGACCGCGCGTTAATTCAAGCTCCGCCCAAGTCGCTGATTCGAATCGTGGTTGCTTCGTCCCTCGACATCCACCGCGCTGGAAGTTTCACTCTCCCCGCTGGCCACCGCTTTATTGTACCCTCCCGTCCTTCCTCATCTACGAGCCGATGAGTGCGCGATGGCAGACCTATTCACCGCAGCTGCTATTTAACCAGGGTGGGGAGGACCGGGAGGTCTTCCATTGATTTGTACTGCATTGACCCTCCCTTGATTTAGCTGACTGTGCTTGAAGACGCAGGCTGCGCGAGCGCTTCTCCCAGATGCAATTGGAGCAAGACGCGTGGTTCCAGCCGCAGACCCCGCCCCGTGTGCGCCCGTGCGCCCGCGATAATGTGCCCATAGTCAACGGCAACGGCAACAGCACTCTTTCACACTCCCGCCTCTAGCTCGCACATATACTCAACCCGGCAGTTGACGCCGACTCGACCACGTACGTCCCTCTCCTTATCATGAAATAGCAGGAGGTCTTCTCAAGACCTGACCGCTCGGAACCGTATGGGCGCTTCACCCTCTTTTTAAAATTACGTGTCCGTCCATCTGAAGCTTTTTAAACTCCGACGATCACTTGACCCCGAGATTCCACCGAGACCGGCCCTAAAGTCAACTCTGGGGTTAAGGACAATCTTATTTATTCTGTGAACAGATTCATTATACTGGGAACCTATTCTGCATACACAAACTTCTGTATACTCAGCAAAGATCCAAAGTCCCGCATTCATTGTCCAGCCGAAGTGGTGGGGCGCGGAGCGCCCCACCGCGCTCTTGTAAGTTCTACGAATAGATCTTAAGTCCTACAACTACGCTACCCGCCTGTATTGTACCTATATACTGCTATACCACCACGTTAGTCCAGATCTTAAGTCTCACCTAGGATCTTAAGTCCTCCTACCACTTAAGTTCTGGTCAGAACTCAAGATCCGCTATCGATCTGAAGTGTTGTAAAAAAAGCATAATTGACTACTTGAGTCGCACCAAAATCCACTACTTAAGTTCTTGTCCGTCTCCAGTTCCATCTATGGACTTGAGTTTTCGTGTTCAGTTCTGCCGATCTTAAGTGCCCCCAACTTACGATCTGCATGCCCACAACTTAAGATCTACGGGGAGGGACTTGAGTTCCGAATATGAGACATTCGAAGCGAAAAACGTACCGCTTTTTCGAGCGCTTCACTGGGCTCTTCAAGTTCTCAACGTACTCGTAGCTGAGATAGAGGCATTAACATTCAATAGCACAGTTGAATGACAACGAAGGCTTACCTCGGCTTCGCTCCGGGTTTAATGGTAGTCGCGATCCTCTGCTCACGTTCGAGCTTCGCCTCCTGTAGTTTGGAATAAATCGGTCAATCAATCAGCGGTATAAGGGGAAGCTTACCTCGGGCGATCTCCGGCCTCTCTTAGTGCGCCGTGCGTCCGACTGTTGCGCGGAGTCATCCTCAGGGCTGCCTTGCGCCCTCGGGGAGGCGGTGCAGATTCACCCTTGTCTGTGACCTGTTTTTTGGGCGCTGCCTTTTTGCCTTTGCCCCGCTTGCCCCCCTTGCTGCCCTTGGCGTTAGGATCAGGCGGCGTGGAAGGCGGACACGACGGAGGGTTAGGCGGCGGCGAAGGCGGGCGCGACGGGGGCAGAGGCAAGTACAAGGGAGTGTTGTGGTTGAGGAGAAAGAACAAAGACGCTTTTGCCACCGTCAAATATTTGTCCCATCACTCATGTGCGGCTTGACTTGGTGAATTTTCTTTCTTCCTCCCGTCTCCGACGCACTTGGATAGCACGACACCCAGTTACTAGACGGGCTCGTGAAACGAGTTGGCGTCCTCCATCGGGTTCTGCAACTCATGCGCACTCCATTCAAGCTCGTCCACCTCGAGTTGCCGCGCTCATGTACTTCCAGTCGTACAAGAAGCCACTGTGGCAAGTGGCAACGCCGCAACTCATCTTCTACCACAAACTGACCTCCTTCTCACACTCTTTGAAGTATTCCCCGCGCTTACGTCAATTCGCTACACCGGCTGCACCACGGCGACTACTTTTGGATGTTTTGCCACCCCAAGTCGTGGAAGCCCCGGGGGCCCGGGAGAATGACAGGCGGGGTGAGGTTTGAGGGGGCGGCCTTGTGAGTATTCGTTTCTGGACCTGGACCATTGCGACGCTCGTTGACGCGACGCGCAGCCAACTCGTGGCGCGCTGATGCTCTACTCCCTCGTCGTGGACTCGTGGTCCCCACCGCAAGCCCGTTCCCGCCCAGCCCACATCGCTCGCACACCCACGCCGCCTCGCCTCGCACGTCCGCAGCCGCACCACGCCTCACGCTCTCGCACCCGCACTGTACGCGGGCGCCCTCGCCTCGCACGCTTGCCAGCACGTCGGACACGCCCGCCCCTCGTTCGCCCTCGTCCGCCCCAGCACGTCCCGCACGTACCACGCCCGCCCCAGTACGTCGCGCACGTACCACGCACGTCGCCGCACACGTCCCCCTTGCCCGTGCCCGCCAACGAGGGTGAATCGGCGCAGAGAAGGACGAGCGCGAGGGCGTCGTGCGCACAGCTCGGACTTAAGTGGTGGCGGGGACTTAAGTTCCGGGCCAAAACTTAAGTTGTCGACCGCGACTTAAGAGGTGGAAGTGGGACTTAAGATCCCTGGACCTGAGTTCTGCAAATCGCCGGGACTCGAGTGGGCGCAGGACTTAAGATCCTAGGTGGGACTTAAGATCTTTACTAACGTCGTCGTATAGCAGTATATAGGTACAATACAGGCGGCTAGCGTACATTGTAAGACTTAAGATCTATTCCTACGACTTAAGTGTCCATACGGTTCCGAGCAATCAGATCTTAAGATAGGCTGATAAAGTATTTGCCTTATCCTTCTTTTCTTCACAGCTGACGCCAGAGTGCCTAGCTATGGTATTCCCAGCGATCCCAGCCTACGCCTGCGTCTGCAAGGTACGCCTACTATCTTGCATATCAACGTAGCTGCAGCGCTGACTAGCGCTGAGTGCCCTCCCCCAGCGCGTCCGGCCGCAGCCTGCGCGACACCCAACCCCTTCCGTCCATCGGCGCCGCCTTCCCACCCGTCCCCGCCTCAGGTACGTTCTCCCTGCCTCCTCTCCCCAGTCGTTTCTCGACTGACTGTGGCTTCAGAGCAATGGAAGGAGAGCGCACGCTCCCCACCGTGCGCGCGCTGTTCCCCGCCGCCTTCGCGCGCGCTGCAATACTTCAAGCCCGCCCCGTCGCATCAGCTCAAGTACACCTACCTGTACAAGATGGGGCCCCGACGCCGACGCTCGCGCACGCCGTCCTCCACCCCCCAATGGACCCCTTCGCCACCGCGTATCGTGGCGACACGGACACCAAGTATGACGAGTACGCCTCCGACGACGCGGAGAGCCTCCACGATGACGACCCGGAGTACACACCTGAAGACGGGCGGCGATTCGTAGGCATGTGCGCCGTGTATCACCCGGACCCCGATGCGCACGCGTCCCCCGCCGACGCTCGATGGCCGTGGCGACTCGATGCGGGGCCGCGGGGAGCTGCATTTGGGGCGGTTGTGGATGGGGTGGAGTTTGGTGCAAGTGTGGTGGGGGATGACGTGGAGGACGAGAGGGGGAGCAGCGAGAGCTCGCCCCCACTCTCTCCGCGCCATTAGCGCACACCGTACTCGTGGCCTTCGCCCCCGTACCCACTCCCTCCGTGCCGCAAGAGCGCGTCGCTCCCCATGCGCTTGCTCCCGGCGTTCTCGTCCCCACTCCCTCCGCGCCTCGAGAGTGCGCCGCTCGCGTCCTTCTCCGCGCAGTAGACCATGAGCGCCGACTTTAAGTCGATTTCGCACTTGATTCTGGTACTGACGTTATCATACCAGCAAACGTGGGAGCAATCCGCGCTCTTGCTCCTGGTTTTCATCTCGGTGCGCTTGTCTCATCCAGCAGGTTTGGCGTAGACCGTGATTGCAAGGTGTATCGGGCTTCAGACTCACTAGTGCTCCGAATCACTGGCAGGCCATCCGTTTCGCTGAGGCGCTCAAGAACTTGAAGCTTGGCGCGCCGATTTTGGACGTCAAGGAGTGCAGATCATTTTTTTGTGAACCCCGAAGGACTCCCCACCTATTTTTGACGTCATCTCTGAGGCGGAGCGTGCCTAGCACTATAAACTCTCGAGTTAACCCAGAGAGAGACTCCGTAGTTTAAAGTCTACCCAGACTGGCGTTATCCAAGACCCGGCTTTTCGGTCATCTCGAACCCCTTCAAAAGCGAGGATAACTCCACCTCAATCTCCGCTACTGAGGAGAGCTTCTCAGGTAGTTTGATGTCGTTTCGGACGTGAGCAGACCCGGGCATTAGTATTTACAAATTTAATCTCCTTTGCCAAGGGAGAGCTAACCCACTAGTTTATCGTCATCTTGGCCATGGAGCAGGAGTTGAATTTATGCGAACACGAAGGACTCCTAGTTGTTAGACGTCGTTTCCGCCGTGATAGTTCAATTATACATCACCATTTGTGAATCCCAACCTTTGCCAAAGGCCAGCTCCTCCAGAGTCACAGACCAGAATCTTTAACAGCAAAACGAGTACCACCATTTGCAGAATTAACTCTCACTCATTGCATTAATCTGGGGCTTCAAAATGTGGAGAAGGTTTGTTGTTCACTCTACAGTCGGCTTGGAATAGATGTAGGAGGATGGTGCAACACTATCTATTATCCATACTAGGACAACAATCGGGCTTCCAGCGCCCAAGCAAGGATGAAAAGAGGGGGAAAGAAGATGCCGATTATCCCTAGTCGCTAACCCAACGTGTGCCTCCAGTATTCCTACACTTATGCTTCTTCAGCGTGGATTCTGAGGAGAAGAATCCTAGACATGCACTGCACCCCCACTCGCAGACCCGCCGGTGCTGCGTCACCTCGTGTCGCAGGCGATCGTGCCTGCGGGAGAAACGTATCGAGCAGCTCATGGTGCACGGGAAGAATTTCTGCGTCTTGGGCTCGTGCGCCTTGACGTGCTTTGCTAGCGTGTATTTTCTGGTGAAGCGGCGGGCGCATCCCGGTTCGGGGCAGCGAAGGTTGGAGCGTGAGCCGCGGGATCCTGCCGCTGGAGACGCAGAGAAAGACGACTCTGACGACGCGCTGGGCGTCGTGGCTGGCGTATCAAATGGAGAGGACGGAGTGCTTGACTCCTTTGACGAATTATCTAAGGAATTTGCATCAATAGTGGCGAGCAGATCGAGCTCAATACACGCTTACCTGTGTCAGAGAGGCCGGTGAAGTCGTGATCGCTACTTGCTCCGGTGGATTCCACCCCCTCTTCTGTATCATTTGGTCAGAACCCTCGCCAGGCCGTCGAACCCAAAACTTCTTACCGTGATGATTAAAAGAAGTGACATCGGAGTTGTAGTGATTATATTCAAGCGTAAAAGCTGTTTGGATAATCAGGAAGATTCGTCTCCGATTCACAAATCAACACTCACAGTCGAGAATTAAATTATCGAAGTTGCTCTGTGCCGCCTGGAGATCGAACCGACCATCCTGCGAATCGAACGTTCGATGAGGGAGGGTCTGGAACGCCGGATCCAGAGGCTCCTGCGCCGTGATGGTTTGGGAATGGGTCATGAAAGCTAGACTTTCGTCACGGTCATGATCTGCAGCGTGGTCTGGGACGCAGTTGGATGCGCTGTAGTCCAAGGATTGGCCAGGGCGCCCCGAAGTTGATTGCGACGTCGCGTCTGATGATGTTCGAGGGGTAACCAGGGCTGCTCCACAGGTTTTTTTTGAGACCTACCTAACATGAATTCCTCGGCTACTTGATTGATATGCTGTCCAGAGGTAGAGAGTGTGAGAACTACGCTCCCAGCCTCAGCGACCGCACTGAGATGCAGCTTCGTGCCATGGCCGCTCTGCGGTTGAAGACCGACCTTATCCGGAGAAGCAGTCATGGGTGCCATGTCGAACGCAAACGTGCCGTCGAACAGCCCGACCTTGAATGAGACCTTCATATTGGAGAGCACCGTCATTGGAAGTGTGAGGGCCATGATGTAAGGATGAAAACACATCACCCGGCTATTCTTTATGGCGGTCCAAATGAACATTAATCAGCCGTATATTTTTCAAGATTTGTGCCTGCCGCAACTATTTTGACAATTTTGATGTCCATGCGGCAACTGTTATCAGTCCGAATCAACCGCAAATATATTTTCAAGATGCCGCAACTGGATGCCCTCCCGTCTGCGGGTGTAGGAAGGTTAACTCCAGACAATGTTCAGAGTATGAATAGCATGATCCTTGTGCATCGTACATCGCAAGGACTATTAAATATGCTGCACTCTCAGTGCTCACTCCTTACGCGAGATTCCGTCCCCACTGCATCAACCCACTGTTCGAATGCAACACAACAATCAAGCCTATTTAGAAGCCCCACGCCACGGATAAATAGATAAATTCCCGGGCTGTGCCTTAGGTTCATGATTCTTAACTTATGGGAGATGCCTGTCCATAGCGCCTATATGTTCGAGCCATTGAGAGCGTCGTTCACCTATAATTTAATTCCGGGTCTGACCCCCCAGTCTTAGGCGCAGCTGAAGCCTGATCCCGGCACTAGCCCTTCTGCGAATGCCTCGGGCCTTCAATCCCAGCGGTGCCACGTCTTCTGCTCGGCGATTCAATGGGACTAGCTGTAATGGTAGCCGAATTTCCAACGCGCACTTCTTGTGATCTAGTTTGGATCCGCTAATTCAACTCAGGCCGCTCCTTCTGATTCCGATCCCCCAACTGCAATTCTTACGTTGCCCTCTCTGCCTCACTCCGCCACACTGTATTCTTCCTGCTAAACGCTACCCTTAACGTCGTGGGTCCCGCCCGGTGCAAAGCCCAGTACCACTTTCCTGTCGTCGTCGTCGTTGCTCGCTCCTCCTCCTCCTCGACGTTCGATGTTATGGTCGACCAATGTCGAGAACGAGTTGACTGTCAAATGGACCGCGGCTTCGATGAGTGCGGCCGGTCCAGATACCGTACGTGCTCGTTAGCTCGACCCTTCTTTTTATTCACCTAGAGACTAGACGGCTTGGACAATATTCGCATTCTTCAAAGCCATCGCTCTGTACCCTGATGTGTTGAACCGCGCTCAGGCAGAGATCGATTCCGTTGTGGGAAGCGATCGGCTGCCCCAACTCAGTGATAGGCCGCACCTGCCTTTCATTGAAGCAATTGTGCTCGAAAGCTTTAGATGGCACCCCGTCGCTCCACTCGGTGAGTCATTGATCAGACCGACTCTATCTTGCGCTCTGAACAGAGGCGTGATAGGATTTCCTCACCGACTGACTGAAGATGACCATTATGAAGGATATTTCTTGCCAAAGGGTACCCTCGTACAGGCCAACGTCTGGTGACTTCCTTCCCTCCTGATCCCTAATTCGCGAGCTGAATACATCTGAGGGCAGGAAAATCACTCGGGACCCCTGCTATACCCTAATCCCAACGTGTTCGATCCTACCCGCTTCCTTGCGTCGGAGCGGAAGCAAGTTCAACCCAACCCTGAGTTTACGTTCGGATGGGGACGCCGGTGAGTGATCGGCCCTTGAGCAACACCTGTTAAAAACTCAAAACTTCTTCCGAAGCATCTGTCCCGGCAGATTGATGGCGGTGGAGGTGCTCTTCATCGCGTACGCGCAAGCAATCGCGGTCTACAATATCTCAAAGCCCAAAGTCAGTGGGATCGTCATCGAGCCACACACAGAGCGGAGCGAGGGTGTTGTCAGGTAAATCATGATCATTCTTTTTACGATCCCGACTGTACTAAATCGCGGTGAGCGTAGTCGCCCCACCGCGTTCAAGTGTGATATCAAACCAAGGAATAAGAAGGCTCTGGCCTTGATAGCGGATGAAATCAATACTAACTAGTTTGCCTGTCTACGTAGAGTGATAAATTTGACTGGTCACCAGAATTGAACGGAACGAATACGACCCGAAGCTTTGCTATTAATCTACGGTCTCATTCCTCCATCATCTAATTCCGATTTGCCATTATAACCAGAGTCACTCTTCTCCCGACGAAGGGCCCCTTCGCTCAGATTTAGATTACTAGTAGTTTGCTAGTACCCGGCTGCGGGTTTGGAATCGATTTATCTGGAACAATTATTCAGGCACCATAAAGGGAAGCCCCTAGATTTCATATCAGAAAATACACGCCAGTGACAAAAATGCTATCTGAACAGTGCACGAGACCGTCACCCGCCGTTCTGACCTAGAGGGAAGATTAGTTCATGAAGTACAGTAGCCTGTTTCCGAGTACCCGGACACCCACTGAATTATGACATTACATTTCTTTTCGGTGGCGTGTTCCAGGGCGAGGAGCAGTTCTCAACGAGATCCGACAAACGGGTCACTCGGGCGAGATCCAGGGCCGTCGGGTGCATCTGACGATCTGGCCGTACTGACACGGGTCACCGATACCGGCCGCTTGATGCGTAATAGTCGCGGGATGCCATAGCTGTACCTCGCGATTACAATGCCTCTCTTTTGCGCGGGGAAAAATGGAGACTCTGCGGCCAGATCAATTTAATTCATCGGCTACGTAGTACAAGCGAAGAACAGAAGCTTACATATCGGTGTAATTTTGTTCAGTTCGATCCATGATGGGTAACAGTTTCAAGCACTGACTCCCGACGGGGCGCAGATCATTTTGAATGCCGGAGTTTCTCCCGGGTCGGAACGCCTCCAGAGGACCAGAACGGAGGGAATACCAAATTTAACAGTAGCAATAGGAGCGATGCAAAATTTCGGGAGATGGGCCACAGCTTGTGCCCCTGCGCAGCTTCCACCAGATGTTATCCAATGGGATAATCTCGCTCAAATTGTCCAGCCCTTCGCTTACGTTAATTCGCCAAAGCTGTACATCGGCCAAGTCCTAAGGGGGACTAAATTCGTCGAGTTGATCGGATCTAAAACACTCGAATCTCGAATCTCGAATCTACTAATTAAATACTCTGAATCCTGGAACAGGACCTCCACATTCCCGCAGGGCGGGTTGATATCATAGCCAAAGGGCTCCGGTTTCCTGTGTTGTTCTCCGGGTTGGCCGATGGAAGCATCGGAGTAGAGGAGAGTTAATTACCTGACCATCTCTCCGGCAAACTTGGCCTGGAGCCAGATCAGTTTACCGGCCGTATCGTGCAGTGGCGTGAGGGTAAAGCACGAGAGGATGAACGCCGCCCGGTGGAAAAGCTGGGCGAAGGCCATGTCCGCGCCAGGGCAGCGTCTGAGATCGGATGTTAGATCATGGGTTTGAGCCAGGGGAGCATAGCGGTGTACCTGTGTCCGTAGTCAAAGACGTAGTAAGGCAGGCGTTCCTTGCCTTCCTAATAGCGCTCCGTGTTGAAGTCGTCGGCGGACGCGCGGAATTCGTCGTCGCGTGTGATGGACCTGAAGTAGTTGAACTGTCAGAGTCTGCGAATCATTTCTAGAATTCATGGATTACCATAGACTTGCAACCATTTGTGAGGGGGAGAGCAATGAGTCTGGTGTAGCCTTCCATCGTGAAAGACATACTGCAGTGTCCTTGGGAATATTGTACCCGTCAAACTCATCTTGCACGCGGTTGCGGTGGGGCAAAGCTGGAATGGCATCCAGGTCGGGGCAAACATCGAGTGAGCTTGAGAAGTCACTCACTGACAGGGACCGGGGGTGACCATCTGAACGTCTCCCAGACTATGGACACCAAGTACGGCATTGCTGCCCGATCAGACATGCGAGGAAGGCGGGAACGTTCAGTCACGGAATCAATCTCCGCCTGGGCTTTCGCTTGCACCTGCAACGATTATTATGGCAAAATCATGATCGGTGGCGTTGGTAGCACCTCTGGATGAAGCACCATGGCCAGCATGAAAGACCATGCCGCAGAGGCAGTCTAGTCTTGAATTAGCTCGTATAACTTGTCACCGACGGAGCACGTACCGTATCTGATGCGCCACCGTACATCGCAGTCGCCGTAGCCTTGATGAGCTGCTCCGTATACGCACTTGCGCCGTCGTTGAATTTATTCATGTTGATCGAGCAGAACGATTCTTTTGCATTGCCAGCGACCTGTTGCCGAGAAGCATTGCATTGAGATCATTTCATGATGCGTGGATGCCGACACGTACCAGTTTCTCGCGGACCTCTTCCCAGGGCATTGTAATCATCTCGTGGATTTTGGCCCGATAGTAGTCGGCACGGTTTTGAAAGCCGGCCCCGGGGAACCATCGGGGGAGATAGCGCACTGATTTCAAGTCAGTACTCGCGCTCAGATCATTCAGGATGAGTTGTACAGGATGGGAAGAAGTCGACGAGCCACCCGCCAATCACAGCGTATTCCGCGAGCTGCATCATTTCCTCCGCGAGAAGGACATGGGGATCGTCGATTTCCATCGCCTCGAAGCCGTATACCATTCGCAGACTCAGAGATGAAGAGAATCTGATGTCTGGTTTAGGACGAACACAGTGGTCAATGAACTAGACGAACCTCCGAAGGTGGCGGTCGCAGTCCTTAGGTGCGCCGAAGATCGATTGGAGCATCCGCCTTCTTTCCTCATCAAGAAGAGCCTCATGCTTGCGGATGACATCGCCCGCGAGGACTTCCTTCATGAATTTCCGCTGCTCTGTGAAATCGTCGCCGAATTGGGTCATGGGGTGGAGAACGTGCATCACACAACTGATTGAGTAGAGTTTTCAGTTGTGGAAACGTTACATGACTAGAACTTACAGCTCTTCCGAGAACACCAAATGGGGTCTATCTGAGAAGGTCGAGGCTCTTTCGGCAAAGAGCTCAGAGATAGCACGAGGACTCGTTAAGAGGAGGACCGTTTTCCCCAACACGGACAACTTCGTCACAGTTCCTGCTATTTTTTGCGTTAATACTGGAACGATCCACTATCCATTTTCGTGCGGCCAAGCGTAGAATCCCTTCCAAAACGTACGTCGGGCAACAGGTTGTCGCGCACAAAAATCTGGTGGCGGGTGACAACAAGCAGGGCAATCACCTATCACCGAGCAATCATATGGCTGTAATACTGTCTCGTAATTATTTGGTACCCCACTCGCCATTTTTTTCACCACCTCAGCTTTTTTTCAGGCAAAACGTCACCACCTAGCACTTGCAAGAGAGAAATTCACACCCGAGTATGAAAAGTTTCACCAGCCTGGGTGCTCTGAATTAAATACACCCCCACCCATAATTTCCAAAATCATTCAACAGTTGGAAAACAACAGCTGAGTTGGTCCATTTCTCCTCTGTGCTGCTCCGAAGAGACAATTTGCCTTTTGGGCAACCTTTGTGACTGCCTAAGAGCTTTTGCAAAGGCCAATCCAGTTACAATAACATCCATCTGTTTGAATTAATCTGTTTCTTTATTCCAGTCTTCAGACGGATAAATATGGGCCTGGATCATCTTGTCACAGCTTGTCACCAGGGTATCAGATATGACCATTTCCCCGGGGAGGATTGCTTTCTGTACAGATACCATATCCTTGGCCTTCCATCTATGCACGTCAACATCAATGCATGAGATTTCGGTACTCATCAGGGCGCTCGGCAGAGTCATTGGGAATCGAGGGTGTAGTTGAATCTAGGATCAAGCAGCAGCGTCCGGATGCATTGACTGGCTTGGAAGATTCCTTGGTGGATTTGAATACGCGCTGAAGACTTCTCATAGCGTAAAAAATCTTCTTATCTAGCCAATTATCTCAGATAGCATTTCTTTAAGTCAACTGTCATCCTGTTCAAATGTGAAGTCTGAGTTGCATCTCAACATGTCCCAGGCCAACTGTGTCAGCTTGGTTCAGAGGCCCTTATGTGAGCCCCATGAAATATCTTTTGTATGCATAAAAAGCAACCCACAGGATTTTGTGCATCCGGACTGAGGGCTATATCATGTGGTGCCATCACAGACCTGGTTTCCGAGTCCGTTTGGCGGCGCAGTAGTTATTTCAATGAAAATGGTCGCAGAGACTTTTCCGCCGCGGTAGGGTGTGCAGATTTCATTGTGAGATGAGCAGTGGGTGTTTGTTAGTTCAGACCAGAAGGTGAGTGTTTTCGTACCTCAAGCAGCGGATTTATTGGGATAATTATGAGACAGTATTCCTAGCCCGGCTTACCGGCAAGTACCGGGTCAAAGCCTGTTTTTCGTGTATCACTCAGAACAACACGCATTTCTATAGGCATTTTTTTTTTTTTTGGCCATCATTCAAAACAAAACCGTAATCGGTAGTACTCTCCGGGTGCTAACTGAAGTCGCCAGTGGTGTTGAGTCCTCCAAAAGGAGTAAGATTTGATGGGAATTCTACTCATCTACTCAACACTGGTAAGCCCAGAATTAGGATGTCATGAGAGTATGGTCCGAAGCTAAGGTCGGATCATAATCAGTGTGATACCATTCTGTGATCTTGATCGGTATCTCGCAATCATATAGCGCTTAGGAGCCGCTTTAAGCAATGTCCGTTTACCCGACCCGGGGCGCCCACAAAAGAATAACCAAAGTGCTCGGTGATGTTCCAATTATGGCTCCGACGACCACCGCGGTTTCGGGCGTTACCGTGTTGGACTCCCGCACGTCTCTCCACCCTTGACGTGAGGCATTTGAAACTCCAAGCTGGCAGCACGGGATATGCTGATTCGCGGTAAGTAGGTAGCCTGTATTATTAACGCTTATCCCTCAGGTAAGTCATTTCGGGCGTTACCGTTTTGGCACGTCTCTCCACCCTTGATGTGAGGCGATTGGAGGTCCCAGCTGGCATCACGGGAGATGCTGACTCACGGTAGGTAGGTATTATTAACGCATAACTCTCAGGTACGTCGCGAATCACTTCGAGAGAACGGAATACCTTATTTAGACACTTTCGGAATACCGCCAACCACCGCCCGCAATCAATCTAACTCCGGCTCAATTTCGGCTTCTTTATTTCGTAAGTGCATCGTGTCCAGGGCAGCCCGACCTCATCTGTGGATTGTTATAAGAAATCACTCCTCGCAATGAAGCAGAATCATCACCAGCTATTACGATGCCTCCCATTGTCTCAGAAATCGTCAAATTCAACGTGAAACCAGGCTTCACGCTCGACTCCCCCGAGTTCGCGCAACTCCGCAGGACCGCCGTCGAGTCCGGAGTCAAAGAGCAGTACTATGGAACCTGCACCGACACCCCGAATACGTTGCTCTGGGTTATCCGTTCGTGATCGCTGCCCTGCTGAAATGGATTGTCTCTGATGCTTTCCTGTAGAATGGCCCGCTGCCAAGGGCCCTCTGGGGTACAGGAGTTCAGGAAATGCGTCAAGTCCTTAGATGCCAATGGAGAGCCGACATCTTCCTACCTTCCTTTCGCCCACGATAGCCTACCCAGGGCTGCTTTGACTGCGCCTGTGTGCCAGCTCGTGAGCATTCTCGTCATTCGCATCCGCCCCGGGGCGCTGAACATATTATTCAGTGCTTCATCCACGTGAACAGCACAGTTGACAAGAGGAGTCTTGCCCATTCACTGAACAAGACCTTCACGGATTGCTATTTCGCCGACGCGTTCACGGGCGGCCACTGGAGCACCGCGACCAATGATGACAGACAGAACTACTATTACCTTGGCTGGGATGACAGAGAGGTACTTCCACTCAGGTTGATCAAGTCCATCCCGCCCATTCCTCCTGTTAGGCTCACGCTGCATTCTCCAAGACTGAGCTATTCGCGGTAGAAATGAACAATCTCATGCCCCACATGGATGGGTTCAGGACGCAGTTTATGAAAATGAAGCAACAGTTGAACTAGTATTTAGAGGATAGAATCCATGCATTTGTGTATCGCCGAGTCAATCTAATTGAGTGTTGCCTATATCGCACAGAGCCCGGAGGAATGTCTGCTTCAGGATGGGATGGTGGCCGACTCTCGTGTTTCTGCCATACGGGAAACTGTTTATGAAGCACCGCAGAATGTTTCAACAATATTTCGGACCTCGCGACGCCCTCTCATATCTCCCTATTCAAACACGTCAGGCCCATATACTGGCGAAATATTTGATGATGGACACTGAAAAATATACCGAGCATGCATACATGGCACCTGTCTAGGTCCGTTCAAATTTAAGCATTTAATTACATCACTGATGCGGGGTCCCCGTAGATATGCAAAGGCAATCGTCATTGGTAGTTTCTACCTTTCTTGACCGTGATACACATTCTGAGCATTTGGTTAGAAACCGCCTTTGGACAGCGCGTGGAGAGTGACGACGATCCTCTGATGAAGATGGGAAAGGCCGTCTCCGAGTCGTCCAACAACGGCGGGCCAATCGGAAATAGACCTGTTGACTTCATCCCCTGGTGTCCGTTTTCGCAATCATCCCCATTGACATGGTGCTGACCCAGTTGCAGTGAAATATTTCCCATCTTGGTTCCCTGGTGCACATTACGGAGCTCGCGCCAAAGAGATGTACCCGCTCATCGGACGCTTCCACGACAATCCCGTCGTGCTCGTGCAGAAGCAGATGGTGGATTTCTTTCAACTCTTACTTACCAGCAGGCTGACGTATCTATGCCATAGGCAGAGGGTATCGCGAATTCCTCCTTCTTGCTGTCGAAGCTTGAGCGACCGCGCGCATCAGGGATCGACGAAGAAGATATGGTCATTAAAGGAGTCGCGGCAGAAATCTACGCTGCCAGTGCTGACACTGTGAGCTAAATCGCCGTGTATCACCTCCTACTTAAACGTTCCGTCGCCGCAGACATTCACGACGCTTCACTTCTTCCTTCTCACCATGGTCCTACATCCTGAATGCATGAAAAAAGCGCAGCAGGAAATCGACACCGTCATCGGACTCGACCGTCTGCCTGAATACAATGATCGCCCATCTTTTCCGTATCTCGAGGGAGTCCTTCAGGAAGCCCTGAGGTATGGTGTAATTCCGCCCCCGAGACCAATTCTCACCTGTCCGTATGATTCAGATGGCAGCCAGCCGTCGAACTTGGTTGGAAATCATTATCCGCATAACTGGCTGAACACTGACAAGAGCACACAACAGGGATACCACATCAATCGCTGGAGGACGATGTTGACAACCGGATGTTCATCCCGAAGGGGTCAACTATAATTGCAAATACGAGGTATGCAGGCCGGAACATGTATCTACGGTTCTGACTGTCCTCAGAGCAATGACTCTGGATCCCAACATATATGCCGACCCGTTCGAGTACAATCCCACGCGCTTCCTACCGAAGTCCGACAGTCGGGGAGAGCCCCACACGAGTGCGACTTGGGGATTCGGGAGGAGGTACTTCTAAATTAGAATCTGCGCAAGGAGGATCGCTCACGAAACGGCGCAGAATCTGCCCCGGCCGGCATCTCGCCAACGCGAGCCTGTGGATGGCCATGGCGACCATGCTTGCGAAGCTCGATATCTCGACCACAGTAGGGCCTGACGGCAAGGAGGTGACCCCGAAGGTGGAGTTTACCACTGGCCTCACGCAGTCAGTCATTTTAAGGCCTCCACCGCTTGCAGCATCCTAACATCCGCATCAGAGAACAAGTTCCCTTCCCGTGCAGCATAGAGGCCGCTCAGAACGCTGGTTCTTTCGGCTTGTGTTTGAATTCTCGATTTGGATGACGGATACCGCGCGGTCAAGAATATAATTCAGAGCTAGTCTCACCCTAACAATGCGAATAGTGACCTGTCCTTCGTTAATCCTTGGCTTCGCTACAAATAGTCCTCTTTTTAATTCAATCCATTTCCCCTGCGAGCCAGAGTCCTTTCACTTTGTTTGCTGAGTCCGATCCGACTGAGATATGATTTGGCTGCATCTTGGAGGGTGGCTTCTTACCTTAGGGATAAAACTGACTGCCTCAGCGATGCTTTGCGCAACGCTGAACCTTGCCAGTCATCTCACGCAAGTGGCAGGGGGATTTCTGATGATCAAGTCCGCTCCCAACTCACACAACCAGTCAGGCTGTTGAACATCGAGGTCAACGACAGTCGAATAGGCAAGACAGGCTCCGTCTTGACCGACAGTGCTCATTGCTCAGCGTTCAGCGCCGCTTGCAAAGTCAAACCTTTGGAACCTCTCGACGAAGTTTTTCCATTAACCAAAATACCGATGTTTCCGGAATGAACGAAAATACACGACTGGGCGCCAATCGCACACACAAACACCGATTGAGTGCCACCGAACTTCAAACGTGCGTTGCTGATAATCCAAAACCCAGTGACATTGTGGCATTTGAAGTGCTATGACCAGGGTGTTTCTCACGCCGTAAAGTCCACAAATGGGGTTCGTCGGGCGGGAAGATGGAACACCAGGGAGACTGATCGTCTGATGCCCGAAACACTTGACAGCGTTGGAGGGCGCAATTATCTTACACGGAGTACCTGCGACACTGAAACATCTATGCAACTTGAATCGTCCGCTGCGCACTGTACACCGCCGCCTCTGGTCCCGTCCCTGTTCCGGTCCTGCAGCGACCGAGCGTATCTGCAGGCAACACACAGCCGGTTGTCACTATGACACTGTCAGATCCAGAATGAACAGCACTATATTCAGAATTCTCGCGGTGAGGCTGAACTGCATCAAAAACATGGCAGCGCAAGTCAGGGCGGGTTAAAATACTCGGGATTGCCCTACAAATCCTTCAGAATACCCCCCACCACCCACTAATTACTCTCGTTCCAGTTTTAATTCGAAGAAAGCTCATTTTAATATCACAACACTTTCAAATGAAGTTCGCCACCGAACTCTACGCTGCAGCTTTAATTCTTTCACTTTTTTCGACTGCAGCTGCATGGGAAGGTATGCCCGCCTTACTTCACTGTCAATGAAACGTCTTCTGACTATTTTGCAGCCAACGCCCATGATTTTTCATCCCACAAATTCGACTTTCTCGTTGTCGGAGGTGGCACAGCGGGCCTCGCCGTCGCCGCCCGCCTCTCCGAGGACCCCAATATCATGGTTGGCGTGATCGAAGCGGGCCAATATCGGCCAGGTGATCCTGTAATTGAGATTCCTCAGTCGTCCGCTGCGCCGACGAATCCAAACGGCACTGTCCTCATTGGGAATCCGACTTACGACTGGAACTTCGTGTCCACACCTCAGCCGGGACTGAACGGCACATCTATCGCCTACCCGAGGTAAGTTGGCGCCACCCGATTCTGCTGCGAATTCAACCATGAGCCGCGCTAGGGGAAAGGTCGTTGGGGGCTCCTCCGCCATCAATTTCATTGTACGTTCAGCTTCGCAGTATCCGATTTACCGATGGCTTATCGCGACTTTATAGATATGGCAGCGCGGCGCGCGGGAAGAATACGATCTGTGGTCGACGGCGTTCGGAAACGGGCCGAAGTGGACGTTTTCAGGACTCCTGCCTTACTTCAAAAAGATCGAAACATGGACCGCTCCGCCAGCGTCGCCGGCCGTACTCCCTGTCAACGCCAGTTCGAGTCTCGCAAAGGCACATGGCGAGAAGGGTCCCGTTCACGTACGTCTGCACAAGGTATCCGCCGTCGAAGCTATTGTTAATTCGCTCGATTAGATCTCGTACAATAACTTCTTGACCGACGTGGATAAGCCCGGGGTCCAGGCAGGACTCCGACTCGGGCTCAAGGAGAATCTGAATCCCGTGCGTATGATAACTCCACAGCCTGCGTCGATATCTGATCTCGGGCACAGGACCTCGGAGACCCAACCGGACTTGCCTCCATTGCGCGGAATGTGGACCCCGTCAAGGGCATCCGCATGCACGCCGGAAATTCGTACTACGCGCCCAACGCCCAGCGCAAGAACCTCGTCCTGCTTGCTGGCGCGCAGGTCACAAAACTCGTATTCGATACCCACGGGAAATATCAGCGGTACGGGAACAAAGCGCGTATCACGGCAAAAGAGGTTCAGTACATTGCGGGCAACAAGACATACACCGTTGAAGTCACCAAGGAAGTTATCTTGTCCGCAGGTATGGCGTTCTCCGTATGGCTCGTTGCGCTTGCCGACCGAGAAGTCTTCTGTAGGGACCTTGAAGACACCCCAAATCCTCGAGCTTTCCGGCGTTGGCAACAAGGAGTTGTTGTCCAAGCACGATATTCCTCTCGTCCTTGATCTCCCGGGTGTTGGTGAAAACTTCCAGGTATTGTGATTTCCCCAATCTGCGTAGCGCGATATCCTTACCGTTAATTCCAGGATCACCCCTTTGCCTCCTCGGATTTCAAGCTGAAACACGGCACAACAACACTTGGTACGTATTCCCATTTGTCTCAGTCCATTTATAGACTCAATGCCTCTCCACCAGACAACCTCCGCTTCAATTCGACCTTCAAAATTCAACAGCAGGAACTGTAGTACGTCCCGGTTTCCACAGCAATGTCTGCGACGCTTAACCAACCCCATCCAGCAACTCTTCTCATCAGGGCATCCTGTCCTACACACCCGCCATCGTGGCCCCCGTATCACTACAATCTCTTATTGGAAACGACGGAACAGACGAACTATTACGCTCCCTCACTCACTCCCTCGAAAGCATCCACCAGACGCCCTTGCAGAAGGTGCAATACGAAGCTCAGATCAAACTCCTGCAAGCCGGCAAAGTCCCGTTCCTGAACATGGTTGTATTCCCCACTGGCGGTATTTCATCTCCGCCCGCCGCCAACGTGTCTTACATTACGGTTGCCATCATGCAAGTGGTGCGTTTGTTTTGATTCCGTGTCTAAATCACGAAATTGATGCGACTCCCACATAGCATCCTTTCAGCCGGGGCTCAGTGGTAATTGGCGCATCTCCTGGACCACGAATAATTTTAATTAAAACTGCTCGTAGCACATCAACAGCTCACAACCACTGGCGAATCCCATCATCAATCCGCATTATTTGGAGATCCCATTCGGTGAGTGGTGTACCGATGACAAGTCAAGCAAGCACTGATACTCGGCTTAGAAACAGAAATCCTGGTCAAAGCCCAACAATTTGCTCAACGCTGGATGCTCTCTGAACCCATGGGCGGCCTGGTGGAATCGCTCGATGCGCCGCCGCCGTCTGTCAAATCCGACGCTGCTTGGCAAAAGTGAGCTTGCGTATTTACAGCCAATGATATCGGTTCGCTGATTGAGAATAGTTTCATAAGGACGCACACTCAGGCGAGTAACCAGTCTCAGACACGTTGGATCACCGTCTCACTTCTCGGAATTTCATAGTCCACGAACCATCCGATTGGTACGGATTCTCGTCCTCAGCCGCTACTAATGCTCACACTAGTTATTAGGCACCGTCGCGATGGCCCCCCGCTCGATGGGCGGTGCGTAGAACTGACTCCGCATCTTCTCTTTATTAATTTGTCGATAGGTGTTGTCGATTCCCAGCTGAAGGTTTACGGCCTCGAAAACGTCCGCGTAGTGGACGCTGGGATTTTCCCGTTGACGATTGGAGCCCCCATACAACAGACTGTGTATGCGATTGCTGAGCAGGTGCGTCCTTCACCCCGTCATCTACGAAGCTGGGGGCTGACTCGATCTAGGCCGCCGATATGATCAAGCAAGCCTGGGATATGAAATGATGATGCACCGATGAACCTTGTACGCCTGCAGCCCGACGCTGCGTAAGCCTTACTTACACCCCTTATAATGTTCGTACTCTAGTTCCATATACTACCCTTAATTTGTCCTGTATTTCCTAACTTATTCTGTGTATGAATTTATCACTGGACTTTCGCTATGTCCTTGCGTGACTAAGACCGTTGGGTTTCATAACTATTAGAAATAATTCCCTCTTCACTCCCTCTCATCTCAAGTTTACTCGCAGTGGTCTCGGTCCAGCCGCTTTGCGTAGATCATGTCATTTCACTTGTCGAATCGATTTTAGATCTCCTAATGCGAAAATCAACAACGCAGAGGACGGGAGCAAAAGACAATGTTGGCAAAGCATAAAACCCGACCCAGAGTCGAACAGGGGTCGTACCGCACAGACGTACAGGGAGACGCTTGCGTCGACGGAGCGTGCGGGCGCAGAGAGAGACTGAGAAGCGGGGAGCGCGAGGGCGCAGGAAACGTAGAGCGTGAGGATGAAGTGCATGTTGTTAAGGTAACGAGTGTTATGGTGGAGGAAAGAAGAAGGAGGAAGACCGTGTTGGGTCGGGAAAAAATCAGATGCTTGAAGGGATGCTGTTGTGTGTAACGGACGTGGCAGTCACTCCGTCCCTGCCTCGCAGATTCTTTTCTTTTCTGTTATTTTGTCACTCACCACATTCCTTTTGGTTCTAGTTCTCCTTGGCGCGTACGTCGCGTCCCGACGCTCCTTCGACTCCGTTTCTATTCGTGGAGTGCGATCACATATCGGATCATTATTAGCACCGCCACCCCCTACTCGTATATAAAACCGCTGTCGTATTTACCATGCTTTGGGGAAATCTACACTTACAACAGTCATCTTGTGTCGGCTTTGCTCCTCCTCTCGTGTGGTGGATCTCGCAACCTCGCGCATCCGTCACATTGTGAGTCGGGGAAAGATGAAGCTGAAGATGGTTGGTTGCTGAGCTTATAGGGCTGCGTCTCAAGGAAAGAATCATATCGTTGAATTTTGGGTTCGCCGCAGAGTCTGCCTCAACCCTCATGTTACGGGCGAAACGCGGATAGATAGCAGCCAAGGAGACTCCTCATTGAAGTTGCCAGGTAGAATGTCATGCCTTATTACGGCATATTGCGGCCCGCACCAGGATTTGTTCAACCCCACGTCTATGACTCATTCTTCAAGGAAACTGATAGTGCCCGCCGAAATCGCGATATGACATCCTCAATGTGTCTCGTCGTAGCTCCTCCTTCTCACCCTATGCGCGGCTAGTCCAAGCGCCCGATGAAGCAACCCAGATACGGGCCGTACAAGCAGCGTTACTGCTTAACTAGCTCACAGTGGGGGCAAAGGCCGACACACCAGAAAACCAGGTGCGTTAAACGCATGTGATCGGCGACTGGGATCAGCGAAGGACAAAGGTGTCAATCACCTCTTTGGCAGCTTTGTTTTCGGCTTTGAATCGCCCCCAGAAACAAAGGTCCCATAAAGGTGATTGACACCTCTGTTCCGTGTGCCAGCTACATGTGGAACACATGCGTTTAACGCACTTGGGTTCCACATGCGTCGGTCTTTGCCTGCAGTGTCATACCGCCCGACCACCTGCACTGCGCCTTTCTGGCGATATCATCAGTAGTAGACTGTAGGACGACCCTTGCACGATGCCGCGGGCGGATCTTCACTCTAGAGGAAGCTCCTATTTAAATTCGCCGCCTAACCAGTGGAGACTGGATATTCACTGGGACGCCAGTACTCCCAGTACGCCCGCCATTTATTGTCTTGGCGGCGGAGATTCTTCGTCCGTCCATCCGTGATTGGAAAGATTCTGTCAGATCTACTGACTACACTTGCAGGGCCCTCCCCTAGTGTGAGAATTTGTTTTTTCTGCCAGTCGGCCTCACTAGTACACCCCAAAAAAATCTCGCGATTTACTCCATGTGGGACGGGGATCGCCCCTTTCCGAGTCGATTTACTCTATTTTGCGGACGGGGTTGGGGGTCGTTCTCGGCCTTGATTTACTCTATCCGGACCGCGTGTAACGGTAGTGACCGGGGGCCTACACTTTCGCTTGGAAAAACGGGCACACCCATTCTCTGACTCGATATCGACTAGCCCCTTCGGTGCCCTCACCGCGGGCAGGGCGAAAGTGATATTTCGACATTGCAAGTGCCACAGACTGCCGCTGCAAAATTTCAAATTACCGCTGACTGCCGCAGCACTGCGGCAATTGTGTCACACTGCCGCTGTGTCACACTTGAACTGCCGTTTGACTGCTGCATTGCTTAATGCCACACAATCCTTCGGGTCCACCGGTTACTTGAGTTCTCCATTCCTCATCTTGAACTCAAAACCTTGAGTCAAATACATTAATACAGTATTCTGCCGCCATTCTCTCAGTCGCAGCCGTTCAACTTGGAATCAGAATTTGTTCGCGTTCTGATCATACACACGCCTTCCGGCAGTGTATTCTGCGTCGGTCAAATCTGTATCAATTATAATACATTGCATTCCAAAGTCACTCAGTCAGTATCGGGCTAAACTACGGGCCAAATGACCTCTTAACGAAATACAATACCGCTATAACGAGGACCGAAGGCAGCGCTTAATGGGGGACGAGGAGGGTGATGAAGGGATCAAATTCGGTGGGAGATATCACATCCTGTGGTCATAGTTAATTGGGACGGAAAATGCCACTCTATGCGGTCAATCCTGCGTGTCCGGCATGTTGGATGCCTTAAAATAATATATACAGCAATATCAAGTCTCGGCTCTTGGGTGATGGGTCGTTTGCCTAGGATTTGTTCCAACGGGGTTGTTGAGATGTATTATTCCACAGTGCCCCCAATTGTGTGAATTATGTTTGTGAAATGACGTGGAGAGTGTTATGGATTGAAGATTATTTTGTGAATAACTTCATTGAAATGGACAACGAGGGTTTCGCCGCTACGGGCACATACTCTAGGTACATAAACGACGATTTTTGCCCCCAATCTCAAAACCGACTTCAGAATGTTCATGCAGCGGCAATGTAACTTTGCCGTAGAGTGGCTGGACTACTGGTGCAAGCCCAAGAGTGAGCGATGTGCTGCACATTTGGCTTGATGCTACCAGCGTATACGATTTAGCGGTAGACGCCCCCATGCTGGCATTCAGCGGCAGGAAACAATCAAGCCTGAACTGTGCTTAAGAACCCTCGGTGAGGATTATTTTTAAATAACTCAATGGCTACGCACAAGGGGAGTGTTTAGGCTTTGTCAGAACATCTTGTGGGACTATCGCCATTGTTTTCTCCCATAATCCCAAAATACACCCGAGGATGATTCATGCAGCGGCAATGTTCGACTGCCGCAGAGCGGCTTTGCTATTACCGCAGAGCGAGCAATTGAGTGATATCTTGCATTGGAATGACTGTTTAAGCATTTGGGGACAGGATAAAGTAGCTAATGTCACACAAGTCTCAAAATACATAGATGAACTTGAGCCTGCGCCATGTGAACAATGCCGGCTACGAAAATGCTGTCGGGGAGCATAAACAAATATAGAACTCTTTCACCATGTTCTCTGGCCCCATTTTTATGTTATCTCGGGGTAAATCTGGTTCAGTCGGCGATCAGATGGTGTGCGAGGATCGGAATATCTTTGATAGTGTAATGTATGCGGCCAGTGTTGAAAGCAGACTGTGTCTGCATTGAAATTTATTTCTTGAATAATTCAATCGCAGGACAACAGCAAAGGTTTTCGACATTACCAGGACATATCATACAGGCATCACTGTCGTTCTATGCAGCAGTCTAAAAAAAACATGGGGGGAACATCCATGCAGCGGCAATATTCTGGTGCCGCAGAGTGGCTGTGCTATTGCCGCAGAGCGAGCGATTGGGTGATATCTTGCATGAGAATGACAGTTTAAGCATTGGGGACAAGATAAAGTGGGTAAAATCGCACCAGTCTCAAAATACATAGATGGACTTGCGCCTGCACGGTTTTGAACAATGTGGGTTACACAAAGAAAAATATGATGGTTTCCACCCGTCACCTGGACCCGTTGAAAAGTTATCTTGGGGAAAATCCTGTTCAGGACGCCAATTTATCCTTCGGGGATGGAAGAACTCCGATAATGTAAATTATGCAGCCAGTGTTGCACGGAAACTCTGTCCGCATTCAAAATTATTTCTTGTATAACTCAATTGCAACACAACAGGGAAGGTTTTTGACATGAGCAGAACATGTTATCCGGGCATTAAGATCGTTTCATACAACAATCTCAAAAAACAGGGGAGGAAGATTCATGCAGCGGCAATACTCTTCTGCCGCAGAATGGCTGTGCTATTGCCACAGAGCGCCAGACAGGGCTTCTAAGTGCAGATTTTTCATTCAGCTTGATACTGCCAGGGTAAATATCACCATACATATAATGGTAGATGCCCCCATCTCGGCACTCAGGGGCAGGAAACAAGGAATATTTTAGCTCGAGCCTGAACCGTGGTTGGTAACCCTCGTGAGGATTACTTTTGGAATAACTCAATGAAAACACACAAGGGGAGTGTTTATACCTTGCTAGGAGATCCTGTTGGATCATCGCCATCATTTTCTCACATAATCCCAAAATACCCCCGAGGATGGTTCATGCAGCGGCAATGTTCGACTGCCGCAGAGTGGCTGTGCTATTGCCGCAGAGCGAGAGACTGCGTGATAGCGTCGCAGGGTTGTTGTGTGGATGGGATTTTGAATGTTTAACCATATTATATATCCCAGGTGATGGTCCCGGTGCATTGTAGGATAGGTCACGGAGTGAATAACAGAACTTGAACTTGAACTTGTTTTTAAACCGTGGTTGAACAATGTTACAGCGCGCAGAAATGGTGGACATGAGACTGGTCAGAGCAATGAGACAGATATTGTGTCATGTAAAGTTCGAGGTCCCAGCATACACAGGCAGAGTGTCGCAGACAGCCTATGGAGTGCCGCAAACTGATAGCACTGACTGCTACAGACAGACCATCAGGAAAAAACCTCCCTTCCTAATTTGGGCGTAATTTGGTTCTGGATTTCAGATTCCGGGAATTCAGGGTAACCTGGCCAAATTAGCCAGATTCTCAGATTTACCGTTAGAACTCATGTCAGTTTTTTTTTTTGTGCTTGTCATGAAGGAGGGAATTGTGCCGGGTGACAGGAATATAGCGGGAATGAATAATATCTCATACGAGGAGGCCAATTAGCGGTTTGGGTTGGCAAGTACAGAAGGCGCGAGTGGAAAGATTTCAAGTCCGTTGCCGAGGGACCGGCCCTAATGTGATTACCAACCCAGGCACACACACGTGCCATCAGAAAAAGTGGTTCGAGTCCGAAAAGGGCAGGCAAGACAACACTTGTCAACAACTCTTCTCTCTTTTCCCCCACTTCGTCGCGCGCTGCCCTCGGCCCTTGGCGCTCTGCTCCTCTTCTCGTGGCCCTCAAACGAACTCTATCGTTCTCGACAACCTTCGGCCTCTCATGAGAGTCTTTCATACGCTGTAAGTGGTGTTTTTTGTCATCGCACCACTTACTCAGCTAATCAGTGTTCTCCAAACCTCAGCTCTGTGATCATGAAGGACTTCCTCCATCTCACTTCCTCCAAGCCATTCATGTACGTGACCTTCCGGTGACAAGTTACATTCGATCCTAACAATGTTCGACCCTTCTCTCAGTTCTCTCTCCGCGCGCGACCGCGTATCCTCTGAATCCATCATTCCTTTGTGCCGCTTCGCAGAACTCTGATCTGGGTGGCATGGTGCATATCTGTGTGGGATGGTCTCGGAACTCCGTATGTCGCTCGTTGATTCGTTGATAGAGTTGATCATTTCCATGTTAGCACCGGTATTTATCTGACCTCGGCGCATTTTTTGCAATGTAGGTTGTTACTCCGCCTCACCCTTGGTTTACTCGTTTACTCAAACCTTATATAGGCATCATCGTCTCGGGAAGATCCACGGTGTGGGTCCTCCGCGCTATTCCTATAATACCCTGTCACTGAACATTTCGAAGCTACGCGCGCACGTGCATTTGCATACACAAGCAAGCACGCATTCAGCACCCTCCAACGTACAGTATGTCACTCCATTTCGGCCCCACCGTCTGCCGCTGAACCTTAGGCTTTACCCGCAGTGATCAGCCACGTGAGATTGCGCTCGAGCATGCTACCATTCCACCATTCACTGGTGCCGCATGACGGCGGCGCGATCCACAGCGCGCTACACCTAGTAGTTAGCTCGTGTTTTGCACCCTACCCTCCGTGAGTTATTACTCCAATCCTCTCGGTGATACCGCTTGCCCTTCTCCATCTTCCCCACAATTTTTTTCCTCACGCTTCCGTAATTCGGACAGCTCATCGGCAATACGGGGACTGGTCGTGGTAGCCGATTATATATGTCCTCTTTCCGTGTAGTAGCTTGCGTGAATACAATTATTTCATGTTCTAAACACCTGTCGACCTGAATCAAGAGCTGAAAACTGCGGGAAACCCCAGCTAGGCCTAGCTAATGAGGGTCTGATTACCCCTAATTTATTTTCAACGTCACTAGAAAGCTAACGGCCCTAACGAAAGCAATTTGGTCGGATTACCACAAATTTTGGGGTAATCCGCCCTTATTAGTAAAGTAGATGTTTCCTGATGACGCACTGACTGCCGCAGACAAGTCACACTGCCGCTGCGTCACACCGCAGAGTGCCGCAGACTGACATAGAAAACAGGCAGGAGTGCCACAGACTGACGCCAGATTGCCGCTGCAAAGTGCCAAAGTGCCGCAGACAAGTGCCACGGACTGCCGCTGCAGACTATTTGCCGCTATTTGGTTGCCGCTGACTGCCGCTGCACGGACTTATATTTCATGTCTCCGACGCTCACAGCGCCAAGGATGTGGATGTATTGTGGCTCATAACGACGTATAACATGCCTGAGTATATGACTACAGTCCATGGGAAGCTAAGCAGGCTGCTTGGAGCGAGTTCAACATGTGCCGCAAAACTGACTGCCGCAGACTGCCGCTGAGATTGCCGCTGCATGCGGCAATGTCAATGCAGCGGCAAAATCCCTTTGCCCCCTCACCGCCACCGAAATGATCATCAGAGCCGAACGGATGTTCCTTATATATATAAACACCATGGAGTGGCCGTCTGTCTTATGCCCAATGTCCCTGAAAACCGACGCCAGATTTCTTCATTCCTCCAATGGGACTACGATCTACCCTGAAGCCACAGGTGATCACCGCAACCCCCACGTCGTGCTCCTCCACGGATTTTTACTGAGCGGCTGTATATACGACGACCTCTGCGCCGACGTCCAGCCCTTGGAAACTTTGTACATTGTAGACTTATTTTCTTTCTCCCGTTGTCGCATCATTTTGTTGAAACCCCAAATCACAGGTCCGTTACGACGTCACGGACGTAGCGGAAAACCGACTACCCCGGGCGCGCACCAATCCAAGATGTTCGCGGACGACTTTAAAACCGTCATGGATGCCGTCGGCCTTGAGACGCCCGTTCTAGTAGGATGGTGAGAAGCTTTAACTGTGCGAACATTCATTAACCCCCTCGTCGCAGGAGCATGGGTGGTATGTCCGACCGCTTGTGTGGCCCCGTTTCATCCTTTCCTCATTCCGTATTCCGTCACATAGCTACTGTCGTTACAGATATGGCTGCGCATCTGCCACCCGCGACACTCTCCGGCGTTCCCTCGACGGGCGAAATTGCAGGCGAGATGCTGCCCCCGACGCTCGGCGCCACCCTCGCCGGCCTTCTCTCCACGGACGACGTCTCCCCATTCCATGCGGCTTCGGCAATGTTCGCAGACAGTCTATTCGTGCGGCCTGACACAATTCCCTACGCGCTCAAGTGTGTCTATATGGGTCATATCATGACTCCGGATCTCATCAATTTGAGTCTCACTCGTCCGATGGACGTCCAACCACTGTTGAACGCCGGGATGGACGGGCTCCCTCTCCTGCTGATCGAGGGCACCGCCGACGCGCACCGCGTGGGCAGCCTAAAGAGCTCCGAGGAGGTCATGAGACCCCACTTCAAAAACTTCGAATGCGTGTGGCTGGAGGGGCGCGGGCATGCCTTGCATTATGAATGTCCAGAGGACATCGTGCGTCTCCTGATTGAGTTTATCCAGAGGATGGCAGGGAAGGTGAGTAATCTATTTTGAAGTCCGAGCTGTTTGGACTGATCAACGCACTTGGACTACGGCAGGATTAACCGCGCGGAGTGAAATTGGTCAAATAGCTGTTGTCATGAATTAATTCCTATGTGGCGGACTGTCACCACCTGTCTAGAGGTGTTGGGATCTATGTAAACTACATAGTCGCAAAATTTCCGCGCATCTGGTGACTTCAAATCGCTCTGTGATGTACTCAAACTTGAGCGCTGTCGTACTATGGACGTACCTATCTGTTCAAGGTCGAGTTCATTCAAGCCGTGGATATTTTCATTTCAATCCAGGATCAATAGCTTCCCACCCCGAGCCGCGTAGACTTTACCTAACGGCGCAATGACAGCGTCACAGCCGAGGCCGGATTAGGACAGATAACAAGCATGTGCACTCTGGGACACTGAACAATGACTCATCATGATGCCGCGATTTCTTCCTTCCCTCCAGCGCTCCACAAGTCATCCGCCGTCCACGCACCCAAGGTGAGCTTCTGCGCCAACTGTTTCAAAGGCAAGCATCTCTCAATCCGCGCCGCGCGGTATACCAATTTTGAAAAACTCAGTCCACATCTGAAGTTGATTCCCGTCAGAGGTCCTACAGTATTGCCTCCATCGAGTACAACCTATTGGTATCCTGCAGCCTAACGGCTTCTATTGACCAAGTGATCAACTACCTACAGTAGGGTGGTCCGAGTCAACTACCCAGTCTCCGACAGTAATGGACTCTGGGGTACTCTCGTCTCCTGCCACCGTGGCACCTTCCACGTCTAGGTGCTGCTGAAGCTGCCGCTTTTACCGGCATGTACGCTTTGACTCAGGGTCGTTCCAATTTCTTGGCTGTCCTTCCGCGCGCACTTCGTGTTTCGTCTAAACCAGAACTTCATCTGATCCGCCGATAATTCATGAATATTGATGATCATGACACCTCTGCTTTAGCGGACTTGGGAGCATCTCATCATGTGTAGGTGGAGCGAGGTTCGGTGGTCGGTGCGTCATATTTCTTCCTTTCTTCCTTCCCTTTCCTCCTGACATGTCAGTTATCCTGGGTCGCCATGAACAGCTCAGTTCATGAATCATAATGCCCCAAACAAGCGCTCGCTACCGCTGTGCTGCGAATCCGGACAGCTTTCTGCACTGATTGTGGTGTTCCCAATCGCAGTACTCCACAAATCATTCATTCCCGGTAAAGTCTCCACGCTGCCGAATCCCGAACGAACCACAGGATCCACCTTCCTTTTTAGGTATGTCTGATGCAATGCCATATCGTCATTTTTGTGCGCCTATATAAGACCTCTCCACTTGCCGATGAAGCCCTATCACGCCCTCACACGATGTCTAAGCCGGGACAGGGACGCTTTGAGCTCTACGAGAAGACCGACACGACGCACTACGAGCATCATGACCCGACTCGATCTGCGCCGAACTCGCGGCGGTCCTCCCACATCGACCCCGCTTTGCAGGCGGTAACGTGCGTATGGAATTCCTTGGGAGTGTCCATGATTCTTATCACTGCCCTTGCAGCTCTGCGAACGCAAAACTCGCCAACCCACTGAGGGGTATTCAGCGCGAGCAACTCATGCGCGATGTGGACCTATTTGCGGAGGAAAAGGGACTGAAGCACCTGTCCGCTGAGCTCCGCAAGGGCGCTCTCGTCGCACAAGATCCGACAGGTGCGTCATTTGCCTCTCTTCAAATTCCTTGGATTGAATTTAAATTCGTTCAGCGTTTGAGAGCATCGACCTTCTTGAAGAAGAGGATAAATATCACCTGCGGCGCGAGATCACGCATAAATATCACCAGACCGGGGCCCTATATTATGTGCGCTCACAGTACTCTTCTGTGACCATATGTTAACTTCCGGGGATACAGATGGTAGTAATGTCCTCGTTGGCAGCGGCTGTCCAGGGAATGGACGAAGCGGTCATCAATGGCGCGCAGATTATTTACCCTGCTCAATTCGGGATTGGCTCCACCAGCCGTGTGTCCCTGATTAATTGTTGTATCATTCCTTACTGACATCCTATCTCAGAACATGACACTTGGATCGTTGGGCTCGTCAACTCGGCTCCTTACATGTGTGGTCGATTACTACAAGCTCTTATCTGAAAAGCTCAATGTCTACTCAGGTGCTGCGCCTTCATTGGCTGTTGGCTGACCGACCCGTTGAACAAGGCTCTGGGTCGCAAGAAAACTATCTTCGTCACTTGTTTAATCAGGCATGGCTGCATCGTCCTCCCTTCTCTGTTCGCTAAAGGACTGTAGTTTCCTCACGTGCCTGTGGAGTGCGTTCACGAATACGTGGTGGCACTTGTTTATCGCTCGGTTTTTCCTGTTCGTCTTTGTCTTATTCATTTCTAATGGGCTGAACGCTAATGACATTCTCAGCGGCTTTGGTATCGGGTACGCCCCTGCAGATGTTTAAATTCTTACTGCTTATCGCGGTGGACAGCCCTAAATCCGCGACTGTCCCCGTCTACTCCGCTGAATGTTCGCCGGCCGCAATCCGAGGCGCCCTTGTAATGATGTGGCAAATGTGGACCGGTGCGCATCCCTCGCGTCTCTCTTCATCGTCTGCTCATCTCCCTCCCTGCCTCACAGCATTCGGAATCATGCTCGGCGACCTCATTGACGTCGCCTTCTTCTTCATCCCCGACCAGTCCGGCATCACAGGCCTCAATTGGCGCCTCATGCTCGCCTCCGCCGGCGTCCCCGCGCTCATCGTCTGCTGCCAGGTGCTTTTCGCGCCAGAAAGTCCACGTTGGCTTATTGGCCGCGGGCGCTACCAGGAAGCGTACAACGAGTTGTCGCGGTTGCGGTTCAGTCCCGTGCAGGCTGCGCGCGATTTGTACTACATCCACGTCTTGCTGGAGGCGGAGAAGGAGATCGTGACGGGGAGGAATCGGCTGTGGGAGATGGTGTCGGTACCGAGGAACCGTAACGCGATGATTGCGAGCTTCATTGTTATGTTCGGTGTGTCTTGCTCTTGTTTCGTTTTTGGGGGATCTTCTTCTTACACGTCGCGGAGGTCAACAATTCTGCGGAGTGAACGTCATCGCGTACTACTCTTCGACGGTCTTCTTCCAGTCGGGATTCTCCCGGGTCGCCTCGCTCCTGTCGTCCTTCGGAGCCGGGCTCATCAACTTTCTGTTTGCTCTTCCTGCGGTCTTCACCATCGATACCTTTGGGCGCCGGTATGTTTCCCTCTACCAGAGAAGCCCGAATTCGTCGGACGATATGTTACTAGGAACCTCCTGCTGTTCACCTTCCCGTTCATGGCGATCTGCCTGCTCATCACCGGGTTCTCGTTTTGGTCCCCAACGACAAAAGGCCGACTCGCTGGTGTCTCACTCGGAATCTGTAACTCCTCACCATGCGGCATTAATCGCACTTGTCTTATTTGTCCCCCAGATCTGTTCGAGATATTCTACTCACCCGGAGAGGGCCCTGTGCCGTTCACGTATTCTGCCGAGGCGTAAGCCGCCTTTTCAAGGCACCTTTCTTGTGTCGCACTTATCCAACTGATGTTGGTTCCAGGTTCCCACTCTACATCCGCGAGCTCGGCATGAGCTTCGCAACCGCAACGACTTGGTTCTTCAACTTCGTCCTCTCGATCACCTTTCCCTCCCTTCTCGCGGCCTTCAAACCCCAGGGCGCCTTCGGGTTCTACGCCGCGTGGTGCTGGTGCGTCGGTGCTATTGATTCATCTACACCCGTAATATCTAACGAATGCGGCAGTGTGCTCTGGGTCCTCGTCCTCCTCTTCGTGCGCGAGACCAAGGGCCGCACGCTCGAGGAGCTCGACCAGGTGTTCTCCCTCCCCATGGGCACCCACGCGGCGTACGGCCTCCGCCAGGTCCCGTATGGGATCCGCAAGTTCCTCCTGAGGCAGAACGTGCAGGCGGAAAAGCTGTATGAGTCCGACGACGACAGCTTTGATGGGGGGAATGAAAGGGAGCGCGGGAATTTGGTGAGGCGCGAGAAGGCGGAGAAGCGGGAGGGGCGGGTGTGGATGCAACGAACAAATGAAAACTAATAAGTTCGGGACGATACATGTATTATATCTACTACTTTCTTGAATCCAATCTCTGTACCCACATAAATCGGATACATTGCATTTGACGAGCTCATTGTGTACATGTGTGAAAAATGAAGAAATCAGGTTCTACTTGGTCTCCTGCGGACGTATGACAATCTTGGTTCCGCTGACTTTCCCTTCTCTGTGAAGAGCGAATGCCTCCTCCCACGCACGAAGCCCTCCAGCAAGGACAGTAGGCCTTGTGAATTTGAGAACTCCCCGTTCCAGAAAGCCCTCGAGAGCATCCCAAAAGCGTTCGCTGGAGGTCATTAGTACTCGGCGCCAACTGCAGTGACAGAATTCGACATACTTGGAATACCTGTTCTCACTGCCCCACTTCCCTAGCACTGTGATTCCTTTGGCATCGGCCGCACCTTTGGACGCGGCCTCCAGCTGTTGCATGGGCACAAGCGTTCCCTGGGGCTGCAAAATGGCGATGGCTTGGAGCAGCGTGTCGGGCAAGGCAACCGCATCTATCACGTATTTCACTGGCCCCCCAGCCGCGGCCAGAATCTCCGCCACCCCATCGGGGGAAGAGCGATCAATCACCGCGGTAGCTCCCAAGGATTTGAGATATTCGAAATGCGCCGGGGAGGATGTCGTAATCACCTCAAAGCCAGAGAGCGCAGCGAACTGGATAGCTGTTCCGAATGCATTAGTTTGGGATTTTGGGGCGCCATTCATTCAACACCAACCATATGAACCGACAGAAGAGCTTCCCCCGAGGATGACGATCTTTTCCCCTTTGTACGCACCCTCCGCGTCGAGCCATGGCTCTGTGAACTTGAGCTGGTCATACAGCGCCTCGGCAGCTGTGAATCCTGCGGCGGGGAATGTCGATGCGGCGTCATATTCAGCATTCACGGGAATCTTGACATTACAGGAAGATTGAGAAATAGGCTGTGGAATGTTCAGTGAAAAACGGACCTTGGTTATGGTTTTCACGTTGGTCAAAACATACTGTTGAAAGGCACCTCTTTCTTCGTTACTGGCACCTCCCGGGAAGCGAATAAACGTCACCCGGTCCCCAACCTTGAACTTGGTGACATCCGGCCCAAGCTTGGTGACTTGCCCAGCGGCGTCAAATCCGAGCACTGTCGGAAATTTCCTCACGAATGCATTGGTGTACTGAGGCACGTCGTAAATCTAACGTCAATGGGTGAGGAGTTTGTAACAGCCGGCGGTAATTCGAAATGCGCACTTTGGCATCGGCGGGGTTGAACGCTGCCGCTTCAACGCGGACCTGCACATGGCCATTCCCGGGGTCAGGAATCGGCTGGGATTCGATCGCCATGGTCTGGGGAGCTGCAGGAGCGTAAGCCGGAAGGTCAAAGGTATCGCCGAGGTACGGTACCGTACCTTTGAAGAGGAGTGCAAGTTGGGACATTTTTAATGTCAGAGTTTGAGCAGACGACTCGGAAATCTGGAGTCGCTTTAGTTAAGGCTCTACCAGGCTCCATGATTAGCAACCCGAAGTTCCAAGATCTGACTAAGCCCATTGACATCAGGCACGTCATTGTGGGCCATTCTTCTGTGCGATGGACTCTGATGGACTAGCACGCAAGAGCGTATACTCATACTGGGGTGAACTTGCCGCTGTTAACTTTTGTCAACCAAATGTACTTACTCGCCGAAGTTCAGAGGTCCCAGATTTACGTTGCAAACGAAATTGCAGGGTCCTCGCCGATCCGCGACATCGCGCATCAACTGGCCGGCCAATTATTTAATGAACGCCCAATTACCTGCTGACTGATGCCAAGCTGAGGTCCACGGAACATAGCCACATTATCCTTCCTCATCGGTATTCTCCCCCATCAATATTCCTGCAATCCTCGACGCCAAGCAGCGCCAAGCAACGGCAAGCTCGGTCCTGCATCCAGCACTGAGTGGCGCCTACCTCTTGTGCTTATGTAGCGCCGGTTAGTGATTGATTTCTTGATCCGAATTGACGGCATCGTCCAGCGGCGTTTACACGTTCTTTTCTCGCACTCCACATTCAAAAGCTGGCGCCTCCAAGTACTAACACACAGAGATGCATGCCACCCCGGAACCCTGATACACACCCTCCAGCACACAGGATTCGACGGGACTCACACAAAAAGCCGCGAGAAAGGACGCGCTCGGCGCTCGCGCTGGGAGCAAAGTCATCCAAGCCGTCCAAGCACATCCGCAGCTTTTCTTTACTAGGTGCCACTCGACGCCCTGATAAGACTCCATCCGTGCGTCGCTGCAAACACCCTCTGGACTGTTGCTAACAACGTTGTTTCCACAAATGCGATACACCATCTACCGCGGCGCGGTGCACGCTCCGCATCTTCTAGCCCTCCAGGCGGCACTTTGGAGCACCGGTTACGTCCTGTCCCGAGGTGGAGCAAGATCCAGTGGGACGAACACACTCGCAGACACGCCCGCGAATCCGCGGGTCGCTGTGCGTACGCGGCACGCGGTGTCGCCGTCGTCTCCGTCTTGCTGCGTAGTCTCGAGCGCGGGGAGGGAGAAGTCAACGCCTCACGAGATGCGCTATGCACGCCTCCGTACTTGCGGCAACGATGTGCGAAGTCGAGCAGAAGGCGAGTTCACACACCCGAGCGCGGGGATACGGCGGAGCAAGTGCAGAAGGCGGCGAGGTGAGCACACCCCATTCCATACTCGCGCGCAGATGCGGCGCCACAGCGAACGCGGCGCGCGCGGGGAGTGCGCGCAGCTGCCAGCCGTGAGTCCCTGCACTCTGCGGAGAGGCTGGCGATGCTGGGGCGCAAGCCCGCGGTGCGGACGTTGCCAGTCCGCGCGCGGGTCGTCCTCGGCGTGGTTAAGCGGCGGCGCGTCGCGTCTCAGCGAGCCTCGCGAGATGGGCATGACGCACCACGGTCCTTGCACGCTGTGTTTAGGCGGGACGAGTCGCGCGAGCGCATGGAGTGCCCGAGAGGTGGGGGTGCGGGTGCCGTGATGTGCAGGGCGCGGGGGCGACTCGGCGAGTCCTCGTGCTCGCGCGGGATACAGAGGTCGGTGGGACGCGCGCGCGGTCGGGGCGAGTGCAGCGGCGCGGGGAGGAGAGTTCCGTATTCGCGGGACCAGGCGCGGTGGGAGTCCGGGCGCTGCGTCGAGTTCCCGGGGACCTCGTGGTGCGGCGAGCCATCGTGGTACGGCGGTCGGGGATGCGGAGAGTGGAGTGGAGCGGCGGGCTAGCTGCGGGCGCCGCTGTCCGTTCGGTGGGGCGCGGAGTCGGGGGGATGCGAGTTGCGCGCTGCGAGCGACGATATCGCAAAGGCGGGTGCGGCGAGCACGGGTCGGACGTGCGTCGATTCGCTGCGCATGGCACGAGTCCTCCGCGCGCCCGTGGACCAGCTGTCGTACCTCGGTAGTCTCCCTTCTCTCTCTTTCCTTTTGAATAAATTCGACCTGCGAAACGTCATTTGGCACGGACGAGTGAACCAATGCGCTGCAAGCGAACCAACTCACCGGCGTCCGCAGCCTCCGTACGCTCTCGCGCGATTGAGCGAGGCGCACGGTGCGGGCCGTATCCATTCCGTCTCAACGCAACCGCACAACTGGGCCACCTTCAGTTCGCACCGCATCGGATCCCCGCGTTCCGAAACTCGAGGTGCGTTCCGCCTTCCCCCCTTCTATCCTTTCTGTACCGCGCCTTCGAGCGCGACTTGCGCCGCCGTCGCGCTCGCGGCGCGCGCAGTTCGGGTCGCACGAGCACTCTGGAACTCCCGAGCGCGTAACGTCGTCGAGCAAAAGCGCGGGAGCGTCGGAGGACGCATGCGCGGCAGCGGCGCATGTGAGGGCGGTGTCGACCGCTGTGCGCGCGCGAATCTGCAGCGAGGAGGATTTAGGCGCGTTCGGGATGATTTCGAGCGGGTCGCGCTGACGGAAGGTGTTCCGCGAGGGCCCAGCGGAGACGGAGGCGCTAGCGGGAACCTGCCCACGAAAGGACGAGGGTGAAAGCACAAGTGAGCTGGACACTTGGGTGAACTTAGCCTCCCGCACTCTCGCTTGACCGAAATGCGAAGTTTTCCGCCATGGTGAGCGTGGTACGGGAGGGAAAATCTGGCGGAGAGGAGGGGCGGGCGTGACGGATACCCACTCAGTGCAGTAGCATTGGATTCGTACTGCGCCAGTATGATACTACTACTACAGAAATGAACGTGACAAGTGATTCACATTAGCACACGGAGTCGAAACACGTCTCAGCAAGCAAGACAGGACGAACATACATAAGACTGACAATATTGTGGATTAAATTATCAGCACTTCATAGTTTTTAAGGGAATCCGAGCTTCCGAATATATGTATGGGTAAATCCGGCGTGAATCTGACTTGAAGCAAATTCAACTGATATTTTACCGAGTGTAAGAGTTCATATCTTCCATGACCCATGAATAAATTCACTTTCGCGCCATCTCGCTGAGTGAAAGGGCCACGAGGCACCGCAATATTCATTGAGGACCGCTCGACCAGGTGTTCTCCATCCCAATGGGCATCCACGCGGCGTACGGCCTCCGCCAGGTCCCGTACGGGATCCGCAAGTTCCTCCTGGTGCAGGCGGAGAAGCTGTATGAGTCCGACGGCTTTGACGGAGAGAATGAGAGAGCGCGCGGGATGGTGAGGCGCGAGAAGGCGGAGAAGCGTGAGGGGCGGGTGTGAATGCAACGAACAAATGAGAACTGATAAGTTCGGGACGATACATGTATTTATATCTACTCCTTTCTTAAATCCAATCTCTGTACCCACAAAAATAGGATTCATTGCATTTGACGAGCTCATTGTGTACATGTGTGAGAAATGAAGAAATCAGGTTCTACTTGGTGTCCTGCGGACGTATGACAATCTTGGTTCCGCTGACTTTCCCTTCTCTGTGAAGAGCAAATGCCTCCTCCCACGCACGAAGCCCTCCAGCAAGGACAGTAGGCCTTGTGAATTTGATAACTCCCCGTTCCAGAAAGCCCTCGAGAGCATCCCAAAAGCGTTCGCTGGAGGTCATTAGTGCTCCGGCGCCAACTGCAGTGACAGAATTCGACATACTTGGAATACCTGTTCTCGCTGCCCCACTTCCCTAGCACTGTGATTCCTTTGGCATCGGCCGCACCTTTGGATGCAGCCTCCAGCTGTTGCATGGGCACAAGCGTTCCCTGGGGCTGCAAAATCGCGACGGCGACGAGCTGCGTGTCGGGCAAGGCAACCGCATCTATCACGTATTTCACTGGCCCCCCAGCCGCGGCCAGAATCTCCGCCACCCCATCGGGGGAAGAGCGATCAATGACCGCGGCAGCTCCCAAGGATTTGAGGTATTCGAAATGCGCCGGGGAGGATGTCGCAATCACCTCAAAGCCAGAGAGCGCAGCGAACTGGATGGCTGTCCCGAATGCATTAGTTTGGGATTTTGGGGCGCCATTCATTCAACACCAACCATATGAACCGACAGAAGAGCTTCCGCCGAGGATGACGATCTTTTCCCCTTTGTACGCACCCTCCGCGTCGAGCCATGGCTCTGTGAACTTGAGCTGGTCATACAGCGCCTCGGCAGCTGTGATTCCTGCGACGGGGAATGTCGCTGCGGCGTCGTATTCGGCATTCACAGGAATCTTGACATTACAGGAAGATTGAGAAATAGGCTGTGGAATGTCCGGTGAAGAACGGACCTTGGTTGTGGCTTTAACGTTGGACAAAGCATACTGTTGAAATGCACCTCTTTCTTCGTTACTGGCACCTCCCGGGAAGCGACGAAATGTCACCCGGTCCCCAACCTTGAACTTGGTAACATCCGGCCCAAGCTTTGTGACTTGCCCAGCGGCGTCAAATCCGAGCACTGTCGAATATTTCCTCACGAATGCATTGGTGTACTGAGGCACGTCGTAAATCTAACGTCAATGGGTGAGGAGTTTGTAACAGCCCGCGGTAATTCGAAATGCGCACTTTGGCATCGGCGGGGTTGAACGCTGCCGCTTCAACGCGGACCTGCACATAGCCATTCCCGGGGTCAGGAATCGGCTGGGATTCGATCGACATGGTCTGGGGGGCTACATAGCGTAAGCCGGAAGGTCAAAGGTATCGCCGAGGTACGGTACGGTACCTTTGAAGAGGAGTGCTAGTTGGGACATTGTTAATGTCAGAGTTTGAGCAGACGACTCGAATCTGAAGTCGCTTTATCTACGGCTCGACCAGGCAGGGCGCGGCATATGTGTAAGCTACGATATATGTGTCAGCCGACGATGTCTTTGTCAACAACCACTTCTGACAAAGCACTCCTAAAATGAATAAGCCCGCCTTTGTGTTCCGCCGCGCGCTTTGCGCGCGCTCTCTTCCTGCCTTGTGCACCCCGACCACGTCGTCCTCTTGTCGTCACTACACTACTCCCTTTCCGTCGTGCATTATCCTCCCACCGCTGTTCTTTACAGTGAGCTCGTTTACTCTGTATCTGTAGTCTTTCCTTTTTTGGGCGCGACATATGCGTAAGCTACGATATATGTGTCAGCCGATGATGTCTTTGTCAGCAGCCACTTCTGACAAAGCACTCCTAAAACTAGTCTCTCGTAGACGGACGCTTCAATCGCTTCAACACTGTTGAACACCACAGTTTATGGTCACAATAAGCCAGTAGATTCAGTACGGCGGTGGTGGTAAAGGTAAGACATTAGACAAAGGGATGTACGGTGACCAGAGCCACATGACCAATCGGCATCTTGGCCACCTCGGAGTTGACCCGGTCACTCCTCGAAATCTAACACCCCCCCTTGACCGGTGTCAAGTACGAGTGGATGATAAGAAATGAAAATAGGGATAGAAAGCAGAATGTGCCGAGCTCTTAATCGAGATGAGGAAAGACATCAGGGAAAACCCAAGTTCCCTTTCCAGGCGTAACCGCACTGTGGCCTTTTAGGCTCTTGCGGAACTTGGGAGGCAAAGTGAGTACTCCTCAGTACCCACAGTACCATAAACCCACGCTACTGAGTGCGACCTCAGCGCACCAATGTCCTGGAGCCATTACATTCGCTGGTTGGAATTGCGGTTCGGAATTTTGTGAAACATGAGTTTCGAGAAGATCAAATGGTTGGCCTGACTTCGAGAATTAGTAGCTGTCTTGACTTCAGATCAGATAGAATGAGTAGGATGTGCTCATCGTCAAATGGGATGCCCTGCGGCCGAATTATGCTCGAAGGCAAAAATAAGTATGCTCGAAGGCAAAAGCGGAGTTATGCTCGAAGGCAGAATATGGTCGGCATCCGACTGTTTGGCTTGCACATGTCAAAGCTCAGGTAATATTGAGGGCGTAAAAACACATCGGACTGCTGAAAGATCCTGTCAAGTGACGGATTAGTTATAAATCATTTATAATCAAGTTTGAACGTAGCTGATCGGGAAGGATGAGGATCACCCAGTGAGAGAAAGACAAGATGCCGCAATAGGCAGAGTCAAGCTCCGAGGCTCGAGTTGCTCGAATGCGGGGTTGTGCTCGATGGCAGCAAATGCCTCAAAGGGCAATAAGATTACGCTCGAAGGCGGAGGTTACACTCGACGCTCGACGGCGGATGCCTCAAAGGGCCAAAAAGATTATGCTCGAAGGCGGAGGTTACACTCGACGCTCGACGGCAGATGCCTCAAAGGGCAAGAAGATTACGCTCGAAGGCGGAGGTTACACTCAACGCTCGACGGCGGATGCCTCAAAGGGCAAGAAGATTACGCTCGAAGGCGGAGGTTACACTCAACGCTCGACAGCGGATGCCTCAAAGGGCAAAAGGATTACGCTCTGAGGCAAAGTTACGCTCGAAGGCGAATTATGCTCGATGGCGGTGTTGCTCGGAAGCTAGATCAAGGGCAGGAGATGCCTCGCACGCCGAATATGGATGTACTCATCGAAATTTGGCCAATTCTTTGCCAGATGGGTGCATAGCCCCGAGGGTATGTTCTCGGTAGGCAGAAAATCGGTCACTGTCGGTCATACCCAGCCCGAGTAAACCACGACAACACCAAAGATGTGGAACTAGACAGCAAAATTGTGGAATTATTAACATTGAGGCGGGAAAAGGATCACGTAGCTTTAGAAATCGTCCTGGCGAAGAGCAAATCGTCCTGGCGAAGAGCAAATTGTGATCGTGGGTAAATTTACGCCCAAAGGTGGATTGAGCCCAGAGGCAGTGTTATGCTCTACAGAAAAGATGGGTTCGGCACGAACGAGCTCAAACTCGGGTTGATTTTGTCGATGTTGTCAGGATTCGTACTTGTGGAAAAGAAGCTGCGATGCAAAAGGTCAGTCTGGTGAAATCAAGTGAAGTTCGGGTACGCATGTGTATTGTGCCTTGCGTGGCAGAAGTCGAAAGAGTTCATAGGCGACCCGGAATGAATTGCATCGAGAAATACACGTCGGAGAAGGAGAAGAAGAATGTTGGGAGTCCAGTTATGCTCAAAGGTGTTATGCTCGAAGGTGTTTATGCTCGAAGGCTGTTACGATCGATTGGCAAATGCAGCGGGCAAGATATTCTCGTGCAGTAATTGGCCGATGTTTGCTCGACAGACGGCAGGCGCTGCGCGCGACGAGGAGTCGAAACAGAAGGATTTGCGGGGTATGAAGTGGGCGGCGGCGCATCTGAGATAAGCGTGGACACGGAACATACTCGATGGCAGTGTTTTGCCCGATCAAATGTAAATAGTCGTCTAGACCTGCAGAATCCGTTAGGATGGTGTGAAAGCCAATCTGGGAACTTAGGATGTCGGTTTCATTGCTATCAACCCCCCCCTCATCCGAGGTACCAGAGAGAGAGAGGTTATTAAATCTAGACAGCATGATGATAGTGCAATTATTGACGACGACAAGAAAATGTTGATCGCTCAGCTTTAGTTTGCGTGGATCAGCTTTCAAGTACCCGTTGTCGGGATAGTTGAACAGTGAGCACTCCGCTCCATTGTTTATGCTGCAATTTAAGACTTTGTATAAATCGTCATAATTGGTTTTTTGTCACCAGTTCGTCAAGATTTTCTGGCCGAGAAAAGGTTAGTGGAATCAGTATCAGACGAAGGTTGTGGTACGCAATTTTATGTGCACCAGTCGTGGACGTGATACCAACGGTAGACCTTTGGCGATGATAACGTGTTGGTGGTGTGCATGTTTGCGGAGAGACCATCTGCTGCCATTATGTATGCAGCATGCGATGGGTAGTGTGAGACCGTTCCCCAGATGAACTCGAAGAGGATGAGAGACCAGAGGCGGATGCGCGTGGCAACGGTGCCGATAGCGAGGATGATGATGAAAGCGAAATGAATAAACGTGCCGAGCCTCTTGCTCAACGCGAAGAAGGTGATGGAAAAGTGGGTCGTGCTTGCGAGGACACAGCTGATGGTGAATCGGCTAGAAACTTAGTTCTCCGGTGGAGTAGGAATCGAGAACGTAGCAAAGCGCGACGAGTTGGAGGAGCAGAAATGAGACTTTGAAGCACCCGGATTACTGTATTTTGAAAATTTCGAAGGTTCTTGAGATAGGTCGCGAAGATTCCGACTGCGTTGTGAGCGTCCCAAATCGCAATACAGCCTGCGCGATGGCAACGAATAACCTGCATCGCCACTGATCGGCGATCAGAAGCTCGCTCCGAACGAGCCGAACCCTGCTTTCGCTGCTCGCAGTGGACCGCCGAGCGATGGATAAAGAGCGATGAATCAGGTTTAAACTGACAGAAAACTTGAAGGATGGCCGTGGCTTTGTCGGCACGTATTTGGACGCCGAAACAGAGAAAGAGTTGAGCAACCCAGAATGCACGTGAACGCCCAACGGCAGAGTCGTAGACGTAAATCCGTCGTCACGATGGGAGGAGCATTGGTGCCAGCGAAACATTATAAGTTTTCAGGGAGGAAGTATCTTAGCCCCAGATTGACTATATCTGACTTGAGATCATTTCCGAATGTGCAGAAGTGATCGGCCAGGTCCGACAGTGAACCGGGATCTTGAAATGGATTGAACGACTGAACGAAGTTTGCTTCGTCGTAATGTCGCCATTGCATAGACTTGTAATGCCGCTGCGACTCAGTACGGTCACGGAGTGTGGTTCCCCCCCTTGACCGATGCTGGGAGAGTAACGATGGCCGGGTAGCATGTCGCATGTTTTCCAAACGACGACGAGCTAGAAGGAGCAAGTGCTGGGGTGTGAATGGTGTCGAAGATCTCGGGTCCGGCGACAATGAGTCACTGGTGTGTACCGAAGAGCGAGAACGGGCACTAGAAGAGTTGGCATAGAGTCCGAACACGCTGCAGATGATGAGCAAGCGGTAGAGGATGAAGCCAAGTTTGCATGGTTTGACGGTTGGGAGGCGCTGGATCTCGAGAGGAAGGGTAAACAAGTTTGAATCATTCTGGAGGTTTGTCGATTCTAATTGTTGCGCCGTTTGAACGCAAATCAGATGCCATCCTAGCTATCTGGACGCACGCGGCCATGGAAGCAGTAAGCGATAATCTAGCGAGAGTCATCTTGAATTCATCAGGAAGTTTATTTTCACCGGACTGGCTGTGACTGCCTCGAGATGTACTGAAGTGTGTATCAAGAAAGATTAAGCCGAACAGTGGGGGAAAGCCAGTTTGCAGCGCCGGCAATGGCGGAGAAATCCCGCGAAATGAGGTATTTGGGTTTGCAGACACTCCAGAGCCTAAGTGAAGTCGATGTGTTGTTAGTCTGTCTCGGCTGGCGAATCAATCCCCGTTTGTGGCAAGTAGTTGTCATCGAGTATGACATAGTGATTGAAGCCGCAGAGTCAAGTAGGACGTCGAAGGTCAATTTTGAACGAGAAGACAAGTGGCCAGTGCTTGGATTGGGTCGTCTGGGAGCCTCGAAATGTCGGACGGGAAAGACAGGGGTTGCCAGTGCAAACAAGCTTCGAGGTGGTTTCGGGGCATGCAGTTAGAGCGCGGGGCCCATAACCTGTTGAACACCACAGTTTATGGTCACAATAAGCCAGTAGATTCAGTACGGCGGTGGTGGTAAAGGTAAGACATTAGACAAAGGGATGTACGGTGACCAGAGCCACATGACCAATCGGCATCTTGGCCACCTCGGAGTTGACCCGGTCACTCCTCGAAATCTAACAAACACGAAGCTGGTACCTCACTTGTTGAAGTCTGTTAGTTACCGCGGAGGTCCGATCACAGTGCTCCGTTATTATGTAATTGCGGAGTTTCAATTTTCCTCGGCCAAACCCGCGATCCCATCGTGCAAGCCTCCTGGACGTTGAAATATCACAAGAACCATCTGAGGCCCATTAAATACTTACCAAAGAGGCTGTGGAATATTTCTGGACATTATAAAGCTATTTTCATCTCATTTGAGAAATACTGTTGAAAGTTGATTGCGTAATCACACGGTCTTCAAAATCAGGGAAACGGGACGATGAATGTGCTCAAAAGTTGATTTACGCCGGAACATGCCCTGCTAGCTTGCGACGCCCCCCCCCCCGAGGTTATGTCCCTGCGCACCGCATTCCTGGCCAACCTCTTCACCTCTGCACCAACCTTGCGCCGTCTCATGGATGAACTTGATACAATCGAGTTCTTTAAATCCATGGTGCACGAAAGATCGACCGTGGCCCTCGTGGCCAAATTTGCACCTGAAGTTCTTCAGGTTTTTTACGCAACTCCGGTTTTTAGATTAGCTGACTAAGAGGTATCGGTGTTTCATTTCCTCATAATTTTGCCTTTATATTTCACCTGAGTTCTACGACGCGAAGGGAGACCGGGTGCGTGAGCTCGACTTGGGAAAAATATAGAGGTCAGGGACGATGGTGTACATAATAAGCCTGTAGTACACCGGGATACTTCCTGAAACCGGCGTTCCTAAGCGGGACCGTGCCGTATAATGCTACCTACCTACCTACCTACCTACCAGATGATCCGAACCCAATCCGGCAATCCTTAGCCTTCCATCAAAAAACTTTGCGTGTGTGAAAAAAATCACGAGTGTCAAGGTTTTCGGAAACAGCTGTAAGTAATCAGCTCCGAAGATGTGTGAAGAAAAGGCTATAAAGGGGTGCCCACACCGTAACCCCTCGACGTCATTTTTCCATCTCTTCTCCTCACCCCATCATGCTCATTATCCACCACCTCCAGCGCTCGCAGTCGGAGCGCATCGTATGGCTCTGTGAGGAGCTGGGACTGCCCTACGAGCTCAAGATCTACCAACGAGACCGCCAGACGCTCCTCGCGCCTGCCGAGCTCAAGGCCTTGTGAGAAAAAATTATCACTACTCCCATCTCAATAAAACTCATCGTGCGCAGGTACCCCTGCGGCACCGCCCCCCTTATGGAAGATGGCGCGGTCAAGTTCTCCGAGTCCGGTGCCATCATGGAATACATCGTCCAAAAGTACGCGCGGACCACGCCGCTCAACGTGCGCGCCGACGAGCCCGGCTTTGCCGACTTCATCTACTGGTACCACTACAGTATCGGCTCGTTACAGCCGGCCGTGGGAGCGCTTCTTGCCCGCCACTCCGTGGCCGACGACAACCCCTTCCTCCAGCGAGTCGACGCCCGCCTGAAGGTGGCACTGACACACGTGGACGACCGGCTGCGCGACACCGGCGCGTACCTCGCCGGCGCGCAGTGTACGCTCGCAGACATCTACGCCATGTTCACGCTGAGCACGGGGCGCCTCTTCACGCCGTTTTCGCTGGATGGGTATGATGGGGTGTGTGCGTGGCTGCAGCGCGTGGCGGAGCGGCCCGCGTATAAGCAATTGATTGAGAAGGCGGAGCAGGGCGAGGAGAGGGGCGTGTTCCCGACGATTATGAAGGAGGTGCCCAAGTTCTTCAATGCGCCTTGAGTGGTGGCGTTATTCCTGTGTCATCACAAAAACCAGAAAGAAATTGGAAGGTCATAGGTAGCCTTACAAAGTACACAATTGACACAATTCAATACAAGGCATCACCTGACCGGTATCTGGACACCCGGGCTTATAGTCGACCTAATTTATTGCCATGCTTGTGATTCCCACCTGCCTGGAAGTTTGCAATAGTTTGTGAGGTTTATATACGTTGTTCTGATACGGCAGGCCATTGGACTGAATTCCCTTTTGCTCACCGAAACCGTACGCGGAAAGGAATGCAGAAAAAAATGTATTAAAGAAATATGGGAAGTACAAACGATGTGTGAAGAAGTAAATCTGAGGGGGGGGGGACTTGAGAGGATTACGACACAGTGCAGGTATGGCGGGGCAAAGCTTAGGAGTCTCGTTAACAGCAGGGCACGATAGGACAAAGGTTGAGCTGCACTTGAGGACTTAAAGAAGCTTTGAAGTGAGGCAACTCGATAACCAGAAGCTTGCGAGACGACTTTATGGTTTGACGGCTTGAAGGGTTTTACGACTCGAGGCACTATACGGGTTGAAGCGTTTGACGGCTTGAGGCGCTCGGCGGCTTGAGGTGCTTGAACAGAAGCTTTTAGGAGATTACTGGATCACCAACTTGAACCAGAAGGATCAGAGGACACGCAGAAGTGGAGGAGGTGCGGCAGACATGACGGGACGAAGAGAGGGACGACTGATCCCCCATCAAACTTCCATCAACGTATATTGATGCGCACGGACCACGGACCATCATGTCGAGATTTGATGCGGTCGATCGGACGGCCAAACGTTCACAGGACCCACGATAGGGAAGGCCTGATGTGAATCCTGACAAACTTTTGATATTTGGTCCTGAAAATTTTAAGGAAAGCCAAATTTTCTCCAGCTTAGAGCTTGCTTTACTATAGTCTAATTCCGACTCGGTACGAATCGCCTTTTTTCCCCTTCCCTTTTCTTGCTCCTGCTGACGTCGACGCCAGGGGCGCCGTTCGCAAAACACGGGAATGGAGCCGCAACCTGTGTCACTCCTGGCCTGCGCCGTCTCTGCTGCAGCCGGGCTGCACGAGACATTTCTATTGCCCCTTGATCGACTCGTGGAGGCTCTTAAACGGAGGCTGGCATCTCTTTTCGCCCTCGTCGCCTTCCTCTGTCCTGCATTTGTTTCGTTATAACGGAATTCTTCGTATCCCCATCCATCCTATCGTATGTCAACATACATGGAGTTACCTATGAGTAACAAATTACTCCACACGTCCCGCCGTGGTCGGCTTCGGCCGTACCCCAGTCTTGTATTAGACAGAGGCGAGGTACTGAATCGTAAACATCGTAAACAATGATCAGTCCACTAGCTCGAGCATCGGGCGACAGATCGCGGAGTTTGAATACTGTACTAATCCGACCAAGTGTTCATGGCTTGTCACCCGTTATCTAAGGTGTTCATTTTTTCAGGTGTTCAAGTTCATTCTGACAAACGCCATCAATAATTACCATAAAAGGCATGGCGAATGCCGGCTGGATTTTTGGGGGATTTATAGGCCTATTTGGGCCAGGAAATCCCCCCGTCACCGTCACCTGCGCCCCAAGTGTTCAGTTCACAGGTCGGCGTCACCCGTCACCTGAACACTTGGTCGGGTTAGTACAGTATTCTGCGTCTCAGCAAAACACTAGCACCGCAGAGCCTGTCGGCGACCCGCAGAATCAGGCACAGGCCGGTTCCAACGGTTCTGACCCTGGCGGCGCTGACAGCGCCTCGCAGAATTAGAGTTCGTCGACGGAAGCAAGAAGAAAGGCAAGAGAGTCGGCTCTTCGGAGCGGATGTTGGTTGCCGATCAGTGCCGATGACTCGGAGTCATCTTTGTCTCTCGTCACTTGCCACACTCACTGCATTCCCGTACTCAGGTGTTTCTGCGTCAATGCTGGACTCAAACAGAATTTCCTGGCCTCTCTGATTTGCCATCCATTCAACATCGATCTTCCAAGTGCCGCGCTTCAGTGACAGCAATCTCCAGACTACATGCGACACGTTCAGCCCTGGCACCGAGTGGACTCCTCTGCTCGCGAGGAACGCTGAGCTCAGAACACGTCCCGTTTCGACTCGCGGGCTAAGCGTCTGAGATACAGTATTTTGTCTATGTGGAGCGCAGACCGTTAGAATTTCTGGCTTAGTTCGCGGCCTGCACTCTTACTCGGATGTCGTCAAGGTCCTACTTGGGCCTTTCCTCACTGGCGCTGGATTCGAACGAGCCAGCTTCGTCGCCCATTCGGATGTTCCTGCAGAACTCGCGAGGGCTCACTGCAGTTCGCTTACCCTCATGCTGCACGGCCCGTACGTTTGCATTGCGAGCTGGAACTTGGGCCACCGCTCCTCTTCTGTGTGCCGGCTGCGCGCTCACTCTTTGCGTACTGTTGCAAAACTTCCCGATTATGAAGGCTGTGCGCGGACGCCACCGAGTTTGGATCTCGTCCCAGGGGGGCTGCTCAATGTTTTTCCGCCGGTGCGGACTTCTCTTCTTGATGGCGGTTGTGCGTGTAAACCGTTGGAAAACGCGCGCGCAATACCGAGATTCGTGTACATGTATCTCGTGACACATATACTTGCTCTTTGGGTGGGATGCGCACGCCGTGCTGGAGCATGCTTCATTTGTGTCGAATGCGGCCTTGTTGCAGCATCTGGTCATGTACGTCGAAGTCGAGACAATTCACGCACCGGGAGATCTTCTGCGATGCTCTATGCGCTAGCTCTGGATCTCTTTGTCCCCATCTCACGACTTAAAAAGATGCTACGAGGATTCGTCTACCTCGGCATCTTGCAAATCTGGATAGCCCAACCTCATGGTACGCCGCCGTTCTTAAAGTCCGGATTGACACCCTCTCGCTGCGTCTACTTCGCCATTCAACGGAGTGAACGTCATCGCGTACTACTCTTTGACGGTCTTCTTCCAGTCGGGACTCTTCCGGGTCGCCTCGCTCCTGTCGTCCTTCGGAGCCGGGCTCATCAACTTTCTGTTTGCTCTTCCAGCGGTCTTCACCATCGATAAATTTGGGCGCCGGTATGTTTCCCTCTACCAGAAAAGCCCGAATTCGTCGGACGATATGTTACCAGGAACCTCCTGCTGTTCACCTTCCCGTTCATGGCGATCTGCCTGCTCATCGCTGGGTTCTGGTTTTGGTCCCGAACGACAAAAGACCGACTCGCTAGTGTCTCACTCGAAATCTGTGCGCAGCTCCTCACCATGCGGCATTAATCACACTTGTTTTATTTCTCCCGCAGATCTGTTCGAGATATTCTACACACCCGGAAAAGGCCCTGTGCCGTTCACGTATTCTGCCGAGGCGTAAGCCGCCTTTTCAAGGCACCTTCGTTGTGTCGTACTCATCCATTTGACGTTGGTTCCAGGTTCCCACTCTACATCCGCGAGCTCGGCATGAGCTTCGCAACCACAACGACCTGGTTCTTCAACTTCGTCCTCTCGATCACCTTCCTCTCCCTTCTCGCGGCCTTCAAACCGCAGGGCGCCTTCGGGTTTTACACCAGTGTTCTCCCTCCCCATGGGCGACCACGCGGCGTACGGCCTCCGCCAGGTCCCGTACGGGATCCGCAAGTTCCTCCTGGTGCAGGCGGAGAAGCTGTATGAGTCCGACGGCTTTGATTCAGAGAATGAGAGAGCGCACGGGAATTTGGTGAGGCGCGAGAAGGCGGAGAAGCGTGAGGGGCGGGTGTGAATGCAATGAAGAAATGAGAACTGATAAGCTCGGGACGATACATGTATTTATATCTACTACTTTCTTGAATCCAATCTCTGTACCCACAAAAATAGAGTTCATTGCATTTGACGAGCTCATTGTGTACATGTGTGAGAAATGAAGAGATCAAGTCTTACTTGGTCTACTTGGTCTCCTGCGGACGTATGACAATCTTGGTTCCGCTGACTTTCCCTTCTCTGTGAAGAGTAAATGCCTCCTCCCACGCACGAAGCCCTCCAGCAAGGACAGTGGGCCTTGTGAATTTGATAACTCCCCGTTCCAGAAAGCCCTCGAGAGCATCCCAAAAGTGTTCGCTGGAAGTCATTAGTACTCGGCGCCAACTGCAGTGTACAGAATTCGACATACTTGGAGGCATACCTGTTCTCACTACCCCACTTCCCTAGCACTGTGATTCCTTTGGCATCGGCCGCACCTTTGGACGCGGCCTCCAGGTGTAGCATGGGCACAAGCGTTCCCTGGGGCTGCAGAATCGCGACGGCTACGAGCTGCGTGTCGGGCAAGGAGACCGCATCTATCACGTATTTCACTGGCCCCCCAGCCGCGGCCAGAATCTCCGCCACCCCATCGGGGGAAGAGCGATCAATGACCGCGACAGCTCCCAAGGATTTGAGGTATTCGAAATGCGCCGGGGAGGATGTCGCAATCACCTCAAAGCCAGAGAGCGCAGCGAACTGGATGGCTGTTCCGAATGCATTAGCTTGGGATTTGAGGGGGGCATTCATTCAGCACGAACCGTATGAACCGACAGAAGAGCTTCCGCCGAGGATGACGATCTTTTCCCCTTTGTACGCACCCTCAGCGTCGAGCCATGGCTCTGTGAACTTGAGCTGGTCATACAGAGCCTCGGCAGCTGTGAATCCTGCGGCGGGGAATGTCGCCGCGGAGTCATATTCGGCATTCACAGGAATCTTGACATTTACAGGAAGATTGAGAAATAGGCTGCGGAATGTCAGGTGAAGAGCGGACCTTGGTTGTGGTTTTAACGTTGGTCAAAGTGTACTGTTGAAATGAACCTCTTTCTTCGTTACTCGCACCTCCTGCGAAGCGCCCAAACGTCACTCGGTCCCCAACCTTGAACTTGGTGACATCCGGCCCAAGCTTGGTGACTTGCCCAGCGGCATCAAATCCGAGCACTGTCGGATATTTCCTTACGAATGCATTGGTGTACTGAGGCACGTCGTAAATCTAACGTCAATGGGTGAGGAGTTTGTAACAGCCCGTGGTAATTCGAAATGCGCACTTTGGCATCGGCGGGGTTGAACGCTGCCGCTTCAACGCGGACCTGCACATGGCCATTCCCGGGGTCAGGAATCGGCTGGGATTCGATCGACATGGTCTGGGGGGCTACAGAGCGTAAGCCGGAAGGTCAAAGGTATCACCGAGGTACGGTACCGTACCTTTGAAGAGGAGTGCAAGTTGGGACATTTTTAATATCAGAGTTTGAGCAGACGTCTCGGGAATCTGGAGTTGCTTTATCTACGGCCCGACCAGCAATCCGGGAGAGGTTCCGAGATCTGACTCAAGCCCATTGACATCAGACAGTCATTACGGCGCGGCCGGCCATTCTTGACTAAACAGCCGCCGTTGACTTTCGTCAGCCAAGTGCCGAAGTTCAGAGGTCCCAGATTTACGGTGCAAACACAAGTACAGGTCCGCGACATCACGCATCATGGGTCCGGGCCGTCCGGCCAACTGTTTAATGAGCGCCCGATTAGCGCTTGTAACGCCAATTCAAGCTCCGCCCCAACTCGCTTATCGTGACAAGGTAGAAGTCAGAGTGACAACAGAGTGAAGGTGATGGGGAAGCAAAGATTGGGAGAATCAAAGGTGTATCAATGAAATTGACAACCTGCGAAGGATCCAGCGGATCGACTTCGCGTCTCGGTCCAGAAAGGAAGGGCTCTCTCGGAAGGGGATGTGCGAGAGACGCCTCGGAACGGAAGAAGATTTTGATGATGGTGAAGAGCTCGAGCGTTCTGGAACGAGAGAATTTCAGTACACAAGGCGCTCCCGGGGCTTCGGGAGAGGGGAGATGAACGAGAACACCAAACAGGAGCACAGTTCCCAAGAGTCGAAGGCTTGCTGAAGGGCGAATCTCCGACGACCGAAACTCCAACAGGAGCTGTGCGAGAGGGCGACAGAGGAAGAATAAGAACGGAACGACGATTAACAGAGGACGAGCTATCCCATCCGCAGAGGTCGACGACGAGACCGTGCCGAACGAGCTCGCGGTAAGGAAGATTAAGCATTGACGAATGCCCTAGAAGAGGAAGGGTAAGGGATTCCAGCGACAGGCCGACAGCTCCCCCGATCTGCCGGGAGTAGAACCACGAACACAGATCGTTCCGAACAATCTCTTACTTATAGCAAGATCTGGTGCAATGTGCACCCAGCGAGATGAGGAGAGGAAAAGGATTGGATAGAGCTGAACGACCTCATTGGTTAAAGAGGTCTAATGTGTACCACAGTAATGGCCCACATTCAGCAGATGAAAGGCGACGTGCTCCGGGGACCTGGAGAGGAAAGACGTAGGGGGAAAAGATATGAGGAAGCAATTTAGCTTGAGAATTAAGCACTCAGATTATGAGACCGGGTCTTGATGAGATCGCATTGCTCAAGCTAACTTGTTGTGGCTGAGATGTGTGACAAAATCACGCTTCGACATTCAGAAAATCATATGCCGGTATCCAGCCCAGAGATGCTCGGAGTGACCTGGTATCATGTCCAAGCGACGGCCAGCATACTGATGGGAGCGTAGAGCACATCCAAAGCCTGAAAAATCTGCGACGCAAAAGCTCAACGGCGGCCGAGATGGTGAGCGTTGCGAGCACAGAAGATAAGTCACAGATGTGACGAGACCCCGGAAGACGACGGGAGCGTTCCTCCGGGTCTTCCACTCAGGCAGGCTCGCAAGCTCACCTTGCCTGAGCTCCCGATTGCTTTGTCCCTGTCTCACTCCCGCTGGCCCAACCGCACACTCGACGACACGCATTCCCTCTCTGTCCAACAACTAATCAGCGCGCCCGTAGTGAATGGATGGCAGGAAACAGGTGTGGCATGTAGGACCTTTCGTTCATTATTCCTGCGTTAACGTCCTTCCCTTAGCAGACTTTGCTTGAAGACACAGGATGCGCGAGCACCTGTCCCAGATGCAGCTCGAGCAAGATACGCGATTCCAGTCAATGACCTCGCCCCGAATACGGCCGTGCGCCCGCGACGGCGACGCGCCCATGTTCACCAGAGACAACAGTGTTGCTAGCCCTCGCGCTCCCGGCTCTGGCTCGCAAGCATCCTGAACCCGCGCTAGACGCCGGCTCGACGTACGCTCACTCCTTCTCCTTCCTTTTTTCCCAGCTGATACCGTCGTTCTCCAGCGGTCAGCACCCCCACCCCGCACCCACGCCCGAATCCCCAAGGTACGTTTGCGATCTTGTATACCCGCGTAGCAGCAGCGCTGACTGTCCGTCCTCCCAGCACGATCCCTGCGTGTTCGGCGGCAGCCTCCGCGATACGCAGCCGCTGCCGTCCATCGGCACGGCTTTTCCGTCCATCCCTCGCCTCGATAGGTGCATGTTCTCTCCGCGCTCTCGTCGATCTCACCCGGACTAACTGGTTTGGTGTAGAGCAACGGACACGGATGGCAACAGCGCGCTCCCCGCCGTGCGCGCGCTCTTCCCGCCGCCTTTGCGCGCGCAGCACCACGTCCTGCACCATATTAAAACCCCCGTCTTACGATGACCTGTGCCTCCAGCCGCTGTCGCAGCACCAGACCCCTCGGCCGCACGCCCATGTCGCCGCCGAGCAGCGCAACGACATCTTCGTGGACCCGCAGCCCGGGACCGGCTTCGCGTGCAGCCCGCGTGCCTTCACCACGGTCGCGCACGGTGCGCAGCGCATCAGCGTCGCCGCGGGCGAGAACAGCCCGCACGCCTTCCAAGCCCAGCTTTTCCACCCTATCCTAGCTTCGAATGCGTACGGCGCGCATCTCATCCCCACCGCCACGCATCTTCAGCGCCACGATGGTCTCGCTTACCCTCCGCACACCCTCATCGCCATCGCCGGCCACACGAACGGCTTCGCTGGAATGCGTGCGCAGCGCACCCACGCAGCCGCAGCACCGTGGACGGAAGACGGGCAAGGGGCGAGTTATCCGCGTGTCCTCGTTGCTGGGGAGGGCGTGTGTGGGGAGCGCGGGGACGACGTCGTGGCGCGGGGTGAGGATGAAGACCAATGCGCAGACGCGCGACATGCGTTCCATGAAGAGGTTCACTACGTCAATTGCGCGGACAAATTCGAGGGCGAGGACGTCGGGATCGACGACGGATTTACTGGATGGATGGATGACGCAGACGCAGACGCAGACGCCTCCACCTCCGATACGCTTCACGAATCCGAATCCGAATACGACCAGCGACACGCGCAGTGCTTCGCGGGGATGTGCGGGGTGTGGGCGTGCCCATTCGAGGCGGGGCTCGCGTTTGGAGCAGAGTTTACCGTGGTTGCGGAAGATGCCCTCGCCCCCCGGGATGGCGAGCGCGTTTCTGACGACGCCTCCGCCGTAGCGGAGCAGCAGCGGGGGCGCGACGCCAGACTGGGAACACGCTGCGCCCGCCTTCTCCCCCTCTGATCGCACCGTAGACCTGCAACGTGCAGCGCTCGATTGGGACTTTGCGTAGGCCCATGTGCAAGCGCTCAAACGGAGGCGGTCGGACTCGCAGTCGGGCGCGGGCTCGGAGACAGAGTCCGGCGGCGAGGCTCCAGCGGGGGTGATGGTGAAGGGAGTGTGGATGGGGAGCCGTGGCGTGAACGGGTGCGGTTCGAGCGGTGAGCAGCTCCGACCCGGAGGGTGATTCGAGCGCAGATGGCGCCCGTCGAAGACGCATGACCGTGTTCGATCTGCCGCTTTTCAAAAAAATCACTTATCTTTCCGGGGATCCGGAAGACCTACGCAGTGCCGTGCAGTGCCGTGCAGTTGACGTGCCTTCGAGGCACGTCAGTTTGTACTGTGCGCTGTTTTTCCCCCTGTGTCAAAGTTGTTCAAGGACGGACGAGTCCGAAAATGTCGAAAACTCCGGCGAGAATCAGGGTAAGTGAAATAAATTGATAAGTATACCCCGACTACTGACACTACCGAGTGCTACGTACCCAAGTCATTTTTCCTGATGACCGCTGTCTTCAGACGCATGAAATAATTTCTACCCATTCCATATCCTCACTCGCTATCAACCCCACTAATATGATCCCACAAATCCTTCACCGTCAGTCCCGAACGCCAGATAAACCACTGTATCTTCCCGTTCTCCTTCCCATTCCCTTCCCCACTCGACAGACGGTCGCGCAGAAGCATAGACATTATCGAGTCTACGCCGAGCGATTCGAGGGTGGAGGACATGGATATGGTGTGCGCGGGGATGCCCAATTCTTGTGCGAGAGTGGCAAAAAGGGAGTCGGGTGTAAATGCGGAGGCGGAGGCGGAGGCGGATTCGTTCGAATGGGAAGGAAGAATCGGGGGCGGAGGAGGAGCGGCGGGAAGTGGTGCAGATTCGCCGGGCGCTTCGCGAGTGAAGGAGCGAACCGTGCTCGTTTTCTTCGCACTAGTATGGGCTGGAGCGGTGGAAGATTCTCCAGACACACACAAGCCACCCGCCACCACCGAGCCAAACCCTAATTCTCGCGTCCCCGAGTACAAATATATGTCCATTGACCCGCTCGCGTCATCAAAGACACTGTGCGCGACGACTTCGTGCACGCCATCCCAGTCGCCGTAAATCTGGAAGCTGTCAATCTTCGACACGGATATAGGTTTGCCGGCGAGGAGAAGAAGGAGACGTGGGCTGAGAAAAGAGCGCGGATATCAAACGGTGTGAGGCGTGGGGGAGTGACACCATCAGCTTCGGGGACCACCAGCTGTTCGTTCAACTTGGATAATGGAACGATTGATATGGCCTCGTCGCATTCTGAAGCTACAACTGCGCGCGAAGCACATCCAGGCGACTCATCCAGCAACCTCGCAATCGCGGCAGAGCTGAAAGACGAAGTCTTGGTGTCCTTCAAAAGACGTTTACGGGCACGAATGAGGTGTTGGGATGTTGGCGTCATGAGGGATCGGGTCGACGCACTGAAGGTGCCGCGAGCAACGAGTGTGTTCGAGTCGGATAAGAATGATATTAAGCCGTCCTCGGAAATAACGATCGAAAGACGAGTGTTTTGATCCATAGTATCGAACATATGGAGGTCGGTGATGTGTGTCGTTTGAGCACACGTCATCGCAAGCCAGAGATATTCGTGAATTCCCATCTTCCCCACCGACGGCTGGAGAGAGTATCTCTTCCCCGCATCCTCGATGTCAAGAGCACCGAGAGGGGTGATGATTCGGAGCACCAACTGCTGGGCGAACTCCTCTTTCCCCCGTTTCCCGAGACGATTCACATACGGAATATAATGCTCGTTCCGCGCGAACGGGTACGAGGGAAGTCGGATAACATGCACAGGATACTCGGCATGGTATTTAGCCCAGTTGATAGGGACGTGTGCCTCGTATAGCCGGCCGATAGCCTTCGTGACGGTGCTCCACGCATCAACCGCGCCATTGAGTGTCGGGAGGAATGTTCGGCCGGGCAAAGTCAACGATGATCGGAGGAGCGGAATAAGGATCGATTTAGGGCTCAATTCGATCCAGATACCGACGTCTGCGCAAAGAGGGTGCGCGACGCATCGATCCCATCGAACAGTGGACTTCATCTGCTCTCCGATGTAGCCGGAGGGGAGGTATTGGCCGGGTAGGAGGACAGAGCCGTCAGTGTTGAGGATCATCGGCGTCACCACCGCGCTCGGCGTAATTGCGCTGCTCGCCGTGGTGACGCGCGCCGCTTGGGCCGAAACATACGAAGAGTGCCAAGCGAAGGAGCCGGGAAGGATCTTCGCTGGGAATGGATTGATGGCGGTGGCACGTACATACGTGAGCAGTTTCTCGAGTTCGGCTCGCGGGCCGGCGAAGACCGTCTGTGATGGGCCGTTGAAGCAAGCGATTTCCAATCCTTCCACGTGGGCATCGCGTGATAACAGAAGGGCGTTCTCAACATCGCATTCGATTGCAAGCATCCCGTACGATGGGCTAGTTTCAGGCTGCAGCTCTGCTTCGTACATGGCGCTGCACTTGGCAACCGTGAGCGTCATGACATCCACCAGACTCAGGGCGCCCGCGAGCACCAGCCCCGCATACTCGCCTAGACTGTGCCCGAGGATGACCGACGGGTGGACGCCCCACTCGGCCCAGACCTTCCCTAGTGCATATTCAACGGCGATAACACCGACTGAGGCCGCCAGAGTCGACTGGAAGGTGTGCGCGAGTGGATCAATCGCACCGGATATTGCGCCCATGAGAACGTCGACGTCGCCATCTGCATCCATCAGACCTGTCTCCCCGACGCTCATGGCAGACTTGAGCGCTTCCCGACATTCGTCGATGGAGCGACGGAACGACGGGGAGGAATCGTACAGCGTCTTTCCCATCGCGCGGAACTGGGACCCGTTCCCGCCTAGCACGAACCCGATTTTGGGTGCGTGTTTCGGTGGGTCGGCAGGGCGTGGTCTGGCCCCGAGTTGGGCCTTTAGCTCGTCAATGGTGGACACGCTGAAAGCGATACGAGTAGGATAATCTACGCGGCGCGCGGTGGTGGTGTAGCTCAACGAGCCCAGGTCAATATTTGGATTCTGATCCAGATGAGCTGAGAGACGATCGACGAGGAGCTGGAATGGCGTGTGGGGTTTTCCAGAGAGCGTGACGATATGGTACGACCGAGAATCGACATCTTGACGACGACTCTGTTCTGATTCTGGGAGATGCTCCGAAACGAGAACGTTGGCATTAGAACCTAGGAAGCGAGAAAAAGCCAAGTCAATCAAACTGCCCGCTCGTCTCATCTATCACGCACCCTGGGCCCCAAAATTGTTCACGGAGATGATAATCTTCTTTTCACCAGGTGCAGCCGTGAGCGACGCAAGACTCTTGGGAACGACGATCCCAGACGCAGAGAGATCGCCAAGACGCGGATTTAACGTCGTCTTAATCCCGATATGAGGCGTCACCTGCCGATATCTGAGCATCAAGATCGCCTTGATAAGACTCGCGATGCCAGCTGTGCCTTCCGAATGTCCCACGTTCGGCTTGATCGAGCTAACAAGCAGCTCGGTGTTGGTTTGACCGTCCTTGACAGACGGTCGACCGGCAGTATAAGCCAGTTTGACGGCCTCGATCTCAGCGTAATCCCCGGCCTGCGTGCCGGGGGCGTGCATCTCAACGGCACGCACAGAGAGCGGAGAGATACCAGCGAATGTGCAATTCTGCGCGAACAAACTCGCTTGGCTGGGAATGTGCGGTGCTGTGAGAGACTCTGCGCGGCCAGAGTGATTGACACCAGACGAAAGGATGATGCCTTCGATCTTGTCATTGTCTTTCAGCGCATCCTCGAGTCGCTGTAGAAAAAAATGGCATGATATCCAACTGCTCGAAGATCGACGCAAGACACTCCACTCACCTTGAGAACAACAACCGCAACCGACTCCCCACGACAATAACCATCGGCCGTCTGATCAAACGTCCGACATCCATCCGTACTAGACACAAAGAACCCTTTATTCAACCCGATGAAGAATTCCGGTGACGTGATGATATTCGTCCCAGACGCAACACCCACGTCGGATTCATGAAGAATAAGCGACTGGCAGGCAGCATGCACCGCCACGAGACCCGCAGCGCATGCAGCATCGTAAGTGATAGCTGGACCTTGCCATTTGAAAAAATGGCTCGCGCGACCGCTGATGAAGCCGCGGGCAATGCCTGGGACGTAGAATGCGTCGATGTCTGTCGTCATGTTACTGTTCTTCCGAGTTGGTATCGGCAAGAGAAGGCAGAAAATGCAGAACGCACTGTTCGTAGGAAGTGAATGCACTCGCAGCGAACATCCCAATTCGGTCCCTGTTCCACCCAATCTCGCCTCCCTCGTCTGCGGGCCGATACCCGGCGTCATCGAGCGCATCAACGACAGTTTCGAGTAACACGCGTTGTTGCGGCTGAGAATGGATGGATGGATTCACATAAGAAAGAAAATCTACGTATTACTGGAAGGAACAGAAACCAACTTACGTCAGTATTGAGCGCTTGCCTAGGCGACATATTGAAGAATTCCTCATCAAAGCACAACGCTTCAGTGAGAAAGTGGCCCTTGTCAGTGTTCATCTTGTTTTTATGGTCACCGTCGCCGGAGATGAGGTAGTCTGCGATGTTGAATCGGGAGGGAGGAACCTGTATGATGAAATGAGGAATGGGAAGGGAAGAGAAAGGAAGATGTGTAGTAGACGAAAAGACGTACGACTTGCATCGTAGACGCCCCATCCTTCAGGAGCTCCCAAAATCCCTCTGGGCTATGCGCACCGCCAGGCATGCGACACGCCATCCCGACAATAGCGATTCCATCGTGTCGACTCGGATTCTCATTAGAGCGCGGGGGAGACTCGGGGTGAGGCCTCATCGGTAGGTGAGCGTGAGCGGGCATGCGTGTGTGTATGGATTCTTGGGGAGGGGCTTCGATCGATCCACCCACTTTTTCTTCCGCACCGGCTATTGTGATTCGCCTTCTGGCGTATCCACATCTGCCCCCGTAGGGCTTAGTATTGTTCTGATCAGAATACCGGGGAGCGATTCGAGGCCAGGTACCAGTGATTAGTCCCAGTTTCGAAGCTTTTCTCTCACCGTCGACGATAACGTACTGCATCCCCGCCGTGTAATACTACCTACCTGACCCCCGCATCTTCCGGTGAAACCGTGTGCTTATTCTGATGGTCCATGGGGAATGGATAACCCAGAACCCCGGACTAGTGAATTGAATAGTGGAAATATATATGCTCGGAGAATAATACATCTACTTGGGAAGCTTGATTGGTACACAATCGACGACAAACTGCCCTGTACTGGCACGCATTGGATATACAGCGCTGATATTGAAGCCCGTCTGTTCCAACAGCATCTTCCATTCTGGGAACAGGCGTCCCCGACCGCCGTGCAACGCGACCATGATGAGATCATACATCGTTGGGATGGTCAGGCTCTGCGCACCGCCTTCCCGGAGCTTCTTGTGGATATCTTGCTCTGCCTCGGCGGTCGATGCTTGGGCTAGAAGCTGAGGAAAGATTACACGATCGATGATGAGCAATTTGGAAGGGTTAGCGGCACGGATGTGGGTTAGAATCTCAGATGCTTGGGAGTCGGGATAATTGTGGCTGGTGAAGACATCAGTCAGTGAAAATAGCAAGAGAAATGAAGGAGTTCGCACAGCATAGACTTGAGAACAAACACATTCCCTCCACACAAACCCTCCGGTTGAGGGGAGAAACAGTCTTGTACCGAAAACTCCACACGCCCCTTCTCGACCCACTCTCCACACGCTCCACCCTCTGTCGCCTGCTTAATGACCGCACCCAAATCCTGCACTACGAACTTCAAATACGGTGCAGCAGGCAACACGAGGTCCGGCAAACTTCCCAGCCCACCGCCCACATCAACGATTGTCGTTCCCTCCGGGAATTTCGCGAACGGGTAGTCTGCTGGAAGAAACGCTACGCCTTCTGTGTAGGACATGCCCTTCATCGCAGAGTTGAAGTTCGCACCCCTACCCAGGGCAGCCGGCGAGGAGGAGTGGATCCATTGGTAGAACGGCTGGTTGGATGTGTAGATGGCGAATGGAGAAAGAGGAAGGGGGTCGGTGCCAGATGAATGAGCGTCAAGGAATTGGGTCCAATATGGAAGAGCCAAGGTCCCCTCGTACATGCTTCCGGTGGTGAATCAGAACTTTAGTCGGGAATTAATTGGCAGTGTACTTACAGAAGATCGAGGTGCGCTCGAAATTCTGGGGCATGAGCCATCGCTCGACTGTTCACCGTGTTCCCCCAAATCCCGGGAGAGACCTCTTGGAATATTCCTTTGGAGGAAAGGTGACGGAGTATTCTGGCTGTAACGCGAAAGTATATTTTAGAGAAGGATCGGAAGTGAAAAAAAGAAAATCGAATGGACATACACATCAGGTCCTTGTCCATACCAACTCTCTTCGCCAGATCGGCTGCTGGAACGCCGTTTGCATTCATGTCCTCAATTGCACTTGCGATATCTGCTTTAGCGAGGACCTTCAAACACAATGTAACGTAGAACTTCGAACACCAAAGGCGAATTTCGTGAGTTTCATGGCAAAAGAAGCGAGCAAATATAGAATACCCACCGATCCAGCAGCCTCGAACAGAACATGTCTGGGCGGCGTCACCAGCTGCGCTAAACGCTCACTCGCGACCCGGAGAAGCGATGCCTGTCTAGCCATCTCTGAGTTTGCGTGGAAAGGGAGGCCCATCTCCACAGCAATACGAGTCCCAATGTCATCGGAATTCGAACCGAGGGTCGCGGACGTGGAACTCTGTTGAGTCTCGACGGCAATACGCAAAGCGGCGGCGGACTGTTCGATGGTCTTGAGCAGCTCGGTGAAGCGTGTGCCGATGACGGGCACAGTCGTTTTCTCGGGGACAGGAGACATTTGGTTTGGATGGAGAGGGAAGGAAGTGGCCATGAGTCCTAATGTAAAGCAGAACGAATCTAGACTGTGTTCGGCGGACTGAATTGGCTATACGATGTCATGTGGGCCGAGGGGAGTCACAGAACCGATTCAGAATTTTAGATTTCACACGTGTTCAAATTCCGTTCTATATAAGGCGCGGAAGCTGTCAGACGTTCTAGGTAGCTATCCTGCTTTGCGTCCATCATTTTTTGAGCGAACTCGCGTGGCACGGATCACCGGTTCCTACTGCCGCCTCATCAGAAGATATATAACTCGCACGCTGTGTCCGTGTCGGAGCGCCGACTAGGCGATTGGCATATCCCTTTGGAGGTCGGATCCCCGCGCTGACGGATTTGGCCGAGAAATGGCCGCTATCTCCGTTCACGATGTTGACATTTGGGACCAAAATTCACCCCCTAGTCGGATCCAAACGGGTGGTGGAAGGCGCCGGTCGGACCTGATGTCAGATCCATCCAGCCTGCGCAAGCGAAAAATCTTGGGAGTAAAAATGCATCCTTCCACCGCTCTTTGCTTCGATTTCCTCAGTGGGCATCATCAGAGTGTTTCGCTCACAATCTCCAGAGCCCGAGAGTCGAATGGGTCTCCAGCGGCGAAGAATAATACTGGCCTAGGTTCAACACTGCTCTGAAGTGGTGGAAAATCTGCATAGAATTGATTTAGTCTACTCCACATGATACACCCAACAGCCAACAGTGACCCTTGAAGTTGAACGAAAGATATCAATCCACCATCACCGGCTACGCGACCTTCTTGAAACATAACAAGCGCTCGCCGGCGCTTCGCGCCGGCTCCCACTTTATAAATAAGCGATGCCTGTCAGCTGACGGCAGACATGTGAGAGAGGTTTACAAATGGAGATACGGCTTCAGACAGGCTCAATCTTATAAAGAGAGTGATGCGGACGGAAGTTGGCTCGTTGGAGGTGGAATCATCCCTGCGGACTCAAGGGCGTTGTTCGGATGCCTGAGACGTTTCGCTAACGGAACGGGCCAAAAAGCCGGCTAGCGGATCACAATGCGTACATACTTGGAGGAAAAACATTTTACATAATCGGCCAAAATCCGCAAATCTGATCGGACCTACAACCGTAAATGCCAATCGCCTAACTGATCCAGAATGTTAGACTTCATTTAGAGTTCACACGTGTTCAAATTCCGTTCTATATAAGGCGCGGAAGGTGTTCCATACAGACGGACGTCAGAACGGTCAGGGGTTATGTAAAGATGGTAGAGTGGTAATTGTAGGCGTCCCGTATCCATTCAAACGAGAATTGTTCCCCTCTCGAACTTGTCATTCCGTGTGAGTCTGCTCACGAATTCTCCGTGGCGTCCGTTTGTTCCATTCCTTTGGGTTCCCCCTGGTTTGCCGCTCTGACTCCTCCACACGGGCGTCGATTAAACATGACAGTTTTGTTCTATGCCGCTTCGTACCGAATTCTCGGCGTTCCCTTTTCCGTCCACTGCCCACACCCGCGTCTCTCGCTGTCCATGGCTGACCCAGAGCAACAGCAGCAGCCGACCGACTCCTCTGCCAGCGATGAGCGAGATTCGCCTGCCATTGTAAATAGCAAGGAGGAGAGGGAGCTTGACAGCACAGCCGAGTCGAAGCCCGCCCCCGGGCCCCCGCCTTTTCCTGAAGGTGGGCGCGAGGCATGGACGGTCGCTTTTGGAGCGTGGTTGGCCATCCTCGTCTCTTTTGGTTTCTTGAACGCGTTCGGAGGTGCGTACTCTATCCCGAATCCAAAGCTGTGTCACTTACAACCACCTCAGTGTGGGTCCTTTGAGCTTTCGAGAGAAAACCCACTGAGTCCTGTAGATTCCAGCAATTCTATGTCGTGAATCAACTGGCAGGGACCTCCTCCTCCGCAATCTCGTGGATCGGGTCTTTCCAGACCTTCTGGTCCGTTCTTTCATCCTTCGGAGGTTCGCCGACTGACATCTACTTTCCAGTATCTATTTCCTGGGTACGCTATTCGGTGCGTTATTTGATCGATGGGGTGCCAAGGTGCGTCCTATTCCATTCTCGTAGCGTTCCTTCACTGGCGATTGAAACAGCCTCTAATCGTCATTGGCGGAGTCGGTTTTGCACTCAGCTGCATGCTCCAATCCATCAGCACGCACTACTGGCACTTCCTCCTCTCGCAAGGTCTCCTTGGGGGCATTGCCCTCTCGTGTCTCTTCACCCCCGCATACACTGCCGCGCAGCACTGGTTCCTCAAACGCCGCGGTTTCGCACTGGGAATAGTGACGAGCGGGTCGTCCATCGGGGGCGTCATCTGGCCCATACTCGCGAATAGATTGATCCTTGATGTGGGATTCGGGTGGGCGTTGAGGATTATGGGCTTCATCTCGCTCGCTTTGTGCCTCGTGAGCGCGGTTCTTGTCAAGGGCCGATTGCCGCCGAGGAAGGGGAAACAGTTTTTCGCGTTTGATTTATTCATGAAGCCGGGATATACCATTTTCTGGTCAGTCATCGTGTCGAGTGTGGTCAATACTTGCTTATTTGACACTAGCGTTGGCATGTTCTTCGTTGTGTGGGGTCTTTTTTTCTTGATCTTCTTCTTACCGAGCTACGGAGCTCTCCATGGATTCGATGCGAATATGACGTTCTACTCTGTGTCTGTGCTCAATGCACGTTTTCTACCTTGGTGCTTTAATGTGCTACGCTCTGGTTCCAACTTTGATTTCAACTCTGTAGCGGCTTGGCCGGCCGAAAGCAGGCCCCCATTGCAGGCGCCTTGATTGCCAACTACGGATTCTGGGCGGCACAAACCTTCGCGGGTGTGATGCTTCTAGTCGGTTCTATTCTCATCTTTGTGGCTAGGCAGTCGCTTTCCGCGCCTGGGAAACGGTGGATCGTCTGAGAACAAGGAACTTTCTGAGATGAAGGACGAGGATGAAACACTTACCGCTATCTACCATACCATACTTGTCTCCTTGGTGCACATACTTGCTTGATACAACGGATGTTCTTGGAGAGTTCTTCAAATTCGAAGCTACCTTATCTTCCTGTTCTGAGACTACGACTCAGTTACAAAGAGAGGGAGAAATCGACACGGGAACGACAACGTTAACAATCACGTCTTCCGCGGACAACTCTCGCGGAAACATCCTTTCTGCCACTCTGGAACTTATTGACATCTCTCACATGTCTCCGTCACGAAGGCTCGGATATCTGCTACAGTCTACCAACGCGGATATGAGCGGAGCAATGACAGTCACAAGGTACTCATCATCTTCTTGATATTCTATGTCCACTGTGATCGCTTGAGAGCCAGTAGATTCTCCAAATATTTTCGTGAACGAACAGCTTCATGCAAGGTCCTACTTATTCCCAAATATCATACGCACAATTTCACCGCAAAGACTGTTTGCCCATCTACGCCGCAACCGGCGGAATCGGTGTATAGTTCCCCATTTTGGTCTTCATCGTCACCAGCGCCTCATCCAAAGCCATCTTAACTCCGTCATGGTGCAGATTGAAAGGCAGTTGGTCTCCGAGCGCCTTCAATCGGTCCCGCGCATCAACGTCGAGGTCGTCCATCGCATGACTGTGCTCCCCGCCAAACAGCTTGAACACAAACTGCATCGCAGCCTGCAACTCAGCTTCGGTGAGCTCTTTGTCGCCAGAGCTCATGGAGTCTTGACCGACGTCGCCGGTGCCTTGGATGACCGGCCGGATGATGGCAAAGGCGTGGTCAAAGCTGAAGGAGAAAGAATAGCATGAGTAGCATTTGAAGTCGATTCGGCGGGATACACACGTTGTCTCATCCACGTCGTTCAGGATGTCCAGCTCTCCTCCCCGCATTTGGCGGTACGCGGCGGCCACCACAACAAAGAAACGCATGTAAACCGACTTGACCTCGCGGCTGTGGAAATCCGCAGCGACCTCTTCTGTCGCGCGCCCCTCGATGACGGAAATGGTAGATAACGCTGCAGACAAACCACCCACGCAAGCGATGTGAACTCCGTTGGAGAAGAAAGGATCAATGAAAGCTGACGAAAATAGTCGGGGATCAAAAACGACACGGAGTTTAGAGACGTAAGAATTAAACCACATACCCGCAGCATCCCCAGCGAGACGATAATTCTTTGCTCCGACATTCTCCGCAAGGTAGCTGAAGTCACTCGCCATATAAACCGGGCTCGACCCGCCTTCCTTGTTGGGAACGAGAACCGACTCGGCCTTGGCATCATTGATCATGTCGAGCTGGGAGAAGATGTCGTGATAGACTTCTTCCTGCGTCTTGCCAGCCTTCTTCTCCTTCATGTATTTCTCGTGGATGCATGCGCCGATGGAGACCGTGTCGTCGTTGATTGGGATGAACCATGCCCAGCCGGTGTGGTCTGTGGATTTTAGAAATTAGTATACTCAGTAACGACTGGAGCTGGAGGAATAGAAATGTAGACGAACCGTGTAGACCCTCGATGAAGGGAGCTCCCTCTTGGTCTGTGCCCTGGCCGTATTTGTAATTTCCTTTCCAGTATCCCCAAATCGCAAAATTCTAAGAAGATATCAGTGTCAGAATCGGGTAGAGAACGAATTAAATTCCGAGACTATACCTTCAAACTCTGCGTCACCTTCCGATCCTTATGATACTTATTTGACAAGACACCATATCTCCCCGACGCATCGATGAGATAGTCGAACTTGATAACCCCTTTGTCGCCCGCCTTGTTGGACCATTCAGCGGCAATCGGGCGGTCCGAGTCCTCCGCTGAGAACTGGAGACTGGTGACTTTGTGCTCGTCGAGTATTTTAGCGCCTTGCGATCCAGCGTGGCGGAAGAGAATGTCGTCGTATTCAGCACGGTTCACGTTCAGCGCGTGGTTCCCGGTGCTGTGGTCGATCTGGATCGAATTTCAGCCAACCGTTCGATAAGAAAAAGAGAGGAGAACGAACAAAGTTCGTGTACACCGCTAGACGAGAGGAAAGGAGAACAGAAATTCGGCAGACAGTCGTATAGTTCACCAAATGACACGTACGCGGAAAGTCCCTACGCAACTTGAATGAAGCACCTGGTTTCTTCACGAACCCATGTGCCATAACTTTCTCACGCGCTCCGATATATTCGAGGAAGTAGTTGGTAGATGCAAGGAGCGACTCTCCAATGTGGTATCGGGGGAACTTGGTGCCTTCCAGGATGGTCACATCGATTCCGCGACGCGCGAGAACCGAGGCGGAGTAAGAGCCGGCGGGACCTCCGCCGATGACGAGCACAGTCGTTTTCTCGGGGACAGGAGACATTTGGTTTGGATGGAGAGGGGAGAAAGAGGCCACGAGTCTTAATGTAGACCAGAGCGAATCTAGGCTGTGTTCGGCGGACTGAATTGGCTATGTGACATCAGGAATTGCCTCTGTTCTATCGAGGTCTAACCGGTGTCTATCGGTGTCCATTTGGTCTATGGGAGACTGCCCAGATCCATATAGACCAGATAGACACGGATAGACTAGTCCCGTTTTCAGATGTACGATGTCATGTGGGCCAAGGGGAGTCGCAGAACTGATCAGGCGATTGGCATATCCCTTTGGAGGTCGGATCCCCGCGCTGACGGATTTGGCCGAGAAATGGCCGCTATCTCCGTTCACGATGTTGACATTTGGGACCAAAATTCACCCCCTAGTCGGATCCAAACGGGTGGTGGAAGGCGCCGGTCGGACCTGATGTCAGATCCATCCAGCCTGCGCAAGCGAAAAATCTTGGGAGTAAAAATGCATCCTTCCACCGCTCTTTGCTTCGATTTCCTCAGTGGGCATCATCAGAGTGTTTCGCTCACAATCTCCAGAGCCCGAGAGTCGAATGGGTCTCCAGCGGCGAAGAATAATACTGGCCTAGGTTCAACACTGCTCTGAAGTGGTGGAAAATCTGCATAGAATTGATTTAGTCTACTCCACATGATACACCCAACAGCCAACAGTGACCCTTGAAGTTGAACGAGAGATATCAGTCCACCATCACCGGTTACGCGACCTTTTTGAAACATAATGCGGACGGAAGTTGGCTCGTTGGAGGTGGAATCATTCCTGCGGACTCAAGGGCGTTGCTCGGATGTCCGAGACGTTTCGCTAACGGAACGAGCCAAAAAGCCGGCTAGCGGATCACAATGCGTACATACTTGGAGGAAAAACATTTTACATAACCGGCCAAAATCCCGCCAAATCTGATCTGACCGACAACCGTAAATGTCGATCGCCTAACTGATCCAGAATGTTAGACTTCATTTAGAGTTCACACGTGTTCAAATTCCGTTCTATATAAGGCGCGGAAGGTGTTTCATACAGACGGACGTCAGAACGATCAGGGGTTATGTAAAGGGGGATATACAAACGGTAGAGTCGTAATTGTGGGCGTCCCGTATCCATTCAAACGAGAATTGTTTCCGTCTTGAGCTTGTCATTCCGTGTGAGTCTGCTCACGAGTTTTCCGCGGGGTCCGTTTGTTCCATTCCTTTGGGTTCGCCCTGGTGCGCCGCTCTGACTCCTCCACACGCCCCCCCCAATTACAGGCGGATCGGACCCACCCTGTTTCAATGGCATTGCTATTGTCGCCAGCCTGCGCTCCGTTGCGATCCTTTCTGATTGCGACAATCATCGGAGGCAATGCCTGAAAGAATAAATACCGAACGGCTTAATATATACATCCACTGGTTGGAGAATCCCCTGAGAAATACCATTTATAAACTGTTTTAAACGGTTTATAAACGTTTCTAACCGCTTATGTGCCCTTTCTCGCTGCTCTGACTCCTCCGCAAGGCCCTCCCCCAATTGCAGGCGCCTTGCGAAGGATCAGCTGTTTGCCACAGTCGGCGCTCCGACACGGACACAGCGGGCTATATATACCTTCTTACGACTCTACCGTTTCTACATCCACCTTTACATAACCCCTGATCGTTCTGATGTCCGTATGTATGGAACACCTTCCGCGCCTTGTATAGAACGGGATTTGAAAACGTGTGATGAACACGTGTGAAGTCTAAATTCTGGATCACTTAGGCGATTAGCATTTATGTGGCTGAAATTCTCGAGAATGGGAATGGCTGGTCGGATATTTGACTGGTTGTGAAGTAAGTATATGACAATGGGTTATTACGTGAAGCACGGCGACTCAGAATCCGCGGAATTCAAAGCATTAATTGGACTACTCACTGGTGATCCTGCTTCCCCTGTGCTCTGGAACCTATTCACGGCGGATCTTGTGATGTTACCTGACCTGGACGACGTGGTTCTGGAGAATGTTCGAATTGCGATGATGGCGCAAGCAGACTATGTTCACTGATCTCGCTTTCTGCTCGAGGGCTGTGAGAAAGTGAGAACTCCACAAGGGTGTGCCTAATTTTATCTGACACATCAATTTTTGATCCTGGGCAATACCGCATCCATACCATCTCATGCTTGGCAACGAAACCAGATTGAGGAGAATATTTGGTGATCCTGCGGCGGATACTCAAAACATTGAAGACCCATACCAAATCTTCAGCATGCGCGTTGGCACATCATATCATGGCTGAGGACAAGACGGAGGCTCACAGTTGAAATTGCCTACAGACTGTCAAACCATGTCGGCTAACCATACCTGTAAACCCAATTTTTGACGTCACCGACTGGTTCCCACTAAAAAGATCTGAAACCTAATCTTCACTCATAACCATACCTTTTGACTGAAACCCATACTTTGAGTCATTTCTGCCAAAGCATCTGGGCACTGTCATGGATAGTCATGCCATCGCATGATGTATTCACAATTGACCAATCTGTCATCAGTGCTCTAGTGAGTGGTCACTTTGAGAGAATCGAATGGAGGGAAGGATGAGGGCTTGCGAATGGATATTTTGCAGCTGTACATGGCATCATGGGTATGTCCTAAGAGGTTGGCACAGCCCGGATTCCGACGCTTTCCCGCTGCTGAACCATACCTGTATAACCCATACCTTTGGGTCACCGAGGGGTATGGGTAGACTGTCAATCTTACCCACGGTTGCGAAATTTTCGCCCGACTGCGAAGATGTCCAGGTCAAAACAACGAGTGAAGTCCAAGTCTCGTTCATCCGGCAAATGCCTCAATCTTCATGGGCAATCCATGCTCATTTCCGCCTCATACACTGAAACAGGCATTGTCCCCCTTTGAGTTCGATGCTTTATCCTTGCGCTTGGCTACCTCCAGTATCTCTTAGACCTCCTACCCACCCATTTGCCCGCGCTGCGGTGAAACGATGCTACTCGGGGTGCGGTGGAACGATAACTATGAAGGCGAGATAAAGGTCTAAACCACTATAACCAACTAAACAATCAATCAAACAACAACTCCTCCTCTTTATGAGTAATGATAATCACGGGTGTTCGGGGGTAAAGACCAAGTATTAGGTCAATAGATTGTTTACTGTTCAGAGAACAGGGGAGTGGGATAGACAAGGGTTGTGAAACCAAAGTCGAGCAATACGCGCTATGTTCGAGACTTCGTACAAGCCCTGACCTTGCTTCCGCTACGTCGAAATCTGTGCTGGAATATGCAAAATTTGTGGACGCTGCAATGCTGAAATGGGTTCAAGGCGAAGTCGACGTTTCAGACAAGCTTTACCTGATCCAGGGACGCTGTGAACCACAAAAAGACAAACCTCCTGCACCACAAACGCTATGTTTACGGCACTACTTATCCATGGTGAAGACCCAGAAGCATGGAGAGGCTCTAACGTCCCTTCTGTTGTCAACCCACCTGCTAGCTGTTGAAATTTTGCGTTGGGGGGATCATATGCAACCACGAGTAGACGATCGCTCTAAACGGGTTTGCAGGTTGTGCAAAATCGATGTTGAAACTCCAGAACATGCTCTATTGGTATGGGACGCCTCTGCCGAGGTGTCGGCCCTACGAGACGTGTTTCTGGAACAACTGTTCAAAACTGCACCAATCTTGCGCCCACTCATGGATGAACAATATTTAATTGAATTCTTTAAATCCATGGTTTATGAAAGATCAACAATCGCTCTCGTGGCTAAATTTGCGTATGAAGTTCTTGAGGTTTTCTATGCTACCCCTGTGTATCAGCCTGCTGTCTGAACAAAGGTGGCAATGTTAAGTTAACATGTTTGCTTCTAGATATCGACCGGGTTCTACCGCGTGACAGGAGACTGGGTGCGTGAGCTCGGCTCGGGAAGTATTTAGAGGTCGGGGATGATGGAGTACATAACTTGCCTGTAGTACTCCGAGATACTTCTCGAAACCGGCGTTCCTAAGCGGGACCGTGCCGTGTAATGCTACCTACCTACCTACCTACCGGTTGTCGTTTCGATCAGATTTGGCGGATTTTGGCCGGTTGTGTACATGGTTTTTCCTCCAAGTATGTGATCCGCTAGCCCTCTTTTTGTCCCGTTCCGTCAGCGAAACGTCTCGGACATCCGAGCGACGCCCTTGAGTCCGCAGGGGTGATCCAACCTCCGACGAGCCAACTTCCGCCCGCATTATGTTTCAAAATGGTCGCGTAAAATGCCCCAGACGTTCTGGTGACAGTTTTGCACATCTTTTTTCAATCTCCGGCATGTCAATCACGGATCAGTCCGAACTGTCACCAAGCACGTCTGGGTTACCGCGACAGCTCTGGGGCATTTGGTCCCCCATGGTCACGCATCGTCCCAATTTCGCGGTGTGTGTACCTCAGGGAGCACATAAGTACTCAGTCGGAGCCTCTTCTCAGCTCTTCCATATATGAAACTAATACATCTACGATTTCCCTCCATTTTTATGCAACACTTTGCGCACGAGCCGGGCTTGAACACTCAAACGTGCCCAAAAGTTGCACTTTGAACCGCCCACCGCAAGACAGGAAATGCGGGGAAAAAATGGGTCGCCGATGCGAGGATGTAGCCAAGTCAATAGGAATAGCCCCTGGACCAGAATGGAGGCGGAAGAGCCGCTGGGGAAGGGATGTGACACAATGGGGGGTGTAACTATACCCAATGCTCCAGAGGTTCCGTCCATCATTTTTAAGCGAACTCGCGTGGTCCGGATCATTTGTGGTCCAACAGGACGGGATAGCTACTAGAACGTCTGGGTTACCGAGACAGGATATATATTACACCTCACAGTCGTCCATGGCACCGCGCTTAATATCCCCCGACGAGTACCACTCCCACCATGGCCAGTCCCCTTGCCCCGACGCTCCGAATATGGCTTGTAGTTATGGCGGTGACTGGGGCCTGTTACCTGGGGTAGGAACATCACCGGCGAGTCGTCCACTGTGATCAAGACTGTACTTCCTGCCGCGCGAAGCATCATGCGCAATTATCGGGCGCGTCGCGGGCCGGACCATAACACGGTGATAGCGTGCTTTGAAAGCCCTGAAATAGTGTGGTGGTTCATCAACGCGTTCAATGCCGCCCGTGTCGCCCCGTACGAGTCCGTATTCGCGTCCCCAAATGTGTAAGGGCAGCTCATGCCATCTCTTCAAATATCTCAATGTCTTCTTCCACATCGTCTTCCTTCCCCACCAATATCTCAAACACGTCCACCACGCTCCCTCCACCCTTCATTATCTCCACTCCGTTCGCGATTGATTCACCGTCCTGTACTTTGTCCACTAATTTAATCTTATTTCTGCGCCTACCCTGCCACACACCCTTTCCAATATTATTTGTCCCACCCTACTCGATCCCGCGTCGTTGATAAGTATCAAAAGCTGGAATACAGATGGTTCTTTCCTTCTACAAATGAGCTGCCCTGAAACACAAACAGAACCAACAAAGTACGACTATATTTTACACCAAGAAACCTCAACAACACGACACGGTGAGACTCCCTCCCGGTTATTCTATCTTCTCGCGCACCCGGCGACCTAAAAAGAATTTTGCTAAATCTTGGGGTGGAGTAGCTTCTGTTGTGAACACTACTCGCGTTCCATCTAAAATACGTGAGGACCTCTCGGGGCCCGATTTCATGGTTCACCAGACAGGCAATGTGGTAATTTACAACACTGACCTCTTGCCGGAAACCACCAGCTGGGCTGGCGACCTTGAATCTGATCCATGTCTTGCTCTGGCTTCTTCTCTCGCTGTGGCTTATGCTGGCGCATTTGAAATCCTCCTTCTCGGCGACCTGAATGCACGCACTAGCTCAAACACCGCTTCGGTTCGCGATCCTCCCCAGATGTCCAAAGACGATAAACCTCCGTCTACCCGCGGCAAGTTTTTGTTTCGCCTCTGCACGGACTACGACCTCGTAATTGTCAGTGGGGCAACCTGTTTTGGGCCGGAAAGTGGGGAATTCACCTCATTTCAAGGGTCTCGCTCTACGGTGATTGACTATGCAATATTTTCCCGCAGCCTCTGAATCTTCTCAAAAATCAAAGCTTTCCGAGTTGAACCTCGAATACCGGGCTACGATCACGCGGCACTCGTTCTACAACTAGAGGTCGATTCCACGATGCTTGGACCGCCTGCAATGCCAACGCGAAAACGAAAACACGAGGCAGTTGTTCTCCCTGATGAAACTGAACTCGATAGGCTCCTAATTTAAACGCTGGAGGCAGGGAAGGACGAGTCCAAAAAAACTCTGGCTCTCATCGGTCCCGCCCTATTCGATACTCATCCGGTAACGGTTACGATCTGCGGTACTTGTAAAAAATACTGGGAAACACACGGCCTCTGCAGGAGCGGCTGCTTTTGTCGGCCAGAAATCTCGCCTAAATCGGTCGGCGCGAGTGTGGGGAAATCAAAATAATGTTCGTGCGGATCTGATAGCTCTCTTACTGGCCGTACAGGCAGCGCCAAGCACCAAGAATCTGGTTGTCTCGACGCGGTCTGAGTACACAATTCCCTCTATCAAATACTATGCTTTCAAAAACGATGCCTGCGGCTGGAAATGCGCAAACGGCGATGTACTGAAGATCATTATCAGCTGGATTCAGTTCCGAACTGCACCTATCCATTTCGTTCATATCAAGAAGGACCGAGTCACGGAACAGTACAAGGCAACGACGGAGCTAGCCGTAAAGGGCTCGGAACTGCCGCGCTTACCCACTCCGGAAAATCAACTCCCTCCGCCAATGCTCCCTCTCACGAGTCGACCACTTACGGGGGAGAAGGTAACCACGGACATACCTAACGACTCGAATAGCAGCGTCGACTCTGTGCCGCTACAGGCGCGGCCATCATACCCCTCGCCACATAGAGGCCGAGCACGGCTGCATGAGCTGAGAGAACAAAATCGAAATAAACTCCTTGATGCACCGTCCGCTGCTATGTTTTGGAAAAAAATCAAGCGCCTCTGCGATCCGGCCCCGATCCCCATCTCTGTGACAGCGGACAGTCTTCGCAACGTGTTTGAGAAACGGCTCAATCCTCCTGCGACACTCCCGGAGTCCTTTGATGCGTCGCAACATAAAATAAATCGCATGCTTGCTGGGTTCATTCCTAAAACCACCACTGACTCGTCCGAGGAGCAATTCTTCTCTAAGAAATTCACCGAGGAACTTATAGTGTGGGCAAAGGCCCAAATCCGCAAACACGGCTTAGATAGCGCGTCGGGCGAGGATGCAACTCTCTATGCGGAAGTCCTCGAGATTCCTAACGACGCGCTGGTGATTCTGTGCAACGAATGCATACGTCGCCAGGACGGACCTACCACTTGGTTCAGAACGGTCTTAATTGGGCTTCTAAAGAAGGGGAAGTTGAACACAGACCCGGACAGCTACAGGATAATTGCCCTCGAAAGCTGCGTGTTGAAAGTTCTAACCATGCTGATCCACAAGCGAATTACGGATTGGGCGGCTGCGCGTGGACTCATTCCTGACTATCAGAACGGCTTCAGGGAGGGATATCGAACAAACAACAACCCCTTCATCTTACGCTGCGTCAAGGAATGGGCACGCTCAAAAGGGCTCACTCTCTATGTTGCTTGCTTTCCCCTCGACAGACCACCCCACATTATGGCTGAAGCTTATACGGATGGGAATGGGAGGTGCGATATTCGACTGGCTGCGCATGCTGTACGATCGGATGGAATACTACGTTCGGCATGGAGATAAAACCTCGGCGGAGTTTAAGGCTTTTATAGGCTTACTCACCGGCGACCCTGCATCTCCAGTGTTGTGGAATCTATTCATGGCCGACCTAGTCATGCCAGATGACCCCGACGACCTGATCCTCTCCAACGTTCGAATTGCTATCCTGGCTCAAGCTGATGATATTCTTTTAATGTCATTATCGACTGCCGGACTTCAGCGCAGACTCAACGCACTTGCTGCCTGGTGTTCGAAGAATTTCTTTGTGGTAAATATGATTAAAACTATCATAATGATCTTTGGAAAGTCGCCCGCAGGCCTCCAGTTCCGACTCGGAGCAAATATTCTGAATATTGAGGTCCAGGAGAAGTATGTTGGAATGAACTTCAACACAGGCACTCGAAACATGTTCGCAGATCATTACAACGCGAAAGCAAGTACAGCGAGGTACTGCGCGCACAGGATAATGGGCATTGAAGATTCAACGGGCCGGCTAACACCGAAGCAGTACAAGGACATGTATATGGCACGCGTCGACTGTCACCTTATCCATGGGTGTGAGGTTTTGCCTGACTCTGAAGATGTCCACGTGAAACAACTCTGCGCGGTTCAAATTGACTTTCTGCGGCAAGCTCTGAATGTTCATTCTCACTCCATGCTCGTACTACTCTTCACGGAGACTGGAATTATGCCCCTTCGAATTCGTCAATTTTTGCTACTCCTTGGCTATCTGCAGTACATCCGGTCCCTCAAGCTGTCCCACTTTGCTCGTGCATGTCTCAATAACTCCATTGAACTCGCCGCAGCAGGGAAAAAGTCCTGGTCCCGAGACGTGCTGATAGCGGCAAGGAAATTGCCTTTTGAATGCCCTCCTTTGGATTTCAATAGTGCGACGGAGAAATCTATTGAAGCCTACCGAAAGTCGGTGGAGAAATGCGCACTTGAATGGCTGCAGCTGCAAATCGACACTTCAGACAAACTCTACCTCCTTCACGGGCGTCGTGAACCACAAAAGGACAAACCTGCCGCTCAAAAAACATTATTTAGGAGGCCCTATCTGTTTATAGTCAGTCGTCCGCTCAGGTGGTTTCAACTCTAGGAAATCAGTCGACAAGATGCTTCTGAATGATTTGGATGGATTAAGTTTTCTGTGAGTTCTCACTCCCGAGTTCAGCCGAACTGCCGCTCGGTAAAACCATTTAATGATTCATGACAGAGGTAGGAGACATAAGACATTCTGTTTTACGCGCGGAAAAATCGACTTTATTTTACGCGGAACTCGACTATGTTTTACGCAGGGCTTGAATGTATATTACGCGGGGCTCGAATGTGTTTTACGCGCATCAAATGTTGATGGAACTCTATATCTTACGCGGAACACGTCGAAAACGTCATATATATTACGCGGAACTCATATATCTTACACGCGGAATAAAAGTGCATCTGGACCGCCATAGACTTTACACGACTAGTTCCAAATCCGGATCCAACTTCGCAGACTCGACAACATTGTTGTGTAGCGCTGCTCGGATCGGTTCATCCGTCTGAGGCGACATCAACACGGCGATGGCCTCGTCAAGGAGCTTCTCCTGCGTAACGTGGCCCGTCCCCCATACTCAGGTAACGGTGCATGTCCGACACGACGGTTCATCATTTAATAAGTTGAGAAGGGTGGCACAGCTCGTTGGGACATCTGGATGACGTATGAGCTTCGGAACAGTTGTCCCACTCGCGATTCCAGGCAAAAGCACAGCTGCCCGGAGTGTTGCAGTCGGTGTGATTCATGATGGTCAGGGTACCGAAGGTGAACTTTCTGCGATGGTTTTCGATCGTTGCCTTGGTCTGAACCAACCAGAAATCAAGTAAGGTAATTGCTCGCTCCATCAACTGCCGAAATGCCGGCTCAATCCAGCGGTCAACACGGTAACAGCGTGCAAGCTCGAACTGAAGGGCCGGATGGAATTCGTCACCTTTCAATGAGAACGCCTGGATCGTGTGAGCAGCACCATCCTTGATTTGGAAGGAAGTGGGTGGCTTTGCCCAGGTCACAAGGGTCTACAAGTTCCACAATCGTCTAATATCTGGGCCAGTTTCTAAGTACCAATTTCAAACGAAATTCTCTCCTCGCCGGCGCCGTTATCCATGATTCACCGTCCTTTGATAGATTTGAACCTACTACACTCATTTACTAGTATTCACTCGCCATCATGCAATCTCGACACTTATACCTGTCGATCTTTCCGTACCCTACCAGTCCTCAAATTAATCGTTGCTGTCGTCCTAATCAGGTATTTGAGCCCTTCGAGGTTGGGGGATAACAATGCAAGAAGTCGCACATCCACGCACCGGAACCAACAGGTGTCTTACGCACGGGAATCCCGAATTTATTTTACGCGGAGTTCAACTATGTTTTACGCGCGGCTCGAAGGTATATTACGCGGGGCTCGAGGCTGTTTTACGCACATCAAATATTGATGGAACTCTATATCATACGCGGAACATGCCGAAAGATATATATATATCACGCGGAGCTCATGTATCTGACGCGCGGAATAAAAGTGCATCCAGACCGCCATATGTAGTTGGCTTGTAGCCCAAGTTCTACAGGCCATGTAAGCTGACTTGCGTTTTCCCTCCCGAAATTTGATTTCTAAGATCTTCTAGATTATATGGAATGGGTCTTCTCCAAATCTTCCTGTGAGTTCATCGGAGCAAATTTTGACTCCAGTACTTATATTACACGGGCACGTGCGTGACGTTCGCCACCACGTTCGCCACTTCGCGCCGCTTGGTTTTTCCATGCACACCTCCTTCCGCGCGCTTCATTTCCCGCCCGGTACTCAAACCGGTCATAAACTTCATACTCCAGACACGTCGCTTTAGTTGAGTCCTCACTTTATCTATTTATATTTTCTCTCGCATATGAATTACCTTACTTACATATAATAGAGAGGTTGCGCAAAGCCGCATGCGGCTGCACAAAGCCGCCTGCGGAGATATCCTGTATCCCTCCCCCATATTTCCAGAATGGCTAATGAGTGCATCCCAGACCACTTGAGCCAAAAACCAAAAACCGGCATGGAAAGAGGTTGCGCTGCCAAAAGCCGCATGCGGCTTTTGCGCAACCTCTCTAATACCTCTCTCCACCATACCCAAAATGGTTCACCGCCTGATATATCACATACATACACCGTTTCTATTGCCCCGCATTGCATTTTCTCACTGCCAAATGTTTCCCCATCTGTTTTCTCCTTTTATTATCTTACCTCGTACGTACAAAATGGCCTCTCTTGACAACCCCCATCGTATTTACCGCTCTTACCTTGTCTGGATGGTCTAGAGTACTGCTGCGTAGCCCTCATGGCCAGATACAGCAACCAATAGAACTTCAGTTCAGTTCAGTTCAGTCGGCTTCCACCAACGAGGGAGTCCTACCCGGGATGCGGGAGATATCAGTGGCTGTCTGCCTCATGGACAGGATGCGGACGGTGAAGAGCGAGGCCAACCGAGCGGTGCAGGGAAGGTGGGGCGAGGAGAGGGTGGGGGGAGAGCTGACAGCATTGCGAGACGGAAGGCTGTACGGTGGACAATGAAGTCCGGGCTCACTTGCACTGGTACGACACTGCGCTCGCCTTCACCTCCCGGCGTCCGCGCAACCCTCCTGTTCAGCGCTCCCCATCCGCTTCTTGACGACGTGTTCAGGCGGCCCCCGTGCTCGCCCGGGTCGATGCGTTGTTGAGTGGGGGACGTCCTGGATAGACAGAGTGAGCGGGCTTCCGGCCGAGGAGAGTGCAGTAGTCGCAGAAGGAGGCGCGACTCACTGGCAATCGCGGTAGGGGTGCGGCAGGGTATTTTGGCAGGCCGATTCCCTCTCGAGCCGTGGATACGACTCCCATCGTCCCGTCTCCGTATACTCCTTTCGCAGTGCATTTTGCACGATGTGCGGCAAGAACTTGCTGGCGTCTTCCCACTTCCGTGTCCGTGTCCGTGTACTTCCCTCGACAACGGACCGCACGACAGCCTATATACGCATTGTCACCCAGTTTTTTACGCGAACCGAACGTTGATCCGGCCGGAATTCCAAGCGAGCCAGTATGTACTCTCGCTACAGGACGAGTGATTTTCGCGTTACGCGCGCTTCCGGGCTCAATGCACCAGTGCTAAATGAGCTACACGACGTCTCGAGTTCAAGCCTCTCGGGTGGCGAAATAGACCGAGAGTGCTCGATTTTTTCAGGCATGGTCAGTCGCTAAACAAAGCAAGTCGCCTGGACCTAGCTCAAAACTCTCTCGCCACCATAACAAGGATTTTAAACGCTGGAGCATCGGCTGAGACCGAGATAGAAGTGGGTGTCTAATTCAATGCGAAGCATTCAGAAAGTACATGCGAGCTCTATTATTCCAACATTGTACAAGACAAATTAAAACAAAGCATCACGTCTAGGAACTCGGCGCGCCCAGCCCTTAATTTAATTCGCTCATGACTCTAAAGTACGTGCCCCAATCGTCCACCCTGCGCCACAAGTCAGCAAGGAGCGAGGAAATGGAAATGGAACCAAGACCCACTCAAACCCAGTCGGCGCATTCGCCCATATCGCCATCGCGTCGCTGCTCATCGCGCCCGCGCCCACCCCAAAGTCTGCCCCATATCCCCCGCCCGACATAAACGCGGACGGCTGCGTATCGTAGCTACCGGCGGCATTGTCGTTCGGGTTTGCCACCGCGAAGTCGGGATATCCGAGCGGCGTGGTCGACGTCTGCGTTGGGTACCAGCTGCTGCTCTCTGCGTACGGGTGGAACACCGGCAGCCGCCCCAGGTCCGCAGTGTATGTCGGCAGCACGGCGAACTGTTGCACTTGCGGGGGTGCCTGGCGGAAGGTAGGTGCTGGCGCAGTTGCAGGGGCAGGAGCAGGAGCAGGTGCGGAAGTGGGATGATATGTATCCGCGTAGGGCGGGTGGTGCGTGACCGCTGCCCCGGCATGCTGGTACTCCTTCGCATTGTCCTCTCGCCCGCGCTTGTTGCCGCTGCTCCAGGGAGCCTCCGCGGGCGTAGGCGGTGAGGAGCGGTTGGGCAGCGGCAGCTCACCGATGACGGCGAGCTCATACAATAAGTCCCTTAAAGTATAAGCAAATCAGTGCTAGCAATCGTCCGTTGAGCATCTTAGTGTCTGTAAGTACCAGAAGAGCCCCATCGACTGCCAACTGCGCGGTGGATGAACATCAGGCCCAAAATAATAACGAAATTCGGGGACGAACCGTTCCTCGCACACGCGGATGCTTTCCATGCACTTATGCACCTCTGTGATGGCGCTATTCATCTGCGGCGACAGCCCGGTGCGTTTGCCGCTCCAAACGTTAAGCAGGAGCACCAGGCCGCTCGTGAAAGCCGGTCCCTGAGTTGGTTGTTCAGCAAGTTTGGGTTGGGAAGGATGAATCGGGGACGCACAACGAGGAAAGGGACGGGCGTGCCGTTTTTGCGGTGTTTCGAGATGTCGGCGACGTGGCTACATGAGCGAGCGGCGTTGGTGCAGATCGCCAGCGAGGGCAGGGCCTACAAAGGATCGAAATTGAAAGGCACGGTTCCAAAATCAAGACGAGAAGGAAAGTAAACGCACCGTCGACGCGCCAGTGCGAATCATTGGGATGAATGGACGGTGGATCGTCATCTGCACCCGGTAGTAGGTGCAATATAGGTACGCAGACTGGTCGAAGAAGTTGTCGTCCCGGCGATTCGGATCCCAGCGGACTGCGGGAAGAATGCGTCAGATTTAAACAACGGAAAGCCGGAAATGCGCACGGTGGCTCGGTATTGAATTGACCCAGCCGTTCAGTGCCGAGTCTAGCTCCGCGACGATGTGCTCCTCCCACGCATCGTCTCGCACCGCGAGCAGGTTCTTTGTCTTGTTCAGCGAGTACTGCGGTTGGTTAGTGCTTGTCCGTGTATGCGGAGTAAGATAAGACAGCCGCAGCGATATGGATCTAATATAAATTGTACGGCGCACGCAGAAAGATTTCGGCCGGAGGGAATGCTCAGCCGCACCCGGATGATGTAAGTACGCACCAGCATCTTCAGACTGAACGCCCAAATATTATTCAGCCGGATGAAGCAGTTGAAGAACGTGATCTGCGACGGCCTGCCCGCGGGCTGCTTAAACGCGCGCGCGGGGTCCACGTTCTCCCAGAATTCGTCGTCGCACTCGATCGGAAGCTCCACGTCGAAACTACGTGGGAGGCGGTGAACATTGAAGGAAGTGCGGGAGAGAGGGCAGGAAACGCACTCCTCATACTGTGTGGTGCAGGCGCGCCCAAGGGCGCTGCTACCGATTCGGTCCATCACCACGATGACCCAGAACGCACGCTTCCACAGCTCCGACTCGACGGTCGGCGTGCTGCCGAAGTTCTTCGCGCGGTGCGCGCCGACGTCCTGCGCAAGGCGCACGCCTATCCCAATGAGCGTCCAGCACGGCCCCGGCTTCGAGAACTCGAGGAACGTAACCGACAGCTGCCCATACGCAGTCAGTCAGTGGTCATCCGATTAATGGCGGGGCAAAGGAAGAAACTTACGCAGTAGTACTGCATGTGGTATAGGGTGGGGCGTACGAAAAGGTGGTCGATGGCGTGAGGGAGCTGGTCGAAGTATTTCCATCCGCAGCGCAGCGGATCGTCGTCAGGCCCACACGCGCGCGGGTCGTGCGAGTAGCGCGAGCCAATGGCGCACACGAGCAGGACGATCGCGCCAAAGGAAGAGTCGTTCAGATGCAGCCCCTCGGCGATAGACCGCTCGAAGGTGGGGCGGTGAAGAAGCGGATAGTAGAGGTTCGTGTTGGTGAAATATAGATCGACGAGCGCAGATTGTAGGTCTGCCGGCGGAAACTCATAGGGGCCGGCGGGGCGTGGTTGATTTTTTGCCTGAGATTGGTGCGAATTTGACTCGAATGCAGGGGCTGAATGGCAAATAGCGTACTGGATTAAAGGTCCAGTAGCGCATGCGGCGCGAGGTCCACGGCATTTCCTTCTCCTCGTATCCCTCGCGGAGCTGAACAGCCGCCTTGACGAGCATCGCCGCACTGGATTTGCCGTGGAAGCGCTCCCGTTGGTTACTGAGCGAGAGGTCGTGAAAGTCCTGTGTCAGGGCGATGTGCGCAAGGTCATCTCCGTGCGGCGCGGGCGCGGGGGTATTCATGGACCGAATAGTGAGAGCAGCAAGCTCAACACCCGGCCCAGAAGCAGCAGCAGCAGCACTTGTATGTCTGAGGACGGGAGAATCGCTGCTCCATTGGCTACTACTCGCCGGGCTCGTGGTATTGGCGGTTCCCTTAGATTTCGGGGAAAGCTAGAGGGACCATTAGAACAGAGTCATCGAGGGATTAATGGAGGCCCTACCTTGCGCAGCAACTGTTCCGTGAGCTCTAGCCGAGCCTCTAGAACGTCGACGTAGCTAGAAAAATTTTAGTAGCCATCTGAGAAGACGGTAACTTATTCACCTTCTCCGCTTTGCGATCGCACCTGCAAAGGTGCAGTCTAGGCCATTTTCGATACAGTTCGTACATTTTTTGGTGGACATCCGCAGTCCATCACCTGAAAATGCGCAGCTCAGCGGCTAACCGATACATCAACAGAAACGCGACATACAAGCCCCTGAATTCGCGATTAGCCTAGAGGATGGAGAGGGAAAGTTGCAACCCACGTTTCTTCACTCTGCAATGGTCGCACGCACGCTGCACGCGCCGTTTCTTCGCAGGCACGGCGGGGTTGTGATCTTCGTCGGAGGACATGACGGCGAGAAGGAAGGAAGGTGAGGCGGTGCCGTACATCATCCACGTGTTGTCAACCGGGGTTTAAACTGTAAACCGCTGCCTTTGAGATATTCCGGGACCCCCGACAATCACCGAACAAAATTCGGATAACGGGTGGGGTCTTGTGGCCAGGCAGGTCGGATTCGGATAAAAAATTGTGCTTGAGGTGGTTCTGTAGGACGGGCGCAGCGGGTGTTTCCGTAGCTTTCGTACTGTGTTTTGCCAAGTCAAGCCAAGTTGGAGACTTGCACACACATCAACTTTCCACACGCCTGATTCACATCTGCCTTCCAATGGCGGATCTTGGGCGGATCGCTCCGTTACAGACGGCCGGAAAAAAACGCGAGGCATGCTTGGTTTCCGATTGCTCAAGTATTGCCGCGACTTCAAATATTCCGACACAAGTGTACTAGTACATGAGTGGCGCCCGCCAGTTCCGCGCCATTCCTGAAGCATTACACCCTGAGCCACGCCGACTCGACCGCGTACGTTCCTCTCCCACTCCTTGCTTTCTTCACAGCTGACGCCGCCGTCTCCAGTGATCCTGACTAGGGCATGCAACCGTCCCGTATTTTTACGGGAATACGGCCCGTAAAAACGGTTACGTTCCCGTACCGTCGACGAGATTGGCTCGAGATCGAACGGTACGGTGACGGTACGGGATAGGCCGTATACGGGTCCCCCGTAACCGGCCGTTTACGCGTAATTTACGGGTACGCAACTGTACGCGCAATCAGCAGCGAAATCAACCTGCCGACAACGCTGGGAGGATGCCGCAATGCTTTACGCCGCGGAGGGTCTGGAGGCTTGGACTGGAACGCGGTAGCTTGGTTCAAGCTGATGCGTCCCACGTGACCGCGTCCTCCCGCGTCTCAATTCAAACTCCGCCCCAACTTCTGCCAATCTTTCGTCCTCGAGTGATCCCATTGTCAACCCAAAGTGATCCTGACACCCACCCCCAAGGTACACCTACTGTCTTGCCCACCCGCGCCGTAGCGCTGAGTACCGTGCTCCCAGCGCACCCGGCCGCAGTCTCCGCGATACCCAAGGGGGTTTCGGCATTAAAATTTCGGATACAGGGGGGGGGGGGGTCCCGAGGGCAGCTGAAAAAAACTTTTATCATGTATTATGCAGGAGGTTTAAAACTGTCAGAAATACACCCTGAAGCACTCCCAGAGGTAGGAAGAGGGTATTTGGGACTCTACAGGCATGTATGATGTGGTTGCTCAGATTTGGAAAGTCTATCAATCGTTGTGAACGTCTCCGAGTGTCCGTCGATGGCGGAAAGAATGGTTACTCAAACTAATTTAGAGGGGAAATTGACACTAATGTGCATAGCTTTAAAACCTTGGGAGATTGGGGCAAGATGGCAGTATTGGCGCCTACAAGCACTGGTCGGCAATGTTGAGATTCTATATTGCACTATATTTGACTCTATAAAAAGAGCGCACAGTACTCAGTAATTGAAGCCGGTATGTATTAAATGCAACTGGCTGACGCTCAAAAATGTTACTGCACCACCAGAGCGTCGAAGAGGTCAGTTGTCATATCGCTGAGTGAATTAGGAAGCTGTCAACCTGGTGGCGGTGAGGTGGCGGTGAGCACGCACATGACTCGGAGACGCGGCCCGCCGCTAGGGGTGGGAACCTCCTTCCTTATATAGGGGGGGGGGTCTGGCCGAGGGTCGAAAAAAACTTTTCGACCCTATATCCGTTTTTCGAATCCCGAGTCCCCCTTGGCGATACCCAACCGCTGCCTTCTATCGGCACCGCCTTCCCGCCCGTCCTCCGCCTCCACAGCGACAGGTGCGTCTCCCCTTCCCTCGTTATTCGTAACGGAAACGGACGGAGACCGCACGCTCCCTGCCCCGCGCACGTTCTTCCCATCGGCCTTCGTGCGCGGCCCACCTGCTACCCAACAAGGACTCGCGTGTCCTACCGTGCGAGGACCCGAACCTGCACCCGCTCTGGCAGCACAAGACACCCACCACACCCCGCATCCCTCACTCCCGCGGCGACCCCTTTCCCACCACGCCCATCGCGCCCCGCTCGGTGGCCGGACTACGCATGTTCGGATGTGTTCGCTGGTGCGCAGCGGAAGAATGGCTTTGCAGCGGATGCGCGCTGCGCGCGCGGCGTCGTCGCCCCGAATGTGCATCGTGTCGCCGTGAACACGCAAGGCCCGCATGCTTTCATCATCACGGCCACGAATGCGCTGTACGAAACCGTATGTGCGCATTCTCCGCATCTCGTCGCCGGCATGCACCGCAACGTCTTCCTGTATAACCCGCACGCTTTCGCTGGCGCGGGCGTGCGCGACCTGCCTTCCATCATCGCAGCCACGAATGCCCTTACAGAGCACACGAACGGCCTGGCGGATGACCCGCACGGCTTCACCATGGCCACGAGTGCATAGCGTCTAGTGTTTTGCTGGCCCTGGCTTCAAGCCAGAAGCCAGCCAAGCCAAGCCATGGCTTCGTCAAGCCAGGCCAAGCCTTCCCACCGGCTTACCCTGGCCCTGGCTTCTGGCTTGAGATTTTCCAAGCCAAGCCAGGCCAGTCAAGCCATGGCCTGACCTGGCACCCCCCAAACTGTTGATTGAGGAAATATTCTACATGTATTCACTGGGTACGTGTGCAATCTGAATGCATCAGTTTGTTACTGACCAGTTTATGGGCAAATGTCGCGTTATTTCAACATGCCGTCCCAATTAGGCCGGCTCCAGTTCAACCAATGTCAGATCAAAGGTGATATAACACTCTTATGGCCGGTAAATCCGACTATTTCTGGTCCTAAATTGTTCAAGTAATAGACAGATGCACAATACAACTCATCTGGGCCTCAGAACCTCAAGAACTGCTGCGCGAAAATTTTCCGTTCAAGCCCTGGCTTAAGCCACTGGCTCTGGCCTGGCCTGGCCTGCTGCTGGCTTTGGCCCTGGCTTGGAAAATGCTGAGCCAGAGCCAGACAAAGCCAAGCCAAAGCCATGGCTTCCGGGCCAAGCCAAGCCAGCAAAACACTAATAGCGTCCCGCCACCGATGTCTACCATCCGCATCCCATCCCGAACTCCGCAAATGGCTTCGCTAGCACATGTGCGCAGCGTGGCGACGGCTTTGTGCACTCCCCGCATTCCCTCTCCGGCAGGGACCCCTCCCATCCGAATCTTCGTCCCACCACCGAACAAACGAACGGCTTCGCTACCGTTCCTGCGCTGCGCCCCAGTGTGCGTGTCCGCTCTGGCGCAGACGCAGGAGTAGCATACACCCTGCGTGTGGTCGTCGCCGATGCGTACCTGTGTGCGTTTTGGAGACGATGCGGATGTGCACCGGGAGAGCGGCTTCGCGGGCACAGATGCAGCAGCAGGAGCGTGGGACGGGACGATGGGGAGGGAGCGGGTTCTCGTCGCCGAGTGCGTCGTGGTGGGTCGGGAGGAAGACGAAATGCACGACGGGCATTACGTGGGCGGGAGGACGCGGACTATGCGGACACGGAGATGGACGCCGGAGATATTGATGGCTTCGTAGTGTGGGACGCGGGCGACCTCGCAGCCACGGACGACGCCTCTGACGGCTCGGAGACGCTCCACGAATCCCCAGCAGCCAACGACATGAACCACAACATAGATTATGGCGCGCAGGACGCGCGGTGCTTCGCAGCGACGTGCGGCATGTATCGCACGGACGCCCATGACACCACGCCCGCGGGTTATGCGGACGCAGACAGCGCCCAAGACGACGCGTTCGGTGGAGGCGGGTTTGTGGCGGAGGTTCTGCGCGCGGTTGGAGCGGTTGTGGGCGGTTGTGGGGCCGGCGTGGACAGCTGGGAGCGGGTGCGAGAGCAGGATCGTCCCGCCGCCGACGCCCTCACTCGCTCGGCGTCGAAGCGCGCACGGGGCTCTGACTCGAGCGCAGATGGGGGGTTGGAGACAGAGTCCGACGGCGAAGATGTCGACGCGGATGCGGAGGACGGGGATGATTACGAGGACCGAGAGCCGCAGCGCAAGCGCGTGCGCTTCGAGCGGTGAGAGAGGGAGGGGGACGGGGGGCACTGACTCGGAGTGTTATTTTATTTGTATCTATCCCTTTCGATTCCTTCCGTTGCCTTACTCATCTTCCGACTCTTCCCTGGGTCGCGGACTGTACTACAATTATACCTGCACCTATAGTACGGTACCTACCTCTCCTTTATCCTAGATAATACTAGATTTAGATTTCGGACTCGCAGGGCGTTCTAGATCTTGTCGAGGAATGGGATGATGTCATCCGCAATTTCTTGCTTCCGACTCGGACCACCATCTCAATCTCGGAGTCGATGCGGTCGCCGCGTTCTAAGTATGATCTATCGCTCAGACGCCACTCAACGCCAGTCTATCCAAAGTCACCGCTTGTCCTTAAGGCTTAGTCTTGGGCGCGCAGACGCACTGGCAGACGTAGACTCGGGCGAGGTGTTCCCTTCGAGGGCGAAGGCAGGAACGGAAACGACTACTTCTGGATTTGATTCTGGATTGGCTCTGGATTCTGGATGCTGGGCAAACTCTGGGGTGCTTATTTATTCTGCGGCTTTGTGAGGCTCGAGACTTGCTCGAAACGCGATCGCGGAAATGCCCATCTCTTCGAAAAGAAGGCTGACTCGCAATCTGGAGATCCTCATCCAATTCTCATACGCCGAATGCGAAACCGTGGCTTGAAGACGCGCAGAAGCGGATGGAATCCTCTGTCTGAATCCTGGTGGATGTAGATTCGGCATCCTGGAAGCTAGGGGAGCGGACGGCGTCTGGCCGTTGGACGGACGGACGCGTCATCTGCTGAAAATCGGACTCGATGTTTATCTCTCAGCTGTTTATGCTCCCATGCCGGGATCAGGGGCAACGCCGACATGCGCGTTCCCGGCTTGGGGTCTTCTCTGCTTCATTCGGCGGGGCTTGCATTTGGAAGAAACTGAGAGCACAAAGTAGAAACGCGGAACGCAGGCTCGGAGAACGCAAAATCCGGAATTAAATAAGCAGACTCGGAAACGACTCCGGGGGTTACTTCGCCCAGAGTATCGACGGGAAGAATAGGACTGGGACTCGCCCAGTCCTATCATCAGTACGCGAGTCCCATCGATGAGGAAAGGAGAATAGGACTTGCGCCATCAAAGATAGGACTCGCGCCATCGAGAATGGGACCCAACATCTCGACAATCAGAGTAACCATCCGATGTGTGACCGCAGTTCGCCTGACCCTGTCAGGTGTAGTCTCTTCTGAATAGACCCTATAACAATATCAACTCGTACCTCGTTTGTTATATATCAGGTGCTGTGCCGGGTTCTTATCTTTTCCTCATCCCACCATGTTCGAGGCATCGGCCGATATATCACAGGGTGAGATTAAAGCCTACAGGAAATTCGGCGGCGCGGCACGGAGAGCGTCGCTCCAGGAGCCAGGATGGCCATCCATTATGAGGCCTCGGAGGAGGGACCGACTCGGGTATTTCCGGCCGCAATATCACATCATGATCGCTGAGGGAGTCACGCTTATGGTTGAACTCACTGCTCAATCCGTTGAGCAGCTCAGCGGCCCACATATTTATCTGCTCCAGATCTGTGCAAGTATTCATTTTGACCTCTGCTTCCTGGATTCGTGTTCTCTTTCGTCTGACTCAGAATTCCTGACAGTTCAAGTTGAACGAAAACTGCCTCAGTTAAAGGAATCTGCAGGGCCGAGCCCCCTCCTTCGGTTCTTGTGTAGTGGACGCAAAAAGATCGTCGGCTTATATCCCGTCATCAGAACACGTTCGTCGTCCACTGTAGTCTGATTTGTCTACTGAACTAGGGGAATTTTGCCTCTCCACCACGGCGCCCAGGAACCGCTAGAGCCTCACCCAGGCCAAACGCAGGCAAGCAATTGCTATGATATCGATATCATGTTTCGTCGTAAAATACCATTCCAATACAGAATCCCATTTGTGTCAGGGAGGGCGAACTATCTATGGCTGACTACCGCGAAGTGCAGCCGAGTAAGATCTCAATTCCTCTTCAATAAATTTTAAAAAATTCAAGGATCAAGGTATAGCATATATAATACATTTGGGTGCTTCAGAATTCCAGAAAATATAGTAACACTATGGATATCAGCTTGATGCCTTGATTTGTTTCAGTGACCGGTGGATCACTGTAGTATTTCGTTCATTTTCTGTGAATCTCTGGTGTGGGTTGAGATGTTCAAAAGCCACGGCTTTTGGCCCGGCTTTGGCCCGAGCGAATGCAAGGCCGGGCCAAAAGCCAACTCAGGCCAACATCCTGGCCTGGCTTTGGCCTTGGTACCAAATCCAAAAAGCCGCGGCTTTTTGGCCTGAATCCAAAGCCAGTCCATCGCTAGGGAAGGATGGGGAGCAGCGTGCCTACATTGTGCCCGTCCTGCGCCCGCCGTGCGAGGCTCTTGATGCGCGAATTCTGCCGCGTCGTGACTCAGCAGGATATTCACATGGAATATGGCGTCGGGCACATTGATTGCGAGCGGGGCAGGTCAGTCGGCAGAAACAGCGACGGAAAGAACGGGCTCGCTTGTACGTCTGGTCCCCGGACGCCTTGGGCGGTCCGCCGCACGCGATCTTGCGTTTGCGGCAGAAGAAGCACGCGAGCGCCTGGCGCTTCGAGCGCCCCAGTGCTCCGACAAATCCAGGTACTGATCAGCTAGGGCGGAGATATCGATAAAGTCTTCGTCGTCGGCGTCGTACATCGTATCCACCGACGCAGGATGTTCATGTGGAACCCTCGCCACATCGGTATGCTTCCATGGCGGCTGCAAGCCTTGAATCAATCCCAGTGTCGAAGGTAAGGAAGCGGGGGCGTAACTACCTCAAGCTCGGCGGACAAATGTTGGTACGGGCGGGCAGCGGGCGAGAATACCTTGTCGACAGCAGGCCTCCAGTTTCCTCGGTGGGGGCTTGGCGAGGGCAGGTAGTAGCAAGGGAAGTGGTCCTGGGAGCGGTCGCTGGCGGCGCGGTGCTGATGACTTGCATGCGTGCCATCAGACAAATGCAATCTGCCCCAATTTGCGGAGGCCGATCCTAGCCCGTGATGCTGAGGCGGCCAGCGATTGACGAGGCGGTGGAGATCGGAGGGGCCAACTTGGGGGGAGTGCATCGCGGGCGCAAGGAAGTAATGGTCAAGCCGGTAGGTGGTGGGGCGAAGAGAATCCCCTCTGGAAGAGGGTCAGCAAGGAAAACAGATATTCCCTTATGAAGGGTCTGGAAATCCAGCGTCTGGCATTAGACGGCATTACAGCACGGAAACATGGACCCACCTGCACCAACATTTATTATTCCAGGGTCCGATTGGCTGATCCTTGTTCTCAGTGGGGCTGTAACGACGCGGACAATAGCGCTTACGTGGCTCCATCTAGTCTCTTATAAACAGACACTATATCAATTTAACCTCGTACCTCGGTTTGTTATATGTGTGAGTGGAGCTGAAGCTCGGCTGAGGTTAAGCCATTACGCGCCAAAATAGATGTAGATTATAGAGACATGCAAAGAGTGTGGCGGAAACCGTACTGGGCAGTTTTTTCGAGTGAGGCGCGCGCGATGAGGATTGATGGCGGCGACCCGATTAGGTTGACCTTCCTACAAGGGCAGCCGGTATCAAGCCGAATCAAACTTCGCCCATCAAATGTCGCTTCTCTTTGGCATGGCGTGATACGTCCAAGACTTTATTTCGGTGTGAACGACTGTCTTCACAACTGGGAATAAAGGCAGCTTGCGAGACTAGGAATTCTATACCGATACCATCCTAATTTTTATGCCGAGATACTTACAGTCGGTGGAAGCCGGAATTAATGCCAACGCACCGCTATCTGCTAAATGCGATTTGCGAGCCATTGACGGCTGCAACGGAGAGACTCACTCGGTGTTCGGTCAGGGCGGGGAAGCATGCGGAATGCAGCGGGCCCAATCTCCCTCCGCGAACATTTATGGGACTATAGATGAAGTGTGGAAGGGAAAAACGCACGGTGTTTCTTCGTTCAGGATGAGCATGACGAAGGGGGTGTGCCGGATATTTTGGAGAGGATTTGAGAGCATGAGTGTATACAGGAAAAGGAAATGAGATGAGAAAGCGAGAGGTAAAGCGAAGCACTGATGAGGAAGTTGGCCACGGAGAAAAGCGCGCGACGAGGCCGCGGGCCGACAGCCGACAGGAACGAAGAAGAAAAGATAAGATAAGAGGAGTAAGCCCTAACATTCTCCGATCGTCCAATCGTCCGAGACGAAGGGAAAGGAAGGAAGTGATGAAAGACGTCGCCGCGGAACGGGGGCGAAAATCCGCGAAATCAAAGCAATGACATCCACTGGCGCCCAGCCGGGGCCAGGAGGGAGAGCAGTCCGCATTCGGTGGGGCGTAATCGAATCGCGGTGACAGACGAAGAGGAGAAGGGACATCCGAGCGAACCTCTCAGGGCGCAGCATCGCCATCGCCTCCGCAGTGCAGCACTCGCGCCCGACGCCGCCTCATGCACCATGCGCACGTTCCCAACCAGCGCTCACCCAGCGGCCCCAGCTGCGTCGCGCCTGCTCCTCCCCACGCGCGCACTCTGCGCGTTGAGCCCTCCTTGTGCACCGCGTGAGCGCGTCACCCACTCTGCCTCGCTGTCGAGACGTTCGCACGCGCCACGCAGGTGCAGACGGCGCCGCGCGCACCACCTCCACCCGCGCTCCCAGCGTCATCCGTACCCTCAATTCTCTCGCTTCTCTCACTCCGTTTCTCTCCGTGCACCACGCCGGCGGCTCAGCATGTCCCGTACTCCGCCCCACCGCACGCGCCGCCTCACACACCAGGCGCGCGGCCAGCCAGCGCTCGTCGCGGTTACAGCGTTGCACGTACTGCATGCGCGTTGAGACAGCGGGAGGCGTCCCTGGCGCTCCTCTTCGCGCGTATGACTTCGGCGCACACACCCTGTTCGCGCAAGCGCCCTCCCCCCCGCCCCGCACGTGCGCATTGAGCGCCGGCTTCTCATGAGCCCCGGTTTCATTCCGCTAATCTGCGGTCGCTCCTCCTCGCGGCCAGCGTCCGTCCGTCATGGCCTCGCACTCCGCTTCTGGTCGTGGACCACACACTCTGTGCCCCTTTACTCGTGCACGTCGCGTCCCGAAAGAAATGAAAAGGGGGAGTGGAGAGGACGTACCAGTACCAGCACCCGTTATCCACGCGACTCCTCCGGCTCGACGCTCGCCTCAGTCCACCTCGAAGTGGGAGACGCCCACGGCAGTGTGAGTCGCGGTGGGAGGGAGAAAAGAGGGGGAAACGGCGTACCCACACCAACCGTATATCGCGTTATTCATGCATCGTTCTGCCTCTGCGACGCTGTTGATGGAGAGCGCGGCAGGCAGAGTCGCGCTGGGAGAAGGGAGTGGGACGGGGGAGAGGATCGCGCTATCGACTCGCGACTCTTCTTCTGCGTCCGCCTTTGCGATGCGAGGGGTGAGCGAGACGCCTGTAGTAGAGTGAGTCGCGCAGGGGAGACGACGCATCGCCGCCCGACGTGAATCGCGACGAAGCCGTGCTCCCAGCGATCCGCCCACCCACACTGTGCCCGTACTCACACTCGCAAGTTACGCTGCCGTTATACACCCATATCGCAGCGCTGACCCCCACCTAGTGCGCCGTCCTCCGGCCGCAGCCTGGTATCTTGAGGCACGAAAGTGGAAGACTAGAGTAGATGGATGACGGTTCATCGATGGTGTGGGCCGCGGACAACTACGCCTCGATGGACGCCGCCGCCGACGTGCACGACGCGGACGACACATCCGGCGATGCGGAGGCGCCTGTGTTTGTGCGGAGTACGTCGCGGTTGTGGATGGCGAGCATCCTCCCGATGACGCCCCCGAGAGCAGCACAAAGCCCTTCTCCCTCCGCTGAACCGGGAGCACGGGCGACGTCTGCATGCGGCCCGGGCCGCACATTGAAGCGCGCACGGGTGCGGTCGCGCGCTCGGAAGGGAGCGGGCGCGGGAGGGGCCGTTGAGGGCGGGGGCTTCGAGGAGGACGGAGAGGGAGGAGGAGGGTGAGCAGCGGCCAACGGGGGCATCGGCATTCAAACCGGTGACTAAGAACTGGTAGGGTAGTCCGGCGGCACCGTGCGGCTCGAGTGATGAGTCCTGTGATCGCTGATCAGATGGGATGATGTCATCAGCAATTCTCTGCTCCTGACTCCCATCTCGATGCGCTTGTTACTTATCCCTCAGCCAGCGCTGGGAGCCTGTTGTCTCGTTCCACCGTGGCCAGTAGTCCTAGTAGGGAGGGACGGAAGCGGCTGCACTCTACGTGGATTCTGGATTCTGGATTCTGGATTGTTTCTGGGCCCTGCGGTGCTTGATTTTCTGGGGACTCCAAGCCCGCCATCTCTCCGGGGCAAAGGCTGCCTCGCAATCCGGAATTCCTCATTCTGTTCTCATGCGACGGACAGAAACCGCGTCTTGAAGGAGAAACGGCTCCTCTATCTGAATCCTGATGGGAGCGGAAGGCGTCTGGCCGTTGACGGACGCGTCGTCTGTTGAAACTCGGACGTCGATTCGATTCCTATTCCGTTTCTTTCCCCTGCATCTCAAGCATCTCAAGCCTGTTTCCAGTATACGAGGCACTTCGCACCCGCACTCAAATCTGGACCAACATGCATCACATTCGCCCTGCTGGGTCGATCCGGATTCCGCTGCTTCCCTCTCATCGGTGTCAGGTTCCGCCGAACTGTGAACAGGCCTAGAATGACTCACGCATCGAAGAGTTGACAACTTTTACAGCAGCTTAGAGGTGACATACGGAACGCGCTCCACCTGCATCCCCCCGCACCCAAGTTCGACTCTCGGCATCCGAGTATGCACATCACTTCTCTCTACCCTCTGTCTCATCGCTTCACTCCATAATCTCCTTAGGCTGATGACGGAATGAATTTCACCTGTACCGGCTCTCTATATCTGGTCCCAAATTTCGTCCGCCGCATCGCACTTGGTTGTTCGATAATCTCGTAATGAAATCTATTTGCATGCTCACCCGCTGTTCATCTCACTCCCCACCCTTTCAAGTTTGTCCGGCTGTCTAGCGTCTACGCCGTAACGGTGCTGGATTCGGCTGCGGACATCTTCACATCTTCACTCGTCCAGTTTTCATCCGTCTCAGGTCCAACCAAAGCCTCACAATGCTAAAACTTGTAGAGTCACTGCACATTTTTATGCAGCCTCGCGCGGAGTTATTTGCTGACTCCGAGAACGGTATGGGAACCAATCCTTGCCCAAATCAGCCTCGTAGACGCCCCAGTTGTGAGCGCTGGGTCTGCGTGGCAACTGCATGGGTATCGAATGGTGCCGCGGTCGGTGTAGACGCTAGCAGCGGCGGCGGACCCTCGACCAACAGCAATGCCTGGGTCTTCGCCCATCTGTACTGCCTGCCGCGCGGCTTTGTTGCTGATTCCCCTCCAGTGCCCCTCACTCGTCGGCGCCGATGGCGCGTACACGCGCAAGCCGCTTGCGATGCCCCTGGGTCCGTTCGCCCGTTGGCGTGCGGTACTCGCAGAGCGCGAGGCTCGGCTTCGTGCTGGGGTCCTCGTCGATTAGCTATTCTACAGTATGTATACCATTTACCGACCCATAAATCCCTTTTTTTTTCATGATTTTTGGAACATTTCGCGTGCTCATCGTCGCAGGCGACGCCGAGAGCCTTTGATGGCTGTGTTCTAAATGCGGCTCGTCGTGTATCACGACGACGGCACCTGAAAGCACTGCCTGATAACCGCCAACTGCATTTGGAATGGTCTATGGCCTGATATATCGCCGCAGGGCAACTGCAGGTCTGGGATATATCATTGCTGTTGGGAGTTTGCCAATGGCTGATATTTCACTGCCTCAGACTGTGGTGATGTAGGGGTTGATAGGGAGCGCACTGTCTTGAATCCCTTCCCATGTTTTCCGGCTCCCTACTGCCTACTGAACGACGAATGTACAAGATTCATCCGAGCTTGAATTGCCCGCCCAAATTTCTGGAAATGTTAGCTGAATTCTAGTCGGCGACCGCAATCCTTGGTGCAGGCACTATGTCGTAGCAGACTGGTACAATTATGTCGCGAGTACACTGCCGTAGGCGGCCGACAGTGACTAGCTCGGACTGTTTGGTTGAAAAACGTCCAGCATGAAAATGTTCTAGTATCAGTAGTGGGGATGCTCTCCTCCCGTGCATGTGCCAGTTCGATGCGATGTAAAAACGATTCCTGATATGATATATGTAATCCGAGAGGAAACTTCAGCAATGATGATACATGTGTGGGAATACTTGTGAAAGATCATGTAGTCGCAGTGCTCCGTAAGCTGTACCATGGAATGTCGATTTCACATCCAGGAGAAATGGACGCCCTCCCATGCTCCAGAGCCCATTCCCGCGCGCGCCGCCGTTATAGCTTGAGCCAGCACACCCTGCTCCGCTAGAGGCACTGATTGCCCCAGGAGTCGCAGGTGCACCAGTGCAGGGAAGCGCGCCAGCCAACGGGGGAGTCCGTGAAGATCCACTGGCCCGTATTTAAATTGCACGATAACGATGAGGTGTGTCACACTCCGCACCGCCGCGTCTGCTTCCACATCGAGCTCGATGCGCCACGGCAGGGTCTGACGTGAAGGCAGAGAGGATGTAAACTGCAGTGTTAGCTTCCGCACGTTTACGGCGCCGTTCGGGAAAGCAGCGATGGCAGCGAGCGCGCGCGAAAGATGCGGGCCATCGGCTGCTAACGTGATGTCCAAATCCACTAGGCTGGCCGCGATGGGAAGGATCTGTGGAATATAGGCCGCCGGCGCGGTGAGGCGGCTAATTTGGATGGGTTGGCCATTCGAGCTGGCCTCTGCTCCGAGTAACGGTGGACGTATGGCGCCAGGATAGAGACTGAGGGCACGAAGTGAAGGATGTCGGCGAAGGAAATCCAGCAGCTCGGCAAGGCCAATAGCGCAGTCAGTCCTGACTATCAGAGTGGTCACATCGTCCAGGAGATCCAGGGCAGTAAGAAAGGCCGCATATTGTTCTTGAGAGAAGGAGGGGAGGCGGGTAATGGAAATCGAGGACATCATCCCGAATGTAACCAGCGTGAATTGGCCTCCACCGTCAACGGGGACGATCTGGACGCGCATCGAATTGCGGTACATGAACATTGTGCCCATGTCCCCCGCAATTCGGGCGGTCTGATCCCATGGACGCCCAAAGGGCCGGCGGCACAGCCAGACCACGAGGACAAAGGCGTTGAAAATGCCTATGACAGTAAATAAAGCAACCAGACGGACACAAATGAGGACCGCGGATAGGACATTGCAGCCCGTAAATGGTGACAGGTTGGTTGGTAAACGCAGCGGGAGTAACCCATTGATGTGAGGGAGGTAACGGTGGTGGGATACACGAACTATACCTCGGCCGACAATTACCACTGGGTCTCTGCCGTTCCGGGATAAAGTCGTTATCAGCCTCGGTACACCAGAGTCTAGAACCGGCTCTGGTGGATTCAATATTCGGACATCGGGGATCGAAGGTATGGCGGCTAGAATATGGGGGAGGGCTCGGAGTGGCTGGCTCGCCTGTAGGACCTCGAGTCTTTGAATGGGGTGGATACGATAAATGATCGGTATAAGGAAGGCCGCGCCGCCAGGAACCGAGATTGAGCCAGATTGAATCTGATGCGTGGAGATGTTATATCGGGAGACCAAAGACAAAAGCGCCAGCTGGCGAATGAGCCGAGAGACCTGAATGAGCGCACACAGATCATCTTTGTCCAGAAGAGAGAGAATGATTCCCAACAGTTCCGGTGGTAGTCGGAGCATCCTTGCACTATAGAGAGACAAATAGCGATGAGCGAGGGACAAACTGCTCCAGAGAAAATACTTACATCGCTAGCCAGTCGCTGGCATGTCAAACGAGCGAGAGGGCAGTGCAGCACAGCCCATCAACTTTCGTGGGTACGCCGGCATTTCGGCACGGGCGGACAATTTTCCGAGCAAACATTGAATGCACACCATGCGAGGTATTATTGCTACGGTATGAGCATCAGTTTTAGGAATCTGTATTTGAACTCGGCCTTTGAATCCGTCTTTACCAATTCAACCTCCTGTTCGAGGTTGCGCCAAAAACAGAGACGCCTCCAAACGGGGTAAAGCTCGCCTGCGCACTCTTTTTAAAACCAACAAGACGGGCAGCCGCTTCGCTCCGTCATCTCGAAAGAGGAAAGAAATGTATATTCGAGGTTCATGCGGTAGTGATAGTTTACTATCGAAAAATCGAATAAAGCAAATAAATTATAGCGTTATGAAGTCCGAAGAATGGCGAGGGGATGGATCAACAGTAAAAGAGCAGGCTCACCAGGCATTGAATGTAGATAGTTTTTGATTCCCAAAAGAAATATGGTGCAAGCAGAGCAGGGGAAAAATGAAAGTGGAGCAACGAAGTTGAACCCGCAACTTCACTGGGTGAACCAGATAGCCTCAGGCAAGCATACGGAGTCCAGTATCAGCACTTCGAAGTCTACTATGCTGCAGCCGCTGCCAGAGGCACGTCATTGAGAGACCCGAGCAAGGAGCAGTTGAACCCGAGGAGCAGTTCGAGAGCAGAGTAAACAAAAAATTGAGGAGTGACCCGGCGAGAATCTGGGGGGAGAATATGTGGGGGTGGAATTCTCGCGCAAAATACGGTCCCAAATCTGTCCCGGCATCAGCTATCTGTGTTCCGAGTGAAAAAAAATTGGTTTGGACGCTCTGCCGATGCAGGCGAATTTTTCATTTCCTCGACGATCCTCTTCATATTTTCATCCATCGAATATCGACATATTGACAGTGCGCTTGATAATGAGAGAGCCGCATCCCAGCAATACATTATTATCGCGCACGGTGATCCGAAGATACCCATTACATGGGAAACTTCAAACGGGCCATCTTTATTCACGCGCGCCGCCTCTTCGGGTCATCAGTCAATTTTTCTTTCGTAACCTCTTTCCCGTTTTGAGCACAAAAAAGATGTATAGGTCTATGTACATGCAGACCTTCTACTGGCACTGAAGGCGCGATGATGGAGGCGGGCGGCGGCGGAGCGAACATTGCCGCGTGCCATCAATTAATCAAATGTCCTGATCGGGATGCAGTGCGCTTTCATCCCTTTAGCTTCATCTCCTAACACCCCAGTTATCTCTGCCTCGCCTTTAAATCACTATAAATTCACTTATCAACCTGTGGGAGGGCTTTGAATTTTGCAACCGCTTCAATTGTTCATTTACCATTTGTTTACCGTTTACAAGGGTCCGTAAACTAAATGGAAATTTAAAGGGTTTTAACCGTTTATAATCAGTTTTAAACGGCCCATATACAACGGGGGAAGTATTCCTCTTGTAAAATTTGCGTGTGTATTATTTGCGAAGGAATTGGGCCAATCGGAAACTCTGGAGGCGTTGAATAGGTTTCCCGGTGTGTTTTGTTTCACTGTTAAGGATTGTATATCGACCCTGCGTGGCCACGAATTATGGTTATCAGTAATACCTACTTACGTCGCGTACCCGTTGATCGAATCGTAATCAATTTCATTCCCTTGAAGACGAGTACGCCGTGTGGGGAGATGATGAAGAAGAATGCACATCTGACGACCACACGGAGACGCTGAGAGACGCTGCACGACTACGACTACGATGAATATGCGTCGTGGGAGGACGACGGGGCGGAATACACAGGTGAAGACGCGCGGCGCTTCGCGGCTATGTGCGGCATGTAATACCCCGCCTCCCATGGTTACGTAGACGCGGATTGCACGGGCTGCGCGCGGTGCGACTACGAAGACGTCGATATGGCGCGCTTCGCGGCCATGTGCCCGCCTATGGCGCGCGCGTTTGCGGAGGAGTTTGCGGCGGTTGCGGGTGGGGAGTTTGGGGCCGTGGTTGTGTTCAACGACATCACCACTGGCACAGGGGGCAAGTGCTGTGGCCGTGGATTCATGGTGTTTACATGGTGTTTGTCTGACACTTGCCATGGCGTTTGCCAGGCATTTGCCATTTGCACAGCATTTCCCTTTGTTCTATTTTAAATATGATCGTGCCTTGTGAGAGCAACTCATCATCTTAGCCTTAGTATTTGAGAGATGGAAACCCTGTAAAGACCCGAACTTGCAGCTGGGGATGCTACAGGGTGCACAGGGTGCAGAACGAAATTCACCCTGACTTCACCCTCAGCCCAAATAAAAATCTGGGCCCAGGGGAAAAAACTGTGATGAAGTAGATTTGCGGAAGCTCAGAAAGATGGTATTGGTACAAAGAATAGAACAAAGTGGATGGAGCAAGGTCCATGTCTATTGGGGTGCAAGCGTTGAGAGAGCAAATGATGCGGATGTTTGAATTTTGGCGCGCGAAAGCTCAACTAAAATAGAACAAAGAGAAATGCTGTGCAAATGGCAAATGCCTGGCAAACGCCATGGCAAGTGTTGGACAAATGCCATGCAAACGCCATGAACCCACGGTCATGGCACTTGCCCCCTGTGTGGGATCAACCCCGGGTGTGGGACGGACGGGTTCCCGGCGATAGAGGGCTTCTATCCGGCCACAGAACTGGGAACGCCGAACTTTCCGAAGCTGTTGGCGCGGTGGCTGCTTCTGCCGTAGGGATTACGAGTACTTATGTAATCGTTCTTTTAACACTGTGGGGAGAATAGGCAGTCAACTTGAGTGTATGAATTGCATCAGTTGAGTGCATCAAATCAATCGACCTGACTGGGGTGGCTCAATCAACCTGATTGAGAATATACACTCAAGCCGACTGTGTTTTGGCAGAAATCACTCTCGGTCTGGAGCGTAGGAAACACTCAGGACGATAGTTTCAGTCACTGCGTTTCGGCGTCGCCTAGACTCAGCAGCCTAGCTGTGTTTAGGTCAGCCTAGATGGCTCTGTCTACCCACCTAGCCGAGCCTAAGCTGACCTGAACATAGCTCAACACAGCTCACCCCAGCTAGGCTGACTGAGTTTAGGGGGCGTCGGAACGCAGTGAGTCACTTCCGTTGATTGTATTGTTCATTTCGTTTGAGTGTTCAAACGATGTATTCACTGTGATTGCCTACAATACAGGACACATAATGATATAGCATTGCTCCCCGACAGCGCCCGAAACCACACCACCCGAACCAGATCAGAGAAAGGCGAGGATAAAAAAAGCGCTCGGACCTTGCGTAGGATAGAAAATCGATTGGTCTGCGAATCTAAGAGAGTTTTAAATTCAAGTCAAAGCCCGCGACTATACGTGAAAACAAAGAAGCAGCCTTAGCTTGCAAACTGTTGCTGTAGAAGTGGCTCAGGAGCACGATCAACTGTCAGAGAAAGGCGAGGATAAAAAAAGCGCTCGGACCTTGCGTAGGATAGAAAATCGACTGGTCTGCGAATCTAAGAGAGTTCTAAATTCAAGTCAAAGCCCGCGACTATAAGTGAAAACAAAGAAGCAGCCTTAGCTTGCAAACTGTTGCTGTGGAAGTGGCTCAGGAGCACGATCAACTGGTGGGGACCGACGAGTACGTCGTCGAAGCGGAGGGATTAAATTTTCGCGGAGGGGGGCTGAGTTTGAAGGTGGGACGAAGGCGATGAGAATCCACGCAGATTTGAGCCGATCGGTAATGCTGTCGCGGATTTTAACGTTAAGATGTACCTGTATTCTGAGATTCGGGCGGCGCTCTCGCGATGATGTTCAACTTCGTGGACACCGACGGGGTTGCGAACGGGTGTCGCGGGGGGAGCCTCTGACTTCCGTAGGGATCGGCTGCTGAACAACAGAGAGGGAAGGGAGCAATTTAAATGCAGCGAGAAACGACCACTGTTACGAGGGGTGTTCACCTTCAGCGTTGTGACGCGGTCCGGGTGTGAAGCGCGGTAGAGGCGGCGGGAATGTTAACGGCGCACGTGGAATCTTTCGAGGGCGCCTCGCGCTGAACGCGAGAGGGGGTGAAGGCATAAAGGTATGACAGAAAAGATGGAACACACCTAAACGATCCACACGTAATCACGCGGTGAATATTAGCTCCCTGTGGTCGACGGCCCTCCTCGAGCGCGAACATGATGACCTACGGCGAGTGTTAGCGAGCGCGGAAATGAAGACGGAAGTGAGATGGATAGAAATTACTCCACTATCCCCAGCACGTGCTGTGGGCAGTTCAGGAGTGCTCGCGGGTGATCGCGAGCTAGACTTTGCACACAGGTGTTAGAGGGAAACATAAGCGTTGAAATGCACGGAATGTATGCATGGCATACCGTTATATATTGAATCTCCCGCAACACTATTCAACTGAAGCTGGATCAAAGGGGCAAAAAGAAATGGGGCCGTAATAAGTTCGCGATTTGGGCGTGGAGGATAGAAGGCACGCAGAGGGGAGGTGGACGTGGGGAGTGCGCAGAAATGGCGCTGAATTAAATACAGTGTGTAATTGGCGCGGAAGAACACGAGCGTACATATGCTCGGGGGTCCTTGTGTTACTCGGGGCGTCCATGCGCGTCTCCTCCAGATCCAACTTCGCATGTGGGGGGTAGAAGCGGTCGGAGCGGTATACGTACTTCGGGCCGTGCGTGGTCGAAGGCTCCAATATTGGATGGTAATCGGTGCGGCCGAACCGAGTGCAGAGGTTGCGGAGCGGCCGAGTCCGAGCAGTGTGGGCTCGAGTGGGTGCTTGCAGAGTCCCAAGTGCGCACCGCAAGGATCTTGACGCGCCGCATCGGTGCTGGAGATCAGCTCTAGAAAGCGCAGGGTGATGCGCAGGGCATGCGGGAGAATAGTCATACCAACTACGGGGCGCATACCTACCACCAGTCGTTCCAGTGTGATCTCGGGCCATCTTTTCTCATCATTTATTCGAACTCCGCCGGATCAGCCCGAGATAAGATATACTGGAACGTCTGGGTTACCGAGACAGGGTTACCCATGACAATCAAATCAAATCATATATATCATTCTGTTGCCGGCGAAGAGCTGATGTAGGTCGGTAGGTAGGTAGATTTATTTACACCGCACGGTCCCGCTTAGGAATGCTGGTTTCCAGGAAGTATCGCGATGAACTTTCGGCGGTTGGGTACACGAAAGATTACTACTTATTCCTGGAAAGCGGTGTTCCTTATTGGGACCGTGCCATGTAATGCTACTACCTACCCACCTCACTGCACTTGGAAACGCCGGAAGTGTACGTATATAACCGCGGGACATCACGATTTCTTCTCTCAATATCCCCTGTGATGCCAAACGACGCTCCCTCCACCCAAACTTCGCTCTCCTCGTTGGCGGATTGGTCCATGCAACACATCCGCGATGTCTTTGAGGCGCCGAGCAACGACCTCACGCTCCGCGCATTAGACAGCGCCTTCTCGCGCTCCCTCAAGGCAACTGTGAACGGGGCGCCGGTCGACTTTGACGGGTTCTCCGACCTGGTGGCCGCGGCGCAGCACACCTCCCCCAACGGTCCCAAAGTCGACTGGATCTTCGCGGATGAAACGCCGGATGACGCGGGATATCGGGTGCGTGCTCAACTCATTGCACGATGGTGGTGATATTTTCAACCTGCCTCCCGTAGAATGGCGTGGTGAAGGGCGAATACTACATTCGAGGCATCTTCGGGAAAATCCCGGGCTCAGAAGCGGTGGTGGAAATTGAGACGCGCAAACAAGTCGTTGCGAGGTCGGTCGAACTGTAACTTCTCCCAGTTATATCATTGCTCATGTGCATTCCAGGATCGAATCGCAGTCCTCGGAGGCTGGCGTGGATAGCAGGCTTATCTTGAAGCTCGACGCTATAGTGTCCGTCTTGCCGGTGGATCGAAACAATACGTCGTAGACGGAGGGGAGCGGGAGAAAGAATTCGAAGAGAGGGCTCACAGACCGTGCGCCAGGCGAGTTGCGCGAGGAACTTTGTACCTGCTCAGTCTTACAGGTTCACAAGTCTGAAAAACCTTGAAGAATTGGTCGTAGGTGGGGAAGAAGTCGTTCTTGGTCACGTCAAATAGAAATTGAAGTTTTCTGTCGCATCCGATCTTCGCTGTCCTGCAGGGCCTACAGCTGGGATAGTATGCATCCACTACACATTCCTTCTTCAGCTTGCTGTTAGCGCATTTCGTACGTGGCTGCAGAGCCAAGTGCCAAAATGCAGACCGATTATTAGTAACGCTGCTCGAAAAGATTGTGGTATCACGTACGCCACGCTCTACAAGGTTCCATTTCTTCAGGTCCTCTCCGCCAATCCAATTTTGTCCCCGTCATGATATCTCGCTATGACTTCAAGTTCCGCTCCGCGATTCCACAATGTAGCGACTACGTGGGGGTTTGGCGAAACTTCTGGCAAAGACATGATAGGGACGGTGTCCGAATAATTGGCTTCGTCGTCAGATGCGCTCCCCGGAAACTCATTGCGCATGACCCCAGACGATGGTGCAAAAGAGTCAAGGTCAGAATGACATCGCGTATGAGATCACGATTCACGAACTGATGGCGGACCGTTACAACATCGCGAGGTACGAGTAAATATTGTTGTACTGTCTGTTTATAAGAGACTACGTTGTCCCTATCATTTATGCCAACGTCGTCTCTTGCCTTCCACCTTCATCGGCAACGCCGGTCTCATGCTATCCTCGAGTCTATCGCGTTCTATCTCGTTCATGCCCGAGAGACTGTGGTATTGTTCGAAGCCAGGTGTGTTATTTATTTATTACCATCTAGGAGTGAAAAATCGGTGCTGACTTTGCCGGCATAGAAACCCGGCCGGCACACACATTGCAGGGGACAGCACATTGCCTTGAGAGCCAGCACATTTGTCCAAACCTGGCATGCCACATCTCCGGGGAGAGACGGCACACTGCCCGACAGATGTGCCGTGTCTGATGCAGGGCCGGCACATTCACTCAGGTTGCGGCTTGGCGTGATGAATAATCAATCCAACATCGTTACAAGTAAATTCTAAGTTCCATTGCGTACAAAATCGAGCTACGGACGCGATGGATTTAAATTTCACTACTCGATAACTACTAAGAGAATATGCCGCAAATTCGGAGACAAGCTTATGAGATTGAGGTGCTTACATATGAGATTTGGATAAGTCGGAGCGCGGGCGAAAACGATCCATTAGGCTACAAAAGAGAGCACGGAACGATGCAAGAGCATTGCAAGGACTAGCAGCAGCCCGTAGAGAGTACTAGAATGTGCTGGAAGGCGCCGAGAAGCGGGGCGAGCGCGAGGCTGGAGCGAAAGTACAGGGTCAGTGGAGGGCCGGATAGCAGACAAAACGGCGAGAAAAGTGAAAAGCGAGCCAGCAGGTCTTCAAGGTATACCCAACAGCCCCCCGGCCCACAGTGTCCGGCAGCACGGCAGAGGGTCGAGAGCGGTGGTGCGGAAGCAAGCACTGGCAGCTGTCAGCAGAGAGCTTTGATGTATGATAAGCCCAAACCGATCGCGTGCCCGCCAACTGAGTCCACGCGCTTTCTCGATTCAAAAAATCGACAACAAACTGGTATATATCTTATTTAACTACTGCCCGCCGATCAAACTAAGCCGCAAACTCGCGGCGCCGGGAATTCCTATTTTAGGCAGGACGGGATTGCATCGCCATGCGTCAGCGGGTGATGGCGGGCAGTGTGCGGGCATCTGTGCCTCTGAGCCGGAGGCGTGAGTATATCAGGGTGGGTCTCGATGCTGAGATCCGCCGGGCAAACTCACAGTCAGAAGTCTATGCGACCATCGACGTCTCTATATTCTTTCCCTTGACACTACGCCATTCGACCGCACACGCCCCGGCGAGAGCAATGGCGCCCAGTGCCATTGCTACGTAGAACGGCATCATGAGCGCCTGTTATTGAAATCAGGAAAGGCAGGGGAAGGAAAAGACCGTCAAATTACCTGGTTATACACAAGCACGACGGAAGAACGGAATTCGGGCGCGATGACACCCTTGAGCGAGTTCGCACCATTGGAGAGAACGAGCTTGGGCGAGACGCCTGGCACTGTGGCGACCAGGCCAGAAACAAGGCTGGCTGTGAAGACGTTCTGCGCGATTGCCACGAAGAGTGCGCCGCCTGAGGAAATCATTAGCATGGAGTTCTTGAAACAAGAGACCAGCGGACCTAGCGTGTTGGCAAACATGACGAGAGCCGTGCCGACTGGCACATCCTTGAGGTCGAGGACGGTTTGTGCAGCTATCATGGGCTGCTGCAGTCCGAGCCCAATGCCGAAACCGCAGAGAATCCCGGGAAACAACCAGTTGCTGGGGGTCGAGGCGACCTTCAACGAACCGAGCATTCCTGAGCCAACCACGGTAAGGATGGACGAGAGAATCATAAATGGCGCGTAGTATCCAATGGTGGTAATCAACGCGCCCGCACAGACACATCCCACGACGAGCGCAAGGATCACAGGGAGGGTATTGACACCCGAAGTCTCGGGGGAATCGCCGTGGATGACTTGGAACCAGATGGGCAAGCACATTGTAATGATGTTGAATGAACCACCGATGCAAACGGCGTAGAGAGAACTACTCCAAATGCTGCGGTGCTTCAGGATGCGGGGCGGGATGGTTGCCCGCTCATCGACCCAGAGCTGGATCCGGATGAAGATGGCAAGTAAGATAAGGGAGGCGAGCAGGAGTCCGATGATGACACCCGAGGTCCATGGATATTCAGAGCCACCCCACTGCACAGCGAGGAGGAGAGCGATCATCGACGGACCAAAGACGAGGTTGCCAAATGGGTCGAAGTCGGCCAGTTTGATGGATACAGTCGTATTGTCTCCCTTCGTAGGTCCTGGAGCTCGGATTTTGAGGAGGAATAGGGTTAGGACAAGAGTGACCATGCCGATCGGGAGGGAAAGGTAAAAGCAGAACCGAAAAGAGAGTTTGTCGGTGATGACGCCTCCAAGAAGTGGGCCTGCGACGCTGCCAATTCCGCCCAGTCCGCCGATCATGCCGCTGAATAGAGGACGTTTGGCAAGCGGTACTGTGTGGGCGATAATGACAAGGCCGCCAGAAAAAATGCCGGCATTGCCGACTCCAGCGATGGCGCGGCCAATAATAAAAATGCTGGACGTCGGTGCAGCTCCGCACACAAAAGATCCGAGCTCGAAAATTACGATGGAAATAACGTAGACCCGTTTGATTGAAAAATAAGTGTAAAACTTTCCGAAGAGGAGTTGGGTGCCTGCGGTGGTCTGGGCTTTCATTTACGCGGAGACTCGTGGCTTGGGTAAAGGTAAACCCACCAACAAATATCTATCATAGTGGGTCCGTCATTTTACAGGTAGTGGGAAAGATAAACCATAACTCACGCAGAACTGTACCATCCCACGTCGTTTAATGACCGGAATTCATCTGTTATTTTTGGCTAGAAAAGAAAATTGGTCAAAGGAAAAAGATGTTCTGCCTGTTCCGCACTCACTACCGCGGTGTCAATAATCGTATTGTCCAAAGCAACCAGGAAGACCGAGAGACCAAGTGCGAACATTAAAACCACAAGTTTGATACCACTGAGGTAATTATCTTCCACGGCAAGGTTGTCCTGACTGAGGTAATTATCCTCGTCATCAGTAAGGTCGTCCTCACTCTGCGAGCTCAGCCTAAGAAATCCGGCCCTCTCCTCCGCCTTCTCGGATGATTTCCAGTTTTCAGATACGTTTGGGGAGTAGACCGTCCGGCGGCGAGGGGTGACAGGAGATTGCATGGCGTCGAGGTTGGTTGAGAATGCGGGGTGGTTATGGGGGAAGCAAAATTCATGTGCGCTAGCGCCATGGTGACAGCCCGCAGCAACGTACAGTGTTGCTTCCGTTCTCAGAGTCGTGAGAGTTTTCAGCTCTGTCTCGGTAACCAGACACTGCCCGTCCCATCTTTATATGCCGAACTGTTAACGATGATGTGGATCAGTCCGAGGGACACCGACAGGACTGTAAATTTCGGTACCTTGTCTCACAGCATGCCGCGCACGGCTCACTGCAAACAGTCTACAGAGGCTCCTACTTGGAGGCGCGTCTCCTTCCCTTGATTTCCGGCCTCGATACTAACATTCTTACTTCCAGCTCCTCAGGATACTGTCAATCACATCAAAACTACTATAAATGGAAGTCCGGCGGATGCCGGAGGGTATTTTTTGGTGGCCTATTTGAGCCTCGAAGACTCAATGTTACTGTCACCAGTATCAAAAGTGTTCAGTTCAGAGGGCCGCATCACGCGTCACCTGAAAACTCGGTCGAAATCGTACAGTATCGTATCGACGATGGACATGGATGCGGCGTTGGAAGAACAGCATTACATCGGTAGCTATCGACAGCGCCCTATTTATAGTTTTAAATGAATCTATTTTGGCTTCATCCTGCTCTCTCTTCTGGCTCGATGTCGCTCGAGGTGTTGCAACAAATGGTCGAGCCACCTTTCGAGCCAGAAAGGACTGGCTCGATATGCTTTGGCTCGATCGGGCTCATCTCTGGCCTCGATCTGCCTGACGTTTTCACTGGGCCAGTCTATCTTCGTGTTGAAGCGTCTGTCTACGACAGGCTAGGGCCAGTCCCGGTCAAGGCTGTTCACCGTTTGTAGTAAAGACTCTGCTGCACGGCTCCCGAGCTGGGGGCGTCGACATCATGTGCCATGGAGACTATACTCGTAACCAATCTGCCTACGATCTGCAACAATGTGGCGAGCACGTTGCCGTAGGCAGACTGGTACAACGCGACAACTAAACGATGGAGGAACGAATATAAAACAACGCGCTTCATATCATGCGTGGCAATTAGAAGTCGACATGCAGCTCGAAATCTCGCCGTTCGTGTTCACCTGCCCCCAGAATGCCCACAGTGCACCTGGAACCTTCCTCAAAATGACCGCCAAGCGGTATTCCACCAGGGAGTCTTCAGCTAACGTCGAGGGACTTACCCTGATTTTTGGTCACGGCGTCGGTGCGCGTAAGTAGTTTCTTCCTCCTCGCATTGTCTCGCTATCTCAAGATCTACATTTCAGACAAGGAAATATGGGAACCCATAATTGAGGATATATTCCGTCTAAAACAGCACCAGTGCGTGCGCGAGGCTTGGGCGCTGGACCGCCAAGACCACGGCGACGCCGCATTGTTAAATTGTGAGGAGCTGGTGCGCAGTCGACCACATGGCGTATGTAAGTCGCTTTATTCGATCCCCCCCCCCTCTCATTTGACGTTTCTACTTCAGTATCATATGAATGGGCAGAGGCGATCGCGGCATTCGCGTGCTCTCCGCGTATGCAAGGCCACCGTATCGTACCCATATCACACTCTGCTGGCGCAATTTCGATGTACGTGCTGCTTTCACAATTCCTCATATTGCCATTTTTAATGATTGCGGGTGTTTTAGGGTTGGCTCGACCAAGTTTATGAATGTACGAAACAGTCCATACGTCGCAATGATTTTGGTCGAGCCCTCAATGGTGGCCGCGGAACTGGACCCTTACAAGGAGGGGGGCATTGAGGCGCTCACCGCCGCCATTCGGGTACGAAGGGACACTTGGACCTCCCGCGAGGCTGCGCACCAGTGGATGCAGTCGCGCTATCCATGGAACATCTGGGATCCCCGCGTCCTGCGTGCCCATGCCGTTAGCTCTTCAGATCATATCAATTATATTGAGTGTCAACGTTGATTCCTTAGGACCATGGCCTCGAAGAGACTCCGGACAGCAAAGTAACGCTTAAATGCGATAAATTGCATGAAGCCAACTGTTACATGGACAAATACGCACACTTTGATTCCGTAGACCAGGTGGGCAGAGTCTGCCGCACGCTGCCATTTCACATTGTATGGGGCGATCGGGACGAGATCGTCCCCGAAGCCGGCAGAGGGTCAATATCCGATCGCTCGCAAGGGCGGTTTGTTGCCTCTATCACGAGAATGGAGGGTGGACATATGGTATTTCAAACGTCTTCGTCATGTTTTCGGCTATCTAATGATTATCTGGCGAAGCTTGTACAAGAAAACCCGACCCAGCTCGCCTTCGAGATTTGCTGTCTTCTTGATACCATTGCCGCGCAGCGCGCGCGCCCGGTGCAAAGTAGACTGTGATTCTGCGTCAGCCCCGAGTCGTCGCCGACCGCGCTGCATCGTGGGCAGTGTTTTCAATCAGGCTGATTGAACGCATTCACTCAGCCTGGTCATCATGTATTCAGTTTTGTGCATTCGCATCCAAAAAAATATAATTCCACTTCGTCGTCCAGGTCGAATTCATGGATTGGTGCTAGAACGACCGTCGGAAGATGGGTGAAAGGGAAAGCAATCGTAAAGTTTCACCGCCGACGACATGATTATCGAACTCGTCGTCGGCAGGTACTTCTGGGCTATAGGATTCATCTTCGATAGAAAGAGAATCCAAAGTCGATTATGAGCAAGTGGAGGCGATGGCGGTGTACAATCGCGTGGTGGCCAGTGAGTCGGGCAGTGCATTTGGGAAGATGAGGTTAAAGGAGATCTGAGGTTAAGGGAGATCAATTCATCGTGCTCGACCGCACCCACAAGCGTGATGCTGATGTCCGGCGCTGTGAAGGGCAGATGAAGCACTTCCAGCGAGCGAAATCGCGGCGTAGAACGATCGCGCTCTGAGAAGGACTCGAATGGCATAATGTCGTCTACAGTTAACGACTTCAAAGAAGGAATTCGAGCGCGTCGTTCGAGGATCGCAGCATCCGCTTGAGGGATTTCCAACGATTCAAACCGATTCAAGTTCGATAAGAAGGCCAAGGCACTGTGCAGGGATTCCGGTCCAAAAGAACCCTGGGATTCCACATTGCTTAAATCAGGATACCTGACGCCGAGAGTAGGGAGGAGGGATAACTGGGTCGGGGACTTCAGATATAGGTCGATACTGTTGAGTCTAGGCGACAAGAACATGCCTAAAGAGGGAAACGAGCAGAATTTTGGTCGAACCGGTAGATTTCTCGGAGGTCTGGGAAAGGGGTCTGATTCGGATTGGCAATCCGGATGGTCTCGCAGACACTGAGGGAGATCGCGTTTTTATTGAGTGCTTCAATTCGGAAGCTCCTGATACGCTCCTGTAGAATGGGAACCTCTCCCAATCTGTAGGCCGCAGTGGCCTGCGGAGTCCACGCAAAAAACCTAAAAACGACTTCAAGAAATGTGAAAGCAGCCCGCCATAAAGGTATCCTTCACGGATCGATCCGACAGATCATCTGCAAAACACCGCAATGCTGGGAATACAGTCTTTAACGGGGAAGCGAAACGGTCAAGCGATTTCGCCAATTAACGCGCAATGGTTGAGGAGGCCTTTGTAAATTTTTGTATATATCTATGGTATGATATCCTGGCTACCCCCTGGCACAAAGTTCTGTGCGAATTGCTGCCGTATTGGTAGAGAACGAGAGCGATCTTTTGAAACCTCCAGATTGGTCACATCACGTGGAAGCGAAATGCGCCCCATTGTCGCACCGCAAATGAGCTATGACTTTCGGGATGCCTATATTTGTCATCCCCGACCTCGAAAACCCCCGAGTGTCCAGAATCCTGAATATTTAATGCTCCACGACCAAGCCCGATGCCGAACTTATAGCAAATTTGGCAAATAATTGTGAAAACAGAGAAGTGGACCTCTCGGGGTCCAAGAAGGTTCTGTGGACAAATCCTTTTGCATACAGGGACTTCCTATCCGTGTGTATCGTGTATCAAAAATCCTTGTACATACAACGCCCCGAAGGCGTTGAACAGCGAATATTTCGCTTCCCCGTAAATTTCGCTTCCCCGTTAAAGACTGTAGATAATATTGAAAATTTCACAGGGCGTTCAACGCGGAGTTCTGGAACATCTTCCAAGTTCTCGCAAGGACTGCAAGATCCCTTGAGACTTGCCTGCGTGCGAGGTACATAGTCATTCATGAGACCTATATGAGCGCAGATTAGATCCAGGATTTCTGACATGCACAGCTTTTGGTCCATCGGATGAAGTTGAACGAGTAGTAGATGGCTTGGGGGATGAGGGCGCTGGAAGTTGAACAAGGATCCTTAGTGATTGATTCACTAAGCAACGTGGACGTGATACCGGATCAATCCGCATTCTTCCTACGTCACTCAACGGCCCCTGAAACGTCCTCGCAACTATGTACGCGTCAAACTATGGACTGGCATCTTACCCTTCGAAAAAAAGGGGATCGGGACGTATTCCTCTTTTCCTGCAAATCGCTTGATCGCTGAGATACAGTCGACGTCCGCGTTTTCCTGGGTCCATGTGGTGCCGCAGTGCGGAAAACGGATGAATTGCACAGGCAATTTGCCCAACCTAGCATAAATGTGATATAGCTTCCTGAACTAGACTTTCGGGATGGAAGTAATACGGACAAAGCTGTCCGACTTCCTCATTAATTGAACTTTCATTTGTTTGCCATGTAGGCTCCCCGACTTCGTATGATCATCTATCTCGCCGTTCCAGTGGAGACGACCCATTCCCTGGATTAACCTCGCGTTTAACTCCGCCCACAAAGTCTCTTTCTGGAATAGCCTCGTCACCGGTCATCCCAGGGGCGACATAAATACATGCCTCAGTGCAATATGGGCTCCGCTTGCCGGAAGATTCCCCTTGGCAGTCCGTCGGTTTGGGAAGCAGAAAAGAACAATTGAATGTAATCATTCCATCCGCTGAAACTTCCACTGTGCAGTCCGTGCCCAGTTGCACGGTAGTAGGTAGCTATACAGTTATACGAATTTTGATCTTCTGATATCAATCCTGCTCGGCAGCGTTCACTGGCAGCTCTGCGGACTTGCTATTGGGCGCGTAGCTTCAACTCGAGATAACTGGCTACGTTATAATTCAATTGTGCGCGGATCATCCTATAGAAAAGCGAGCTTCCAGAGGCTTTGTCATGATAGATCTGCAAGAACATGTGATTCGTCTCTACCATAACAGTCGTAATAATCTGAATCGTATGATACCAATCCCACTCGGCAGCATTCACTGGCAGTACTGCAGATTTGCAATTGAACGCGTAGGTTCAACTCGAGATAACCGGCCGCTCTATAATTAGATTATGCGCGGATATCACAATCGTCCTAAAACAAGGGAGTATTCGGAGGCTCTGTCATGATAGATCTTAAAGAACACATGTGAGTCGTCTCCCTCCAAACAGTCGTAACCATCTGAATCTCATGATACCAATCACATGGGCTGGCAGTTCCCCAGACTTTCAAGTGAACGCGTATGTTCAACTCGGGACCCGGCTGTGCTATAATTCAATTGCATGCGGATATCGCCATCGTCCCAGCGGCTCTCAGATTATTGATCTCAAAAGACGGAATGTGAATCGTCTCCACCAGAACGGTCGCAATAATCTGAATCTCATGATACCAATCCAGAGGACTAAACTTGTCTATACTCGTTTTTATATTCCTTCGCTCACCCAGAAAGTGTAAAATTTGGGGGATCAATTAAATTGAGCTTCTCCAACGTCGATTACCTTTTGACTGACTTTTGATCGCGGAAAATGTGATGTTTCTACGGTTACTGATGTTTTGTGGCATTTTCAACGGGTCCCGTCAAGGCCATCACATCAAGTTACACGAGATGTTGTTCCTCAGGAAGTAGCGAGGGCACATCGAAGTTACGGCTTACCTTGCAGTTTCTATGTGTGTGGTCCATCGCCAAGGCTTCAGACCTGGAAATGGGGATCTATTGACATTCCATTGCACTGCCTGCCGGCATATTCCTGTGCGGGTGCTGTGCATCGGATCAGAGGAAGCTAGGAACCTCAGAGCCGGGCGGGTGCTCGGGTTCGTGATTGGAATCTGTGGGAGTCCAAAAAACAGGTCAATTGAACAGGTGTGTCTATTACTAGAGCGGTTCTGCGTGGAAGCCTCGAATTTTGCCGAAAGGGCAATTCTCACGCTCCCGTCTAATTCCAGGGGGCAGCCAAGGGGCAGCTCCCTCCGAAATAGAAATAGAAATCGAATGCTCCGACTTTCAAAGGAATCGGAGGAGGATAGAGCCCGTAACAGCGGTTCTAGTGAAAACATCAAAATTTGATGAAAAATCTGTCGCGCCCAAGTTCCGGATAATTCTAATCAGCAACCCCCCCGTAGTCTCAGAACGGAGGTTGCTGCTATTCAGCAACCCTCTGATTTGTAATATCAGATCTGATGGCGCGCGCAGCGGGGTGTATCGGGATGTGTTCGGGGCGCTTTCGAGGGGTAAAAACTGGTCCAAAAATAATCGTGTAGAGATAAAAGTCTGAGTACATCACCTGTGCTCCCAATTTTTCTCCGCCCGACTGGGCTAGCAAATTGGAAGATTTCAACTGGTTCGAGACCACTTAAGGAAAAAATGGCTGAAAATGGCCCAGTACAACTCGGGAAAAAGCTGGGTTTATGGGGGGACATACTGGGAACATTCTGGCTCCGCCCCGCATATTCAAACCCTTTTTGTTGTCGAAAATACGGCGGGAATGGATGTAGAAGTGTCCAGTATCTTATTTTATCTCTGACGTGGGGTTGCTGAATAGCAATCTGCTAATCGACAACCCCCGTACTCGTGTACGGGGGTTACTGATTAGAATTATCCCCGAGTTCCGGTAAACGGAAAGAGAGAGGCTCTCCTGCTCAGGGGAATCACATACTTCGGGAATTTCCACTTAACTTCAAGGCTTATTGGCTCAGGTGGAGGGGTGTGGTTTCATGATGGAATTGGAACTGGTCGACCGTGTATTGATGAAAATTATTTGGAGAGCCACCTAGGTAATTTCCCTGAGTCGTGCAGATGACAGATCCCAGTGGCACTGGGGGGTAAATTTTGCAATAAATCAGGTAGTCCTCTCTGATCTTGCTTCAGTTAGGATACAGCTTATTTAGGTCGAATCCGCAACGCACGGCACGAGCCTCGAGATCTTGCCTTCCTTCTTCGTATTTTTTTGACATCTTATTTCCCTTACATTGACAATGTCAAAATTAATTCCGGCTTCTGAGGTGGATCAAGGCACCAGGTAACGGTCCTCGCACCTGGCATGCAGAGCAATGGCCCCACAGCCCAAGCTGGATTGTGTCCAGATACCGCCATTCGCAGTGGCTGCATTATGATAGTCGATCTCACAAAACTGGATGCGAGTCGTCTCTGCATTCTCAGTTCAAACACTCATAATGATGAGCTGAATCGGTTATATATTCGCGGACCGCCGGCGAAAACCGTTCTGCTTTCAGTTGCTTCCGATGTGCCCGGAAGCGTTCAACTTAATTGAGCACCACCGGCCCGAACTCACTGTGAGCGCCAGGCTTCATGCTTTGATTCTGAACCGGCTGTGTGCATAGTTTAATCACTCGCAGGGCAGCACGGAAGTCAAACGCGGTTTGCGAATGGTTCGAAATGCATCGAGTTTGAAATTCTAAACTATCTAGTACGGATTTTGACACAATCTTCAGTCGTGAACCAACTTGGCACGAAGCGCAGGAATATCCCACGCAGACTTGCCCTCGCGATTCCGATAGAACACAACGGCCCCTGTCATCCCGCGCGTCAGCCGGGTTCAACTGTCAAATGAAGTCGCAAAACTCACCCTCATCTTCGACGAACTGGCAGAAATTGTAGTTGTACCAGAGCACCTGGAACACATACGCGTCGGAGCGATGGTAATGAGGCCCGATGACCGCACGGAGATGGCGCGTCGCCTCTTCACCGTTGTACCATGGCATCATGGGGAAGAAATGGTGGATAACGTGGTAGTGCGCCACTGCGGCCGGGCTTAGATGGAAGCAAGCTACACCACATCGGGAAATACACGTACCGTCGTGCAAAAAGAAGCGCCCCTGCCACCCGAGGAAGTCGCGGTCAATCGTCGCTGCTGCCCCACGCTGGAAGTTCCAGAGCCCCTTACGGTAGTGCGGCAGCCGCGGGTCGGTGTGGTGGAGGTACGTGATCATGATGAACCAGTGGGTCACCAGGAACCACGGGATTCCATAGAGTTTAAGCACGGGCAGGGACCCGAACGTCGTGCATAGATTATAAAGGAGGACGCCCATTCCGATGAGCCCGAGGTTAGACATAATCACCGCTTGGCCCTGGCCCTTGCTGAACATAACTGCGTTCGCTGAAAAGGGAAAAAGAAAATTAGAAACAAAGCGGGATGCCGGACAGGTTCAACATACGGTTGAAGTGATTGGACCAGCGCGGATACTTTTTCTGGCCAGAGACGTTGAAAACTGCCAATAGGTCAGATTGTCTAGACTGAGGTGGACCAAAAGTGCTTACAGAGATATGCGGGGAAAGCGATAAGTTGCTGACGAACGAGCGAGAAAATGGTATACAGCGGGGTATCACCGAAATGTTCTTCCAGATCGTGGCCCTCCACATTCGCGGGGAGCTTGAGCTCCGTCCGGGTGTGCGGGACGTACACCTCATCATTCTCGATCGACGCGTGATTGGAGTGGTGTCGGTGGTGCACGAACTTCCAGCTGAAGTATGGAGTGAGGAGTGCGGTGTGTGTGATCTGGATCATGTTCAACCCAATGCGGGGAGAGTTAAGCTAGAAAGAGACTCACGAATCCAATAACATCGCAGAGGCGACGATTGGCAGAAAACGCGCCGTGCCCACACTGCAGGGCGTCTATGTGAACGTTGACCAAAACAGGAACTCAAACTTCGTACCTCGTGGCCTATAACCCACAGGCCCGTGAAGGCGAGGCCCTGAAACCACCAACTAGTCTTGTCAGTCCCCTTCAGGAGCCGGAGAATATTGAAGGCATTACTAGGTCAACCAGCACGCCCAGGTCGCAATGTCCACAGTATACTTTGGCACTCCTGACTCGATCAACTTCGACTTGAAAGTCGTGTCAATCTGCAGTGCGAGCCCAAAGAACGCCGCCGCAACAACCAGGTCGCGGAAGAGATACCAGAGTGCGAGGGGCGTCTTGCGCTCAAACAGATGCGCCGGTATTCTATCCTTGATGTCTTTCAACGTGCTGGCCAGGAAACCACAGCGGTCAGGGCTGGACAAAGGACCTGAAAGACGGACATACTAGGAGAGCGGAATAAATTCCTGTTCCTTGCTGATGTTGGTGGCGCCCATGAAAACAATATTCTACCATTCGTGACCTAGCTAGCGCTCTTATGTTGTAGATAAACCCGTCGCCCAGACATACGCGGATATCTCCGTTGGCCCCCGATCTTCTCACGGCCCGGTAGTAACCATTGAATCGCATTGACATTGGCCAGAGTTCTGCGGCTGGGCATCTGCTGCTCGTCACCTGGAGTGTCGCGTGGATATCCGTGCTGCTAGCCAACAATCCGATGATCAAACATGATTTCACATTGCAATAGGCATCAATGTGCTCCCAATTTACTCAATGCACCCGAGTCGAACGAGTATAAATTCTGTGGCAGTTCCGTCCGGGACGGCATCTAAGTATTTTTGTAACAAATCTTCGCGACAGCTACTGACATCCATACATATTATAGACAGTTGCTATGATGTCTATAGCGTCCATGTGGGTCTATGCAGGTCTATACAATAGTTCATAGCATTTGAGATTTCCTTTCCTGACGTACGGAGCTAAGGAAACAGGAACAAGGAACTTGCCTGTGCAGACGGAAGTTGTCCACTGTTATCCAAGCAATCAACAAAGCAATCTATATCCTTATGGATTTTTGCACTCTGATGCGCCCTGCCCTCATTAAATCGGAGGCTGCCACGCGACCCATCCCTTACAGTGGTCATAACCCCTCATCTCACTATCCTTTCCGTTAACACTATCTCTACCCACACCGTTTCCGGCCGGCCCCCACCATGTTCGTCGAAGGTACTGAGTATCTGACTCGCCGCAATGTTCCATTCTCTCCACCTAATGTATGTCGGCTGTCTCCAGCCCAGAGTAGCGAACTCTCTAACGTCGAGCATAGGTGACCTTCAAAGAGCTTCGCGCGGTAATCCCCCCGGAGCTCTATGAGAAATCTACCCTTCGAGGTCTTCTCAGCTTGGTTCAAGACGTATTCACCGTCTGGGCCCTTTACGCGTTAGCTCTTCGGATCGACGGGGTTTCGGAGAACGTCACAAACAAGTTCGAGCTGTCGTATTCGACCTCTGTGGCGTTGTATTGGTCGCTCTGGGTGGTTTATTGGGTCGCCCAAAGCATCGCGATGGCGGGGTGCTGGTGTTTAGGTTCGTGCTCAAACTCAGCATGTTTGGGCGAATTTCTGAAGCGATGAATAGGTCATGAAGCCGGACACGGTAACATTTCCAAGTACGGAGTCATCAATGAGACCGTTGGCTATCTCCTGCACACGGTACTGTTACCGCATTTTTTAAGAACCAGAGTGGCTTACGTTTAGATATAGTGCCTCCTCACACCATATTTTGCATGGAAGAGTTCGCACCACACACACCACGTAAGTACATTTTTTCCCCACAGACATATTAGCTGATCATGCTGTAGAGGACGGTCGGCTCGATTGAGCGTGACGAGAATTATGTCCCCCGCACCCGTTCAGAACTGGGTCTCACAACGGTCGAGCAAATGCATGAGATGTTCGAAGAGACGCCTCTGTATACCGTGGGCCGCCTTCTCATCATGCAGCTCGTTGGATTTCAGGCGTATCTTCTTTTCAACATTTTGGGTTGCCCGCGAGACCCTCCTGGAACCAACGTTCGTCGCAGATTATTTTCACCGCATGGATATTGACTTTTGAGTAGCATTTCATGCCCTCATCGGTTCTGTTCAAGAAGCACGAATACAACAAGATCGTCGCTTCCAACGTCGGGTTACTACTTGTTAGTTCGATCTTGACTCAGTACAGCCGGAAATTTGGATTCGCCGCTCTCCTGAAGTACTACATCATTCCATACCTGGTTCGTTTCAAATCAATCCCCCGACTTGAATTTTACTGATTGTCGATTGCGCAGTTTTGTCACCACTGGATCGTGATGCTGACCTTTCTGCATCATTCCGACCCCACCATCCCGCACTATCGGTCAGGGCAGTGGACGTTTCTCCGAGGTGCCCTCGCCACGGTTGATCGCCCCCTTCTCGGATTCATTGGTCGCATGTATTTCCATAATGTACGCCTGTCCGCAATACTTATCGCTTGAATTTCTGCTGAATTGGTCAAGGTTTCTCATGATCACATCGGCCACCACCTCTTCACCTCAATACCCTTCTGTGAGCTCAAATACAGGGGCTCGTTCGAATGGCTGTCTGATTTCTTTATCCAGACAATCAGCCGGCCGTAACGGAGAAGATCAAGGGCGTGCTCGCAGAACATTATAACTACGACTCAACGGTGCGATTTCATGGTTCACGTCGGCACAGAAAGTTGAATCTGTTTCCATAGAATACATTCTATGCACTTTATCGTTCATTCACGCAGTGCCTCTTCATCGACGACGAAGGGGAAGTCGTTATGTACCGGAACCGCGAGGGAAAGACTGCTAGGGAAATTGGAGTCATTCCGGAGGTGCGGCACGACAAAATAGTACAGTAGCCGAACAAGTATGGGTTGAAGGACTCCACGAGTCTCAGACATTGTACAAAGGAACTGCGTTTAATATTGGATCGAACTTAGAGGATCGACGAGTGCACCACGCACGACCCGTGTCATCCATAGACACCTTTTCTGGCAGTCGTATGTGCCCGGCGGGGTTCGATTTCCCCAATACCTCTTCGTTGATTTCTTCGGTCAATTTTATCCCGTCTTCCCGCACCCTTACTAGTAGATCCCTGGTATCTAGGTTAAAATTGCGACTAGGAAGGTGTGTCGGCGCACCGGGCGCAGTCCATTCGGAAATTATGTATGCCTAGCGGGGGTTCGATTATTGGCTCTGGCGCGAACGGCACCGTGCGCACGCACTGCAGATACCCGATGCGGAGCGTGTTCGACGGGGAGACGTTCGTTTGCGTGAAGGCTTAGGAGAGTGAACCAAAGCTGGCGAAGTGAATGGACGTTTCTTTCAAATCATGCATCAGAATTTCCAAAGAAAATGCACCGAGCCTCTTGTTGTTCGTTGTTATCAACGGGGGTGCCATTGTGTGCATTTTCCACCCAACATTCAGCAGAATGTTCAAAGCCATCACAAATGCTTCAGAAACCAGTCTACCGTCCCGCGGAACGCGCCCTCCTTTCCCGCGCGCACCAGTGGATCGGACATGTTGCCGTGCGCCGCGAATCCGTGCGCGCACCCATCGAAGAACGCCCGCTTGTAGCCCGGCGCGAACCGGCCCCCGCTCAGGAGTGCGTCGACCTGTGCCTGGGCGGCGGGTGGAAAGGGCGGGTCGTCGGCGCAGCTATTGATGAGGAGCGGAGCGGTCGCAGTTGTGCGGTATTTCTGCCCAAGTGCGTTTGAGTTGGGGCTGGGAGGATGAGGGACGCGGAGAGAAGGAAAGCGTACCTCGAGGTCGTCCGGGACGACGAGGAGGCTAGGGTGCGCGATCGCGGCAGCGTGGATGTCGCCGGCGAAGGCAGGTCGAAGACATAGCGCGCTGGGAACTGTTAGCGGTGCGTGGTGGGAGCATGTATTCACACACCGCCCCAGCAATAGCCCGTCGCCGCGAGGCGGGTGACACCGTCCAGTTTCAGGGCCGTGACGACCGCCTCGAGCGGCGGGCGCGTCGCCGCGGGGCCATGCGCGGCGAACCAGGTTCCCCAGTCGAATGGCGGGGGCTGTGAGGGGTAAAGTCAGATCGTAGTAAGTTTGAGTGTGGAGGGGCGACCGCACATTGTGAGCCACTATGCTGCTGGCCTACAAAACCGTATTATTTAGTTAAATATTCCAGAGGCGAAACTATAGGCAACCTTCTGCTCGGAGCCAATCGCCGCGAGCTAAGATGGTACATAAACCCCAAATGTTCTTGGAAGAAATTAAAAGAGGTACCTGCGCCTCCGCAGCGTCGTGTGCGGCAAACCATTCGTCCCAGTCGAAGGGCAGGGACTGGAGCCGTTAAACATGGATTCCGATATACCGTGAGGGCGTGGACGCACATCGGAGCTGAGGAGAGTTAGGGGGACGGGATCTCCGTTCATTATGTCAGGGATGATTGTCTGTGATCTAGTCTCGACCGATGATTGAATGGAAGAGGAAAGCGTGGCACCTTGAATCCGTTGCGCGCAAAGTCGTCTGCGAGGAGCTGGGAGGATGAGTACCCGTGAGCGCGTAGGGCGGCAGGGGAAGGGGCTCAATGGGAACCTGATTATTTGACATTTCGAGCCCGAAGACGTTTGGGAGGAACAGCACGGCCTTGTTCTGCGCGTAGTCGCCGTGAGGAGTTGCGATGTAGCACTTGATGCCGCCGATTTCGCTCATGGAGCCTGCCGCCCGAATTTTGGCCCTCAGATTTTAATTGAATTCAGGGAAGCGGAGAAGGACCTTCAGGTCTTCCCTGGTGCTTCACGGCTGTACATGTATGTGGACTGAGTTTTTTCTGAATTGGTAACCGCGCGGCGCGGATTGAGAAATGCTCGCCTTTGAAGCAGTTGGCGCAGAAACTCATCCTGAGGATGTAAACGGCGGATGACTTGTGGAGCGCTGGGGCACTGGACTTTCCGATCCTGAGGGAAGGAAGAAACCGCGAGTGGAAAGCCATCATGATGAGTCATTGTTTGTCCCCAGAGTGCACATGTTTGCTATCTGTCCTAATCCGTTGGAGTGATGCCCATGGCCTTCTGCAGTCAGGTAAAGTCTACGCGGCTCGAAGTGGGAAGCTGTTGATCCCGCATTGGAATAAAAAGATCCACGGCTTGAATAAACTCGGCCTTGAACGTGTTTGAATACATTGCGGATCTAGAGCGATTTGACGCGCAGAAATTCTGCCACTATATAATTTACATACATCCCAACACCTCTGGGCAGGTGGTGCTAGTCCGCCACATGGAAATTAATTTATGACAACAGGTATTTGACCAGTTTCACTCCGAGCGGTAGTCCCGTAGCCCAAGTGCGTTGATCAGTCCAAACAGCTCGGAGTTCAAAATAGATTACTCACGTTCTCTGCAACCCTCTGGGTAAACTCAATCAGGAGACGCACGATGCTCTCTCTCGGGCTCAACCGACGCGGATCGAACCCCATATCGCCGCACCAGCAGGGGTTCTAGCACCTGGCTTGAATCGCTTTTTTATTACCTCATTTAGCGCCCAATGGCTGGCGTATTCAGGCTCAAATTGAGGGAGGTAATGTCTGTCGGCGCCCCGGGCACCACCGCCACTTGGTTCAATGGTTGGCATTCGATGAAACATCGCACGTGACCGTGTCCCAATTCAAGCTCCGCCCCAACTCCTGCCATTGCCCAACACGCTGTCTGTCTCGCCCCGCTGGCCCAACCACACACCGACCACACCGCTTCGATTGTACTCTCACTAGGCCATCCATGAAGGCGCCCGTCTTGCCGGCAGTCAAGGAGCGGGAGTGATAATGGATGGGCGATAGCAGGCCCATTCACGGTGTGTATGGAGGGCCTTTCATTTGTTCTTCCTGCATTGACCCCCCCTCTGTTTAGCTGACCCTGCTTGAAGCCTCCAGCGATAGGTGCCTCTCCCGCTCCCCTTCCCGCTCTCGTCGTTACTCATCCCGCGTGCAGCCCATTGAATGGAGAACGCACGCTGCCCATCGTGCGCGCGCGGTACATGCACCTGCTGTCGCACCAGAAGCCTACCCACCCGTGAGGCCAGCCCCGCCCGCACAGCTTATCCTCCATTCCCTGCAATGAGCGCGTACCGGAGTGAATGGATGGCAGGACCATAATGGTAGCTGCTATTTAACCAGGTGTGTAGAGGGCGTTATCCCTGCGTTGATATCAATTCCTTGCTGACTGCTTGAAGAAGCAGGATGCGCGAGCCCCTCACCCAGATGCAATTGGAGCAAGACGCGCTCGTCCAGCCGCAGACCCCGCCCCGTGTGCACCCGTGCGCCCGCGACGACGTGCCCATGGTCAACGGCAGCAGCACCGTCGTCTCTGGCTTGTAAGTATCCTCAATCCCGCGCTCGACGCCGACTCGGCGTGCGTCCCTTTCTCCTTTTCCTTCCATTCTACGCAGCTAACTTCATCGTTCTCCCAGCGACGCGCACACCCGCCCCGCGCCAGCCCTCGTGTTCACAAGGTACCCTTGTTCTATTTCCACGCATCGCAGCACCACACCCAGCGTGCCCTCTGGCCGCAGCCTCCGTGACATGCAGCCACTGCCGTCCATCGGTGCCGCCTTCCCGCACGTCTCCCACAGGTGCGCCCCTCCTCCCGCTGTCCTGTAAACCGTATCGACTGACTCCCCCTCCCAGCGCGCCTCCCTCTGGCCGCAGCCTGCGCGACACCTAACCCCTGCCCTCCATCGGCGCTGCGGTCCCTAGCGTTCTCCGTTTTAGGCGCGTCTCCCCCCTCCCCGTTATCAGACGTACTGACCCCACGTTTCTGTAGAGCACCGGAAGGAGAAGGAGAACACACGCTTCCCGCTGTGCGTGCGCTCTTCCCGTCCGCATTCACGCCCGTGGCGCCTGTACCTGCTCTTCTGCCGTCTGCTACGCCGCAAGGACCTGCGCCTGCACCTACTCTCGCAGCCCAGCCCGAATCCTGCACCCCCCCGGCGACCCCTTCCCCACCGCTCCCGCTTCCGCCGTCCGCGGCCGCCTACGGCCTCTCCCGACGGGTCTGTGCGCAAGGGATGCGTGGGTGTGATCATCGCGCCCCGAGCGCCGCGTTTATCACCCGTACGCGCGTGCGCATGGCCTCGCTGGCGACGCGCGTACGCAAGCCGCCGTCGCGGCGGATGCGCACCATCCCCAGGCCGCGCACGCCTAGCATTCTGGTCCCCAGGCTCACCGCCCGCCCGCCCACGTCGCCACCGAGGACCGCGACGTCGCAGTCGCTTACAACCCGGTCGCCTTCGGCGCCGTGGACGCGCGTACACGACGCACATGCCTTCGCCGCGAACTCGAATGCGCACCGCGAGAATGGCTTCGCGTATAGCCCGCATGCCTTCGCTGGCACGGACACTCACACCATCGGCGCTGCCGGCGCCCAGCGCCCGCGCGCAGGGAGGAGGGACGACAGCGAGATTGTATCGCAGATGCGTATTACCCGCACGCCTTCGCCGGCGCGGACGCGCACGGTGCGCACGCCCTCGGTGCGGCCGCAGACGCGCAGCGCCCGCGCGCCCCTTCTCGCGCGGGGGCATCAACAGCTCGGACGGGCGACAACGGGGACGCGCGTTCCATCCCCGCCCACGTTTACGATCTCATCGCCGCCGTGGAGCACTACACGCATCCCATCGCCGACCACACGTACGGCTTCGCGGGCGCGCAGCATGACAGCGGCTTTGCGTGCCACCTGTACACCCTCGCCGGCCACACGGATGACGGCGCTTGCATGCGCGCTGTGGGGTACGGCATGAGCGCTGCGGGAGACGCGAGCGACGCCACGTACGACGAGGATGCATACGATCCGCGTGTTCTCGTCGCCGACGTGTATTCTCCGCGTGCCCTTGCGGGCGAGGCGCCTCCGGAACGGGAGAACGGTTTCGCGGGCACAGATGGAGCAGCAGCAGCGTGGCCGGACGACGGCGAAGGGGAGGGGGCGTGTTACCCGCGGGTCCTCGTCGGCGGGAGTGCGTGGAGGGGTGCGCGGGGACGAGGCCCAATACGCAGACGCGCGATATGCGGCTGACGACGGGGTGGAGTATGTGGATGACGGCGCATTGATGGTGTGGGCCGCGGACGACTACGCCTGGATGGATGCTGACGCCGACGTGCACGGCGCGGACGACAGATTCGACGACACGGAGATGCTGCACGGGTACGACTGTGACGAGCAGAACGCGCAGCGTTTTGCGGGGATGTGCAGCGTGTACGCGTAACCGTTTGGGACGGGGCTCGCGTTTGGGGCGGTTGCGGAGGATGCGCTCGCGCCCCACGAGCTGGACGGCGAGGGCCGGGAACGGGAACGGAAGTACGGGTACGCCCTTGTCTCCGACGTCCGTGCGGGCTCGAGCGGTGCTGGGTCCGCCCCCGCCCCCGCCCTCGTCTCCTCCCCTCCCCGCACGGCGCCCGATTGCGAGCTTACGCGGGCGCGCGTAGGGAAGTATACGAGGGTCACGGACGCAGACGCAGACGCAGGCGCGGAGTCGGACACGGCTGGGGGCGACGGCGCTGACGTGGACGCGGAGAGAGAACCGCGTGCGGCTCGAGCGATGAGGAGCTCGGAGGTGAAGGGTGAGAAAAGAGGTGCAGCCGACGTGTTATTTTATATGTATCTATTCCCTTTCTTCCCCCTTGCTTTTCTTTTCGTCTCTTCTCATTTCCTTTTCTGCTTGCGCTTTGGTACAATTAGAATCCTAGATCTGCGGATTACCTGTACATTTAGTTATCCCTGTACCTGTACCTATACCTCCTCTTGTACTTACACCTACCTCTGCTCTCCTATCCTAGACTTGGATTCCGGACTCTGTGAAACGGAGATAATGATGTCATCGGCACTTTTCTGTCCCCGACCGCCATCTCAATGCGCTCGCTCGGAGCTTGACATCTCCTTCCACCGTGGCCATTTAACCTGCTTGCCTACTGTACAGGGGCACAGACCCAGATTCAGGCTCAGGCGGGGCGTTCCCTTCGAGGGCGAAGCAGGAACAAGAATGGCTGCTTCTGGATTGATTCTGGATTGGCTCCGGATTCTGGATGCTGGGCACACTGTGGGCTGGTTACTTATTCTGCGACTTTGTGAGGCTCGAGACTTGCTCGAAACGCGGACACGGAATGCCCATCTCTCCGAAAAGAAAGCTGACTCTCGCGATCCGGAGATCCTCATCCAATTCTCGGAATCCGTGGCTTGAAGACGCAGAAGCGGAATGCTCTATCTGAATTGCGGGGCGTATGAATTATGCAGGGGTAAGGTTCCGCGATCCTGGAAGCTAGGGGAGCGGAAGGCGTCTGGGTGGGATCTACTGAAAATCGGACTCGATGTTTATCTCTGCAGCTGTTTATGCTCTCACGCTAGGATCAGGGGTGTAACGTCTGAATCATAATACGAGGGATGACACCGACAAGCTTGTTCCCTGCTTGGGGCTCTTCTTAGACTCTGCTTAATTCGTCGGGGTTTCACAGATTAGAAACGCAGGACGCAGACTCGGAGAACGCGGAACGCAGGCTCGGAGACCGTAAAATCCGGAATTAAATAAGCAGACTCGGAGACGGCTCCTAGGGGATTACTTCGCCCATCCCTCACGGAACTTTGTTCTGCCCCTGATTCTAACAATGAGTCAAGGGACCCGCCATCTGGACACTCGACATGGGTCTTTCAATTTAATCCTGACGAACGAGAAACCGTCACTTGAAGGAAAACCGGCTCCGCTCAAAGTATCTGGATTCTCGTGGGTGTATGAATTCGAGCGCCACTCGAGGGCCTACTTGCGATTACTCGAGGGCAGAAAGTCGGCGATCCACGCGCCAATTTAGCGCAACGTCATAAAGCCGTTGGATGGCTCTGATGGCTGCATCGCAACCCCTCTAGGCACGAGATGATTACGAGTCTGGTTGAGACGGCAAGGAGAAACAAGGCTCCAACCATTTAGTTTTCGTTTACGGATATCCGTAAACAAAACGGAAACCACACGGAAACAGCGAGTAAACAGTGTACAGCCGTTTTCAAAAATACTTGAAACGGGTTTTGATGGAGTGGTGCTGTTCAATTTTTGCTTATCTGTGTTTTGACGCCGAGTCTCCTCTGCTCCACCTTTCAACGTCATAGCCCCGAACACCGTGACTTGTGGACCATGTATTTTGTATCTTCTTTGCACTCTCTCTCGTGGGTGTAAGTGTCTTCCGCATGCTATCGAATGCCAGCAAACCCCATCCCACTAGCGGGCCCTCATCCGCAGTAAGTCATATCTCGTTGCGCAGAACTGTGGAGCTAACCACACCGCATGACGAGGAATTGTGGAGCAAACGAGACTCAGAGTCAAACAGAGGTAAGCACAAATCGAACAGCACCACTGGATCAAACCCGTATAGTAATACTTTTTGAAACAGCTGTAAAACAGAGAGGTTGTGATGCAGCCATCAGAGCCATCCAATGGCTTTATGATGTTACGTTAAATTGGCGAGTGGATGGCTCCATAAGCCATCGACATCATACTGTGGAGTCCCAGGTCTGGAGCCATCCATTGGCGCAATGCCATAAAGCCATCTGATGGCCCCGATGGCTGCATCGCAAAGTCACTTATGTGCGAGATCAGGCAAGGCGAGCTTGCGAACCTGCCTGAAAGTGAGTCCACATGAATATCTCGGCCAGATTCGACTCAACCTCACTCACTTATATCCACACAAGCTTTCCCACGGTTTAATAACGCACTGCGTGTCGATCTGAGCCAATTTATGGGCATATCCGAGATACCCAACCACTTCCGTCAACCTTTACTTTGCATCCCCCGCGTCGAAAAGAAGTGTACATACAGTGATTTCTTAAGCCCACATAGGTTCTTGAGTACCATTCAGAAGTACCTCAGAAGGGATAACTCAGCCTAGCGAGTGGGCCTGTATTTGCCTGCCAGGCAGTGCCAGCTAACCGTTTCAACCATCAATAAACATTTGTTTACGAGGCCCCGGGTAAATGCCATTTATAAATAATTATAAACGGAAATGGTTGGAGCCTTACTGAAAATCATCAGTGAGCTGTGCCTCACACTCCAATCCAACTCCAATCCTCCTAGGAGAAAGATGACCATGCATATGAAAACAGTATAAAAGGGTCGAGTGATTCCGTCCAAAACTCATCTCCCCTCACCCATAACACAAATCACTTCTTCGTCTTTTCATCTACAAACCCAACATGCATTTCATCACTGCCTCTATCGCCGCTGGCCTCTTCCTTTTTGCCGGCCAGTCCTCGGCGGATCTCTTCGATTGTAACAGTGACCAGCATGCCTTCCCCCCTACCCCGGGCAAATTTGTTGTCCACTACACCTCCATCCGCGACACTGAGACCGGAAAGCCTTGGGTACGTAACCCTCCTCCTCCAAAAAATGAACCATTCCAGGACTAACCAGGGGCGCACCCGCAGGTCCGCGTCTGCCGCCCCGCCAACGACGGCGACTGGGACCAGGCTGGCGTCCTCGAGTCTAACTGCGACGCCAGTCAGACAAACTTTGGCACCGGCGACACCGGTCTCAAGCATACGCTCACCGTCATCGATGGCAATGGCTGCAACTCGGACTCGTCCAACCTTGACGGTGCGATAAATCTATATGAAGTTTGTTTAAACAATTAGCGTCTCAACGTAAATTACCACTTAAACTTTGCTCAGTTTGAACACAATGGGGCGGCGAGCCGGCGCCGGTGAGTTGCATCCAACATCTTTTTCCGTTCAAACAAGGTTTGAACCATAATGAACCCTGTTAATGAACAGTGATTGAACACTGTTCAAGGCATTATTCAAAAAGCGCTGGGTGGCCGGGGGACTCGAACTTGGAGACTTGCGGCGATGGCCGTGACACAATCAGCTGGCAACTGGGGTGTATTAGCCGCTCTGCCATCGAGCCGATACCAATTGAAAGAACAACTGAGTGCTCCGGAATGCAGTCTCTTTTTGAAACATGTTTATGAACCTCCCCACGACCCGAAGAGCTGGTCGGATTGGCTATGATGTCTCTCACATACAGCTCAACTCATTTTAAATGCAAACAGCAGATACCAACCTTGAAATTCCAATTCAATCACTTGCCAAAAGGATGATACGGTATACCACTCTGGTATGGTTGAATCATGCTCAAATTTTGTGCAAAGATGGAACACCAAACTACAAAATGATATGCCGAAATAAGCTATATTCACCCGGTCGTGGACTTCAAACCATAAGCCATGAGATGCTATGGCTGCACAACATGTGTCGGACTTATCAACATCAAATAGCTGGTTTGGTATTCTGTAGCGGTTAATATCTTAATTTGGCAATATCTCCCATGTCTCTTTGGCTTAGTGGTTGTCCCCCTTTCCTCAACATTTCTTTCGCACACAGGTGTCTTTGGGTTCAAGACTGGCGGAAGGTTGATTATTTTGTCTCCCGTTTGAACAAGGTTCAAACTCTGTTTAAACTCTCCTCACGCCGTTTAAACAGAACAAAGTTTAAGCTGTGTTTTGCGTTGAGACGCCGATTGCTCAAGCAAACTTGCTAGGGTTACTGCGGTGCGAGCATCAAATACAACGGCCAGGAGGCCACCCTCCAGTCCCCCGCGGACGGCATGTGCGGCCCTCGTGACCACGGCATCTCGTGCCAGTTCACTCTCTAAGTGTCTTGAGCTCGTAATATAGTCGTGTTCAATCCTACTAGAGTAATCCTGTCTAAGTATTGTTCACCCTCATGTACATATATACATATCTGATATTCTGTAAATTCGTTCCCACTTTAGTCAAGGAACATTATCAAATGGTAAACACATCTATGGCGTGTACAATGCGCCGTGCGCGTGGATAGCCGCCCACTTTGAGTCAAGTCGGAGCAAAACGGAAAATTACGGAGAATAGCGGAAGTTGAAACATACCGGATCAAATTTATTGTGCGCAGTGTCATATGTAACCAGTGTTAGATCTCACACCTCAAGTTCAACTGCCATATCCAATGCCAAATTGAGTGTAGATTATGAATCTGTCCAGAAAACTATTGCAGACCTTTTTGGAGGCTTCTTTCCCATATTCCGTCCTAAATTTTCCGACCTCAGCCTTTTCTCGTAGGAGTCATGTCACAAAAATCCCTTTTAAGTTATATGCTTGTACAGGAGACTATAAGGTCGTATAAGCCTGTAAGATTGAGGAGGGGTCTATAAGGCTCGAAATGCCCCTATCTATACGTATAAGTAGTTACGGAACTTATAGCACTTATAAGTGCTTAAGCCATTTATAGAGGGTCATAACTACTCTGTGTTGGCGGCCCAAAAAAAAAAGTTGCCCGCTGCTCCACCACCCTCAGCTACTTATGAAACAGTTGAGAAGACAAATGATATTGGATTGCGAAAAAATGTAAAGTACATGCATCATAGGTACGAGAATGGACCGGGGGGATACTAGGACCCAACAGCGGTGGCCCATCGGTGGCATCGACGAAATCCTTCGACGCACGACGAAAGTTAGACCTGCAAAAGAGTCAGTGAACAGATGGATGCTTAGGAAAGTGGATACTAACACGAAGTTACAGTACAGTTGGATAGAGCACTTATTGGATAGTTAGTGGAGAGCAGTCCTGAGGGAAACACGACGCACGGAGAACTCTCAAAGTCCATCGCGGTGGGTGCATCGACGAAAGGCATCGGCGAGGATGGGGGCCGAGGTCATGTCCGTGGCGGTCTGCAGGCTGAGGGGGTAGCGGTAATCGGTGGCGGCCGTCGATGGCGGGTGGGATACATGGGGAGTGGGGCGAAGGTGGTGGTTGGAGGGAGAGAGAGGTGGAGTCACGGTGTCACGGTGCTGCGGAATATATACGTGAATGACATCATTTACTCCACTCACTCCACTGCTGCCGCACGCTTCCCCGCAGCTCGAGCACACTCACCAGCGACCCAATGCCTCCAAATCTTCGCCGCCTAGACTCTGATATGACTGGTTATTACGAGCCGGAAATTAATATTCAACCATGTAAAAGTCTCAAAGACGAGTTGAAATAGCGATCCAGGGGAGGTTTCGCGGCAGTAAAGATATAGCGCAGGCGGTTTTAATACATCAGATACACCTCTTAACGGAGCCAATACCATGGCGGACTGAAACTGACTTCGCTATGAATATTTAAAAGCAGCTAGCGGGGCATCAGGCGAAGACTTCACCTTCTGAACCAAACAAAGCCAACACTAAACTCCGACGGGCGACGCGAGGTCTCAGTGACGACTTATAGAATAGGCAGTTACAAGCACCTATAAACAGGTTGTAACTTAGCTATAAGTTAGCTATAAGGGGCCTATAACTCTGTAAGCCTTCCTAACCCCTTATAACCCAAAAGCGACTTTTGCGACATCCAGGAAAGCCCAAATGTACCCGAGTTTCCGCACTTGCACTTCGCCCAAAAAAACTACTCTCTTGATGCAATCACTACGTTCCGCAGCCTCCTAAACTCAGGTCAGGCTAGGTCTGTCCAGCAACGTTGGCTTACCCAACAGATCATTTTTAGTCGACTAGACGGATGAAACCGGATTCTGTGTTTACCTGATGGCGGTCCAAGTTTGGCAACGATGGATCGGCTAGACAGACTCTGTCTGTCTCTGTTTACCCGAGTTTAGCTGAGTAGGACCCAGTTTTGACACCTAGCCAGACCTCCACTGACCTCCGCAGACCTCTTCGACACGTTTCTGGTGCAGATTAAACCTTCAGTGGGCATTCCGCTGAGTCTGAAGTCACCGGTCGCTGTCGGAATCAAACTATTTTTGAAATATCAGCTTTAAGCTTTCATCGCCAAGTCTTGTGCATGCAGGGCCATGTCTCCGTGAGAGATTTGCCGCTCGACTCTCGAGTCGTTGCCCCCACTTCTTTCTGTCTTTCCATCGTCTCTCACTGCCTCAATTTCGATGCACGGCCGTGGTGTGAACGAGCAACGGCCAGCACAGGGCAGTGAATCACATGCCAGTGATCGTTATAATCCTTTTCGGCTTACTCCAGACTATGAAAGGCGCCCAGAAAGAGGTTGGCATGTTTATACGAGTACTAATGCAACTTGAGTGAAATTTGCATTCTAAACCAATATTAATTATCCCATAGACGGACACAAGAACATATCAGAGTCATAGATGGACAGATCGAACCTTGCTGATGTCACATGATGTGTGATCGCTCATGAAATGACAGCCACGAGTGTGAATGGAATGCCTGGCTGAGCCCTTGCCCTCAAATCGTGGATAATTACCTCTGTGTAGGTGATGAGGTACAACTAGACTGACCTAGACTGACCTAGACTGAACTAGACTGAACTAGACGGAGCTAACCGCAGCTAGACTGAGCTAGAAAGAGCTAAACAGACCCTCACTACACAGCTAAACACAGACCTCTGTTGAGCTATGTCTAGACGGGCCTTACTCATGCTGAGTTAAGGAGGCTGCGGAACGTAGTGAATCCTGGTGGGCTTAACTCAAAGGTTGAGTTGAGCCGTGAAGTTCACATCAATAATTCGTTTCAGTCAGCTAGCTCGGCCTCAATGTCCTCAAATGAGAAGTCAACTTTCCGTAGTCCCAGCCAACGCCCTGGGAATAATGGAAGGATTGAGTTTCTGCTATATATTTACGACATGAATGTCCGGTTCAGTACAATAGTTGGCAGGCTTGACGGCATCCATTTAGGACTGGTACATTAAGTTTTAAAAAGGACCTGGTAGGACTAAATACTAGTCGAACTTAACTCCCTGCGAGCTTTTAAAAGTCTTGCGTGGTGTCCCACTTGAACGTGTCGTGCCAGGTGGTGAGGATGTCCACGCCAGAATCCCGTGTGAGTATGCACATCCGCTCTGTTGGAATATGGGCAAGCGGCACGTCGCCCAGATTAAGCGGCACGTCTCAGATGATGCGACCACCCATATATGGATAGGGGGTTAGAATACATGGTCGCTCAGATTGAGCGACATGCAGATAAATCATGGTGGAGTCATATAATGACTCGCACCCTCAGGAGCGCCTCGGGCGCGTCTCTGGGACTCAGTCCGAGTCATGCTTAGAATAGTATATAAAGAGTCATACTCTACTATGTACTTCAGTTTGGTCTTCCCCAATCCCACCGTTCTCACCAATCCATTAGCCACCTGCATCTCCTTCCCTGAGAAAGGTTTACCCCTCAATTCTCAACAGGTTATGGGCCCCGACTCCGACTCTCTATCCACGTCTCCCTCCTCTGCATTTAACACATACCAGGTCACAAAGCTCAAGGATGATGGGCTCAACTGGTTGGCCTACAAGGGCCGGATAATATTCGCACTGAAGGCGCGCAACCTGTACAGACATCTACAGGGCACCACGCGCAAGCTATGCGAATATCTACCCAAGGATTTGAACACCGCGGGTAGCCCACTTCTGCTGGAAGATAGGGCAACAGCTGCCACGACGCCGCAGATCGAGGAGAATGAGAAGAAGTTGGATGCTTACGAGCAGAGGGAAGGACAGGTTGTTCAGCAGATTGCGAGCACAGTTAATGACAGAATACTGTTGCTAATCGGAGAGCTGAACGGGCCGACCGCTGCACAAGTTTGGACGCTTGTCTGCAGCGAGTACGAGGCCAAGAGCGAGCTGGTCGTTGTGGATCGACGCCGACGGCTCCAGGATCTGCGATGCGACGAGAAGGGGGATGTTATTGCCCACCTTTCGAGCATGCGGAAACAGCGCGAAGAAATGGCTTCATTGGGAGCCAAAATCGAGGACAAAGACTTCATCGCGATAATTCAAGGCTCGATGCCCGAATCATACCAGTCGAACCTTTCTACCATAATCACCACCTCGCGCATCGCCAAAGTTGAATTAACTCCGAATGAGTTAATTAACTATTGGACAGAAGAAGCGGAGCACCGCAGTCTTGCCGATACAGACCACACACATGGAGAAGAGAACTCCGCATACTATTCGGGAACCAGAGCCGCGATGCCAGAGTCGAAGAAGAAATGGGATAGATCCGGGGGCCAAGGGCGGTTTTGCGGAGAAGGGGGGAAATCAACTGTGAGGTGCTACAATTGCGACCAGAACGGTCACATGAAATCGGAATGTTGGCAACCGGGTGGAGGGAGGGAAGGACAGGGACCAAGACAGCAGGGAAGGAAAGGAGCTCACCATGCTCACGGTGCAGTGTCGATGAATGTTGCATTTATCGCCACAAACGCCGCCGCATTAATGGCTTCGCACCAGGAGGGCGATCAATTGATCGACTCTGGCGCGACTTCACATCTTTGCCCCGACAAGTCTAGATTCAAGAATTATATGTGCATTGCTCCGATCCCAATTCATGCCGCGGACGGCTCACGTTCAGTGCAGTGGGATGTGGAGACAGAAATGGGACTCGGGCAACAACAGCAACATTAAAGGATGCACTCTATGCTCCTTCAATGCCGTTTACCCTTATTTCAGCAAGTCAACTCGATAGCGCAGGGTACAGCCTTACCATAGGAAATGGAAGGTGTACAATTACATCCCCAAAGCTAGGGATTATTGGGAGGATTCCCATGTCGAATGGACTTTACAAAATTCCTCGACGGGCTCATGTGAATTGGAGCAGAATTCTGCGGCGGCCAATATCGTGGCGCACGCGACCGGTGAAACAAGCGTGAAGGCCAGCAAGGCGAACACATCCGGTGGAAATAAGTCCGCGGCGCCCAACATGGGGGTGTGCGCGTCCGGTGAAACAAGAGTGAAGGCCTGCGGGGCGAACACATCCGGAGGAAATTCTGCGACAGCTGGATCATATCCAAAAATTAGGTCAATTGAACAAGTACATCTATCACTAGATCGGTTCTGCGTGGAAGCCTCGAACTTTGCCGAAAAAGGTAATTCTCACCCTCCCACTTCATTCCGGGGTGCGGAGCCCTCCGGAATGAAAATACGGATCGAATGATTTTACTTTCAAGTGAATCGGAAGAGAATTGAGCCCGTAACAGCGGTTCTCGTGAAAGCATCAAAATTTGATGAATAATCGGCCGCGCCCTAAGTTCCGCAAGCAGCTGTAATTGAATCAGAGCCTAACACGGGCCGGGGTTTCCGGGCGCATAAAGTGACGAATTTTGCAGATCTTCATCACGGTCGAGTCACTTGACAACTTGCGATGGAAGCAAAGCACAGACATCCAGAAATCGAATTTGCGATGGTCACATACGGATCTCCTGGGGTGGAACCTAGAACCGCCCGGGAAGCGTTGGGAAGTGCACAGGGTCAGCAATGGGCTGATGCCATAGACGAAGAAATTGCCCAACTTGAAAAGGCAAATGCGTGGGAGATTGTTAAATCCCCGGCTGGAGCCAACGTCCTGCGATCTCGTTACGTGTTCAGAACCAAGCACGACAGCAATAACGAAGTTGAACGCTATAGGGCACGCTTTATTGCGAAGGGCAACACACAAGTGTTCGGAATCGACTACACCGACACATTTGCACTAGTGGCTCGGCTAGTCAGGCTACGAGTGATACTCGCGCTAGCGGCGCAGCAAGACTGCGAAATCCACCACATGGACGTCAAAAGCGCGTACCTCAACACCGAGATAAAGGAGACGGTTTATGTTCAACCGCTGATAGGGTGTGCATCCGTGCACCCCTGAAATTACTGCTTTTGCATGTTTCCAGCCTTATGGCAGGGAGGCGTAAGACACACAGGGTGCTAGTTACATTCCTGGAACTGAGCACTACAAGCCGTTAGCAGTGCTGCAAACTAGTAATAAACCAAGGAGACTGAGGATGCCATTGCAGCTTTCATACAAAGCTAGAGATTGCAACTCAGATTCAACCCCACTGGCTAGCCATAGGACTCATCCGGCAAGCTGTACTTCTGTGCAGCAAGCTCGATGTCAATATGGGCATGAGGCAACCAAGGGACATTGGAAGGATTACAAGAAAGCTATTTGATTTGAAACCTACAAAGTGCTACATGTGCCACCAGAATAATAATATTTGGCTTGCGAGTTGAACTCAGAAGATGTGCCCGCCAATGGAATGACGGCAGAGGGGAGAAATGAACCAGCCATGTCACGTGACAATGTTCAAGTCTGCGCCAACTGAAGTCACGCCAAACTGTACAAATATATTGTGTGTGAGAGAAGTTCTATTGTGTTAAAGTAAACGGGTGCAAGCACACCACCACTTGAACTTGGCGGAGAGGCTACACCACTTGAACTCGGCGCAGGGGCTACGCCACCTGTAATAGACCGACCCTGAACCAATAACATGACTTCATCCAAAAGCAGTTGGTGGTCGCCAAACTTGGGTGCCAAGAGATAATAAAGGGCTCAGTCAGCCCCCCATCAACTAATCAGACTGCAGAGGACTGTGGATGCTCCTAACCGAGTCTACACAAGGAGATTGTAAGCAGAGGTGGCTTAAACAGAAATTGCAGGTGATTGGTGGCCACACCATCAAATAATACCCGGGCAGACACCTCTAAGTCTGCCCAACTGCCAGGATATATCTCGCTTCAGATCAGTTCATCATTTTGTAAAGACCACTTATCATTCTCTTAGTTAGTTGGGATCAATCCCTCTCATAGTATAAAAGCTGCATGTAAATTAATAGTTAGACAGTGAATAAATCCCCCTTTATTGTCGAGGAGGATTTGAAGTACTCACACATGCGAGGCAAAATTGGTCCAAAAGCATTGAAGGCAATCCTCGATGGCTTTGGCAGGAGTTGAGCCCACGTTCCTCTCATTTAGCATGGTGCTCCTCCATAAGGCCAGAGAGTGATCTACGCTGGTCCATGAAGCCTTGGAAAGAGAGACGAGCCCCTGAATCAAGCTAGCAAAAGACGGAGGATGATTGCAAATTGAGTATCATTTTCGTGAGGATCGCCGGAGGGAATCGAGAGATTTTGGCAGTGGGGCTGCGGTCTTCAGCGGAGGGATGGGGTAAGAGGTGTACAGAGACAGTGCATGGAGGAGAAACCTTGCCGAATGACACAAAAATAACAAGAAAAGAGAAGAAAATGAACGCCTCAGACGTAGGCCTGACTGAGAAAAAGTTCGACGAGATCACACCGTGGGAATGGGGAGACCAGTACCTACACGTTGAGGTCACCACGCGTGCGTCCTTCCCGCGCCCATCGAACAAATGAACTCATCTGACGCGCGATCTGAAGTGAATCCTCTCTTTTTCTACGGCCTGTTCCCGCCACACTTGACCATCTCCGCCCCAGACTTTGGTGCACTCTCTTCGGACCTCATGTTCTACAAATACCTCTTCAAGGACGACGTCTTCCCGTCGTTGACACTCTACATCGACGTGCACGACTTCGCCCAGGCGCTCGTCCGCAGGTGTTGAGATTGAACGAAGAAGAGGCTCGAGCCATAGTTACGGGCTCAGCTTGATCATTTTGAAATGCGTGGAGTTCAACCTGAACCCGACGCGAGTAGCTAGTCGGCCGACCGTAAAGCTCTCAAACATAGTAGAATATAAATCCTTCCCATGGGATACCTTCAGTTTGTGAACAATTCATTCAGTGCGTCCCAATTTTCAACGAGCTGAGGCGTTGGACGGGTTGCGATGTTCAACATCCCCGAGATGGCCGAAGGACGGGTAGAAATCCCCACTTCCGTTCAAAGACAATCAAAGAAATCTCGGAAGCTCAAATGAACAACGGGGATGCCGCCGACGCAATACCACTGCTCGCAAAGTTTGAGGGACCAATCCCGAGCGAGTCAAGTTCATCCAATTCACAATGGAGCAAGGTCAGCGCTGATTCGTCCGGCTCATGCCTGATCCGCAGCTATCCTGCTGTGAATGATTCTGGTATTCAATTCAAGTAGTACGATTCAATAGAATTCGAACAGATGATCCAATCTTCTCAGAAAGACTTCCCGCATCCGTCGCCTTGATGGGAGACAGCCACTGCTAATAAGTCTCTCGAGGAATTGTATCGGTGTTCCGAGAAGTGCTGGTTAGATGTCTGCTGGATGCCGAATGGCACGATGTATAAGATCTCGTGCAGCGCGGTTGAAGACAGCTTTGAGTGGGATAGAGCCCATTGCGACCATCCGATACTAACCTCACGCGACTGATACACCTTTGAAACTTCATTTGCGTTGAAGCTCAATGCGGGGTCGACCCCGCCCCGAACAAATCAAAATTCGACATTGATGGAGGTTCAAATTAAATGTCAACCTCATGTATGTCTACACATCACTCGGTCCTTATAACTCGGTCGCGAGATGCTGTAAGCGGCTAATTTTCCCAAGTTATAAAGGCACCAGTTCGGCAACTGCAACCTGGGAAACATGGTGTTCATACTGTAGTTCGGCAAGGCGGGGTGAAAGGGGGAAACGTACCCGTGGAAACACGATGCCTTCATCGTCGTCTTCATCCCCCCGGTAAGAAACTGGCTGGAAATGCACAGGAGACCTTGATCGCGAGCGGCCACTACCACTGGTACTGTGACTCCTGCGAGTGATCCTTTGACGACTTTCGAAGCCGGCGAAACAATCACAAAATTTTTTGGCAGCAACAGGGTTATCGATCCATGCTGGAGCCGCTCGTGGCTGGGTATCTTCTGCCGACACGGGTACAAGGAAAAAAATATCCAACTGCAAGATTGCCTGTTGCAGTTGTTGCCTGCTGCTGTTCACTTTTTCAGAGGTAAAAAGCAGTTGTAGGCTGTTGGCGAGACGGAGCTGATGGTTTGGGTCAACGACCCCAGGACGAAGGTCTAAGAAAAGGAACATTGAGTCAATATCAGGCAGCTGTGGAACCACGGGCCCAGATGTTGGATAACTCTCCAGAAGTTCAACCACAATGAGCATTCCAGCCTGCGTACATCGGTCCTTCACTACTTCCCATCGCCCGGCAGATTGCTCTTGTGGTGAAGAAATATTGGTTGAATCGTCATAAATCCGCAATGGCGCCGCCGGTAGGGGTAGCGCATCGACACCGGCGTCCAGTGCAGGATCTTGCAGTACAGCTCTGAGAGTGACAGCGTCATCTTGAGACCGAAATGCCTTGTTCCGAGCAAATATCAACGCCGTGAATTTAATCGCAGCAGTCAAGGCGCCGAACATCCACGGGGAGCGCGCGCTCTCAATTGCGGAAAGGGCGGCGTTCAGCGTTCCGGTAGGCATATATCTTGGGGAGATCATCGCGTGTTTGATTGCATGGAACATCTCGCATGACCAGAGGTGCAATACCGCTGTCACAAAGAGGGTGTCTTCCGGTTCGACTGCCGGAATATCCGTGCAGATACACGACCACAGGGACTGCCAGCCGACCTGGGTGATCATCTTCTCTAGTTTGGACCATTGATCGTTTTCGGGGCTCGCAATTTGATCAAAATAGTCAAGTATGGGCCGCGGCACGGAAACGATGATGTTCCGGAGTGGTGTTTCAAGCCACAAAGCTGTTGCAGAACGGAATGTCTCGATCCTGGGGCCAGACATGAATGTGGCATATGTGGGATATCTGATCCTGGGGCCAGAATCAGTGGACGGGGGTCGAAGACGCAGGGGATTGCCATTGCCGAGGGCTTTCTCGTACTGCAACAGCACGGCAGAGGATGGAACACCCGTCGGAAACAGGAATCCATTCAGCACGAGGAAGTGCTTCAGCGGAAGTTGCGAAAACTCTGCGCAGCATTCGAGATATCGAAGTAGCAAGAGGTAGGGAATATCAATTCGCAGCGTCTGTATTAGTGTTATGGCCTTGTCGATCCATTCCGATATCGAGGAAAGATTGGGGGGAGTGGGCGGTTGCAGTAGACCTTTGAAGGTGAACGGCTCTGGGTGGTCGAAGATCAGCGCTTTGGTTTTGGTAATGCAGGCGCGGACTGATGTGATATCGGGAAGTCGATGATGTAGAACCTGTGCACGACAAGCATTGAGGTAGTTCAATGTATCCAGCATCTCTCCCTCAAGAGAGACTCTGAATGTGCGGTAACGGGAAAAGACGACTAGAGGCAACAGCCCAGTTTCAAAATCAGACCTTCCGTAGGCAGTTTCAATCAAAGTCTGATCCTGTATCACCGACACGGTGGTGTCTGTCCTGAGGATTGCCCACATAGCATTGAAGCAAATGAACTGGCGCTTGACCCGATCCTCCCAATCCAGATTTCCAGTTACAGAGCTACGCAGCATCCCTTCGATCCGGAGAGATATTTGGACGTTCTTGTCATGGATCAACATGCTGAAATGTTTTTGGTACGGATTTGAAGTCTGCGGTTTAGATTTGTCGATTGCGAGAATGCCTGGAATAAACTGAACAAACGACTGCAACGCACGGTCGTCTATGAGCGACTTTATGGTCCAACCTAGTGCGCTGCAGTCGCGAGCGGCGCGCTCGTCAGAGTTGGCCGTTGCCAGCCGGATCATGGTGTCCATCATCGTGGGCCGGGCTGGTGGAGTTTTGGTGAGATTCCCGACGCCAGGCAAGACGTGGTAGAGTACCGAGAACGACCGAATAAATTGCAGAAACTTCCAAACGGTGGCGGTAAGCGGAGTTCGGTACGGGCAGTCGAAGTGGATGATGGGAAGTATGGTGAGTGTTGAATAGACTGCCACGAGGGTCGCCAAAACCACCGCCGAAACCACCATTACAACGATGTTGACTGGGATCAGGAACACAACAAGGCCGGCGAGGAAGATGAACAGGGAAGCGTGGATGAGGAAAGGGACAACCTCTACCACCACATGCATGTCGAACCGCCGGATGCCGTAGTACAGATAGGACAGGATGCGCCCACGGATGACTGGGGCGGAACGTATCTCGACCTTGTGCAGGAAATCACGAGCCCATTGCCCAAGCAGAAGGGCAATCAAGGCACACGAAAGGCTCAGCCCGAGGCTGATGAACCAGAGGGTATTGCAAATCAAGGAGGACGTCGAAGGGACAAATCGAGGGACCGGTGGGGACGCGAGAGCACCACCAGTACCATTGAGCCCCGCTTCCAGTTGCCGGGATATCTGGGTCAGAAGCAGCACAGCTGTATCCCCGGCGTCTGCGTTGAGCCCTTTGTAACTCTCTATCAGAAAAGCTGTTACGGTCGCGGAGAAGAGTCCGGCCTGAATATGCTGCTTCAGTAAAATGTGCTGTGCGAGCTGAGGTTCGTACGAACGAATATGAGAATGCCTTGCATGTCATCCCTCCAGCTTTCCACCATAACCTTGTCGTATTCCTCGGCCAGCGTTGTGTAAATGCTCCAAACATCAGTAGCTTTGACGTCCCGGGTGCCGAGAGGTATGTATGTAGGTATCTCGGCGCGTCTGGTGGGTTCTAGTCTCTTCTAGGCAGATACTTCAACAAGAAACTCGTACCTCGTTTGTTGGGTGAGGTGAACCGGTTCCATGATGACAATGGGCTGAGCCGATTCCATGATAACGGTGGGGTAGTCAAGTTGGGGTGGAATCGAGGCCGTCGACGGGCTCTTTGTCAAAGGGCTCGGGTTCTTCGGCTCGGGTGGGCTCGGGCTCGGGCTCCTCGTCGACGGGCTTGGGCTTTTCATCGACGGGCTCGGACCCGATGTTGAGTTCGTCTCTTCTGGAGATGACATGAAGGAATCAGGCTGTGGTATGTAGACGCGGGATGGCGTGTCTTAAGAAGATGCCACAAATCCGAGAGACATGTGGTGACATGCGGCCCGTCACTCGGCAGGTTCGGCTTTACAGCATTTACTGTTGCAATTAGGCGCTCCGGCGTCTGGATATTTACGTCACCTGTATGAGGTTTCTATGTTCGTGCTCTTCAGCATCGTCACCAAATTGACAACAAGGTGGTTCTCGTCTGTCCTGAGGGATACGTCTCATGGTTTTTTTTCGGGCAGAATTTCTCGAACAAGTTGAAGGCGCTAAATATACTGTTATGACCACATCGGTGGCACGGCGCAGCGCTTAGGGTGCTGACACCGTGCCAGACGCCTATCTCAGCTGCCAGTGGCGTAGCACATCTCAATGTTCAATCCATTCATCCCTTCAATCTCGGCTCGAATAAGAGGCGCCGTGTTTGCTAGTGCTGTCTTTTTGGGGGTTATTCTATGTTGAGAACAACCCGGGTTGTTGGATCAATGTTCTATTGAACAACCCCCCATGTGCCAAATATAAAACCCTATCCCTTCTCAGATATTCGCTTTGACCAGGCTGTTTCGAGTGTATTTGTCGTGTTCGAGGCCGAGGCAGCATAGTGCATCTTCACCGCTGCTCCTAGCGCATGGTCCATCCAGTACTGCGAAACCTGCAGAGGATTCAATGATATAATACGGCGAAATTTAAAAATCTGCGTACGAGGCTGTAGCGGTTGAAGCGGTCCGGGTCGTTCGTCACCGGAAGGAATGCCCGCACAGGGCCGGCGGAGGCGACCGCACTAAAGGACGTCTCCGGGTGATTGATGCGCATGACGTTAGCGAGGAAGTCGCCGTACGAGCCTGGGAGTCGAGTCAGCATAGGAAGAGCCATAAAGTAGATCCTCCTTCACCTCCGAAAATGATGACCGGGGAGTCCTAGCTATATGTGTGGTTTATCGGGCACCCTAACTATTGGTAGGTGCACGAGTCCGCGCCATCTTCGTCACTTCGTTACTTCGCTTAAATTCATCAGTTTGATGGCATTCTATGAAAGTTCGTGAGTTCAAGGAAATTTCGATGAAGGTTCGTCACTTTCCCAGGATCAACGTACTGCGTGCCTGTTGGCACATCACAGAATCAGCGGTGTGCGGAGATTGGCCGGTTAGGTTCGGGTTAGTTGGTTAGTTGGTTAGTGGTTAGAGGTTAGTGGTTCGGGTTAGCCGGTTAGGGTTAGAGGTTAGTGGTTAGTGGTTAGCGGTTAAGGTTAGTGGTTAGTGTTAGGGTAAGGTATCTATATGAAAAAATCCGCCCGGCCTTGTGCTGAAGGAACAACGATGGCCGATGTTCCGGGTTCTTGAACGTGCCGAGTTAAAACGACGAACTTCGACAGAAAATCATAGGAAGTAACGAACTTTCCCTAAATGCGATCAAAGTGACGAGGTTTCGTGAAAATAAGCGAAATAAGCGAAGTAACGAAGTGACGAAGATGGCTACTACCCACCACAGCTATTCCTTGTGTTACTACGGAGGTTTTATGTTTCATACGATCTGGCAGTACGTGTAGCACACCTTCGGTGTTAGGACAATGATCTCAAAATTGAAGTTCCGACGGAAAGCAGCTGGGGAGTGGACGAACAATGAACTCTGGCGATGCAGCGGGATCGTATTACATAGGAATGAGAAACTGAGCGCAAGAGATGAGCGTCGGCACTAGTCGCGCGACGTGGGCGAGTAGTCGTACATACCATCATCGTACACGACGAGCAGCGGACAGACGACGGACCTCGCCCACGTTCAGTCAGCGTCGTTCTTTAAGTCCTCGTCCAAAAAGAAGGTCTCCACTGGAGCGGAACTGGGCAGGGAATCAGTGTCGCTCCACCTCGCTTGGGTGGAGACTCACGAGCGATTCCACCGGACCAGGCGTATCTGGGGATTTGATTAATCACGGCGTTGGTGGTTAGCGATGTGTCGCGATGCATCACCACCGCTAGCCAGCGATGTGTCGTGATGTATCACCACAGGTTCTAGCACTGTGCCCCCCGGCATACCTGCGCCCCTGCGCGCCGCGCCTCCATCAATCCGCCGCGCTCCCATCAGTTCGCGTTGCGCCCTTCCATCAATGCGCTCCCGCACCCCGCGCCCTGGCCCGTGCGCAGTTCCCAGAGCGGTCATATTTGCATTTGTTATGGACCGATGCCCCAACCCCCGCTCCTAAAAACATCCTCCTCCCGGTGCCCCCTGGCCTCAGCACACGGCGCCTTGGACCCTCTAGATAGTAATTAATATATTCTACCATTGAGACTTGTTTATCCGTGATTATTTCTCCCTTCCCCCGCCCTTTCCCCCGCCTGTGCCGCCGATTCTTGGGCTTACCGCCCTCCCGGCGCCCCGATTCTTCGCCGTACTGGTTGGACAGGCCGTCCTATCTTGCCTGGTTCCCCGCGCGCGCCCTCACCGCCCCGCCCTCCCACCCCGCCGCGCCCCGCCGCCCCGCCCCCACCCCGCCCCGCCCCGCCCTCCCGCCCCGCCGCGCCCGCCCCGCCGCCGTCGCTGCGCTCGTGCCGCCCGAACACCTACGCTGCGATCTCCCCTCGGGGCTACCTACTCGCGCTCGCGTCCACTACACAAATACAACAGTAATAATAATATTATTACCGACTTATGCAAATTTTGCCCAAGTCCGTAAGCGTTGCGGCCGGTTGCCGCTCCGATATGATCAATATATTTCCAAGATTTCCAAATGCTTCTGTAGCACAGCGGTAGTGCGTTCTGATTACGACGAATAGTGGTTTTCTGGAGGACCCCTGTTCGACTCAAGGCGGAGGCATTTTTTTAAGGCCATTTGGTGCGCCACTTTTTTTTGTTCGACTCAAAAAAAAAAAATCTAAGTCATAACCGAGATGATCCCAACACGACTTCATCGGAAAAAGAATACATTGATATGTATCATTCCACTACCCGTTGAAGAGCGACAAATATAAACTACAAACGGCGGGTTGAGCCGCCGACAAGGTAAAAAGTCCGTTGAGGACCGCATCCAAATAGCGAAGCTAAGACGGCTGGTTGAGCAGCCTCGGCAGTATACGCGAGCGCTGGTTGAGCAGCGAGCGAGAGACAAAACTCCGCTGGTTGAGCAGCACAGCAACGAAACATCTACTTTGTTTTCCTCCTGCCGATCACATGTCAGCATCAAGTAGCGCCAATTCAGCGATTAGACTTACTTTTTGCTAAGCCTGGCTGCCACAGATACATTCGCCCCCGTCCTCTCCAACATTGCCTTCTCCGACGCCGCATTCTTCCTCCGCTGAACCTCCGCCCGACTCAGCTTCGGCTCAAGCTGAACAAATGTTCCATCCAGGAACTTCGCCGCTGTGCGCTGGCGCACCGCGCGCGGCACTGCCACGATGTCGAGAGGCCGCTCGCCCGAGGGATTGTGGAGGCGCCTGTTCTCCGCTCTCAGCGCCGCCTTCTCCGCTATCACCCTCTGCTTCTCCGCGAGAATTCGCTGGCGATTGAAATTGCTCGAGGAATAACTCACCGCCGGCGTCGCGTTGGTGTTTGTCGTGTCACCCAATGCCCCTCCCTCAGTATCCTCCGACGCCGCCACGGGTGCGACTGCGGCGGGCGTCTTGGGCTTTGGTGGGCGTCCCCTGCGTTTCGGAGGCTCGACGGGCTCTCCCAGCGCCACCGCCTCCTCCTCCACCGCCGCCGCAACGTCTGCAGCCTTGCGTTTGATACCCCGTTTGGGTGCGGTCTTCTTCACATTCGCCGCCACCTTTGGGACCGGGATCCTAGCGGCAGGGCGGGAGACGGGGAACACCAACGCCGGCGTCGCGGCGGGAATGGGTGGAAGGGGAGGGATGGCGGGAGTTGCGGCGGGAATGGGTAGACGGGGAGGGATGGTGGGAGTCGCTGCCGGAACAGCAGGCGTCGCAACGGGGGGCTGGGGCGTCCGCGCGGCTGGGCGGGATACAGGGAATACAAATGCCGGCGTCGTGGAGGGGATCACGGGTGTCGCGGCTGCACCACCAATGATCGATGTCAAAAGAAGTGCCGCCTGAGTTGTGCGACCAACACTCCCCGCCTTCGACGGACTCGCCCAGGCTGTCGCCTTCCTTCGCATGCTCGCTGGGGCAGACACCATTGGCGTCGTCGTCTTGGTAAAGGCCGCGAGCATGGCGCCGGGAGCGTAGATAGACCCTGTGCTGAGTGGTCCCGTGTCCGGCCCCGCCGCGTTGTAGAAAGAGGCCCCGATGTACGAGGGGCGTGGCACAGGCCGCAGAAAAGGAGGTGGGGGTGTTAACGCCGCTGTAGGCGGTGTACTCAGCCACCTGCCACCGCTCCTCGAGCTATCGCGTGGGCCGCTGAACACGAAGGGGTTTTCATCACCGCCGAAGGAGTTGCCGGATAAGGAGGAGTCGCCAGCGAAGGAGGCGTCGTCAGCGAAGGAGGAGTCGCCGGCGAAGTCATCGTCGAAGGATGAGTTGCCGAAGGAGGAGTCCCCGCCAAAATCAGCGCTGGGGTCATACAATCCGGCACCGATCCCCAAGCCCTCCAGGAAATCCGCTCCAAACTCCGCATTCAGCGATGCACCCAGCCTATCCAAGGCTCCCGGGGTGGTGAGCGCCGTCGGGAACGACAAGGTGGGCGGGGGACTTGACGGAGGGACGGGGCTTGGAGTACCAGGAGAAGCAGGGGTAGTAGAGGTGCAGGATGCTGGCGTGACGGACGAGGAAGATAGAGTCGACCCTGAGGTGGGTGGCGCCTTGAGCGTCAATTTTTTCGGCTTCGGCATGCGTTTCGGTTTCGATGGGGGAGGAACAGTCACATCGGGCGTTGAGGGCGCGGGCGGAGCCTCCGTGGCCTCAGAGGCAGCAGTGTGGATGGCACGCGCACGACAGTCACTTGCAGCTGCCACCTCATCAGTCTCGCAGACCACATTAACAGAATACACGTACTGAAGACACGGGCAGCAAACTGCGTGAATTGCTGTACAATCTCCTTCTCGAAATCCACGCAAGACTCTGCAAAACTGTTCCCCGCAGGCGTCTCACCGCTGCAGACGCTGAGAAGTCGCGTGAGGTAACAAGTACAAAGTCAGCACCGCCCGCATTAGCCAATTCTGGACTTACACCTTCACAGAGATCTCGCCGCCTGGCATTCGCGGGGTGGGCCCCGCCAGAAGCGACACGCCCACCCACCCCGCCGCTTCTCCCATTATCCCATGCACCCCCTCGAACAGTTCGTCTAAGCCGTCCACGCCCCTGCATACACATTTAGTTAATCTGCAACCCAGAAATAATTGATTGACTTACACTTGGTACTGCTCACCCGTCGTTTTCTCGCGCGTGCCATCCCTTTCCTCTGCTTCACGCTGCGTCCTTGCTAGGGCTGCCTTCTCCCGTGCGATCTCCTGGTACACCTCCTGCCGCTCCGCCTCCGACGCATTAGCCCACAACTTCGAGACAACACTCCCTCTCAACGTCATCCTTTCCGACCTCGACAACTTCACCGCAATTTCCTGCTCCTCTCGTGTCTCCCGATCCTTGCCCTCTTGCGCCTTCGCCGCAACTCGTGCTGCCTCGTTCATCGCGTCGTGGCCGAGTACCGTCAACTCGGCCCGAATTTCTGCCTTGTGCCGCATCTGAAAGACCTCTACGGCTTGGTGGGCGCGACGACCGCTAGGCTGAGTTCTTTTTGCGAGGGCCTTCACCAGAGGTGACACCGTCTTGCTGGGACCACCTTTACCACTCCGTAATTTGTTCCGCTCGCGCCTGAACCAATTTGTGAGTTGCTGAATGAGATATGGGTCAGATATGTCCTTCTCTCGTTTCAAGCCCTCTACTGACTTTTTTACGGACGCAGATCGCCTCTCCCAACGACTCCACTTGCTCTCTGGTCAGCGGCGGCGCATCCAGGTCGCTTGGCAGAGGCAGGCCGAGATGTGCATGCTCAGAAAATCGCGAGAACCAGCCTTCCTGCATCGGCGGCCAGAACAAGTGCAATTTCTTTTGCGCCTGGCGTCGAATGTAGTCCGGCATCTGGAGCGCCAGATATGCTTGCTGCGTCGAGGTCGTCCAAGGTTGTGGCGCCATTGTGGTAGGCTATTTCCAAGTGAAGAACGACAATCTGCAAGGCAGGGAAAGACTGAACAAGTCCAAAAAACAGTCTGATATCCACTCACGCACCTCGCCACCGTAATTTACCTGAATTAAACAAATATTTCGCCATTTCCCCCCCAATAACCGGGCAAATCACAGCGGCGCCCGGCGAGTAGCCTCAGGCACCCCGCCATCGTTCGCTTTCGCCCGCTTTCCCTTCAAAATTCCCCCCAATCATCCCTGCAAGGCTGAATCCCAAAGCGGACGACCCAATACGACCTCACCGGCGCCCGCCCTATCGAGATGAATCTCCTCATCAACCACATGTACTGATCCCTTCGCGACCCGGGCCATATCTTCCTTCCCGATCTGGCCCTTGTTTTTCACAGGTTCTCGCCATATCTTGCTGCCATCTCTGCATTCCCCCTCCATCTCTTCTTTCGTCTCTCCCTATGAACGCTTCAACAACCACCCCCACCCCTGTTCAAGAGCTGGCGGCGCTTGTTGCCAAAGTCGCTGCACTGTCCAAGCTCGCGCTGGAGATGACGAAGCTCACAATGGACATCGACGGTATGACATGCTCCACTCCAAGTTTCCTACTCACTTCGTCCTATCGTCTTAGATGCCATCCCGCACGTTATCGCCTCCCAAGTCGCAGAGGCAGTCAAAGCTGTACAGTGTAGGTCTACTCACCTTCACTTCGATTCAATTTCATCCTCTATGCCAGCGCCCCCTCCGAAATTCGTCGAGGGTGTCGCCTATACCCCCGCCCAAATGGACACCATGTTTCCGCCCGGATTTGGCGACCACCAGGCTTGGTACGTTGTCATAGTCGGCCGCGAGCCTGGTCTATACGGCAGTTCGTGAGTTGTTTCCATTTTAATTCCCCTCCCCCTTACTGACCGTCGTCTCAGCGTCGCAGCCGACGCCGAAGTCAACGGTGTCCCTGGCCAATTTCGCCAGAAGAAGGCCAGCCGCATCGAGGCCCTTGCCTTCTACCGCAACCGGTACAACGACAACGCTGTCGTCAAGCTCAACGAAGCTCCAGTGGCTGCGCCTGCGCTCCCTCCCCCTGCGCCTGCGCCTGCGCCCCCTCCCCCCGCGGCTGCCCCTACCCAGTAGTTTGTGTGTCATCCCATCTCATTCTATATCTCCATTCTTACCGTACCTTAGCTCAACGTGCCGCCGCCTATCGTAGTTGTACCGTAGCTTAGTCACTGTCAATGCAATCCTCGTTTGCGCCTCGCAGACTTAACTCATTAAGAAAATACATTCAGAAAACCAATCTAAAATTCATTGTTCCATATCGCTCCATCAGCATTGTTACATATCACTAGAATACAGATGGAGATCTCGAGGCATAACACAATATTGCTAAACCGGCCGCCGTACAATTGGGGCAAGGAAACATTGATTGGCGACCATCAGCCTATTATCCGGTCCCAAACGCGCTCCAGCATGCGGTCCACCGGTATGCTATCACAATCAGCTCCGATGCGCTTCTCTGCAAATACCTGCTCACCTTTCAGCCAGGTCTGCCATCGCATCCGCTGTGGCGTCATCCCATCTGTTGTCCGCGCGTTTGGACGTTTTCTTACTCCACCTCGTCACCCTCCAATAAGCTGCGAAGGTCATCGGCAGTCTGGGAGGTCGCTCGCGGGGGGATACTTCTTCCCACCTCATCACCTCCGCTACTTCCAATGGAAGTACAGGTCGCGAGCCCAGGACAGCAACCGCCATCTGTGCCTGATGCACCCGGGTCGACTGACCCATAGCCGAAGCCTCAATCGATGCCCCATCGAGACAGCCTACCATCAGCGGACTGGCCGCCAGCTCGAGCCAAGGCCCTTCCCCCGCCTGTGTCCTAGAAATAAATATAAAAATATTGAGCAGAACAAGATTTGAGCCAGAACATAGTACGCACCCATGAGAACTCAGCAGCAATGCCATTTCCAGGACTGAGTCGATCTCGACTCCGGCCTCGCGAGGTCCGACCACGCCTCCTGCCATCCCAGCCAGCGTCAGGAGCGCTAGTTGCTCGTCCGAGTTCAGTGATGCGGTCAACGCGACGTCCATATCCGACGCGACGTTGAGCTTAGCCCCAGTGTTGTGCAGCGCTTCGAGCATTTGGATACGCGGCTCTAGTTGGGCTTCCAGTATCCCGACATTCTTGGCAAGTAGCTCCCACAGCGCCCCCTCCTCCACGGGGACATCAGCGCTTGCCTCAGATTCATCGGGGGCGACCGGTGATGCCGTATGCGTCTTTGCCATCTTCGGAGGATCCCACTGGCGTCTTTTCAGTTTGGCCGCTGCTCTGTATATATTTTGAGACGCGATACGAGGAGTTACACCGTACCATGATGTCACATACCTCGTTACTGCCATACGAAGGCGTCTTCGCTCCCTCGTGGCCTCGAGATTGCTGAAAACGCAGTCAACGTCCCCGCTTACATTAGTAGAGAATAATGAGCATACCGTGCATCGTATGCAGCAGACGCACTCCTATGGCTGGCTACTCTCTTATCCTTAGCTTGCCTGTGCATTCAGATTCTTCTCCGGGCCTATTTCCTTAAAACCGGGGGACGCACTGCGATTCTTGTTCCTTGCCAATGTACTCCTCAGCTGAATCTTCCCCAAGTGTTTGGAGGTTCCGCTTGCGCTTCCCCATCGATAGATTCAACGCGAGATCCCCTCCGTAGAAAAGCCGAGGGGTGTTGACGAAGGCCGACGACAGTGATGAGAGTTTAAGACAAGAGTGAATTGTCGCTTGTTTGGTCTCTTGCGGTAATAACACTATACCTCTCGCGCACTCCATACTGATCCAATCCGCGCGGCTCTGCTATTTAGTAAATTGGTATGGTCTCCCGACGCCCCCTGCGCATTTTTTATGCCTACGCAAAATCCTGAAAGTGATTCCAGCCCCGATCTTTCTGTGCCTGTCATAACCCATCATAGCCCGATTCCTCAATGCCCGCCCTCGCAACTTCTCTCTGTTGAGTATGCTGGTCAGAAAACAGCTTACCCAAGGTCCCTGAAGCTTATTCCTTGTTTGATCAGAGTTTTGTGGAAAATGGTCAACCAAACTATCGAGTCTCTGAAACCACCCAAATGTAGTACCGCAATAGTGGCAGCTAGGATGCACTTCAAGACACTATTTTTTAAAACGACTTGATACCCCGCAAACGTGGATACAAACCAAATTGGTTATGCCAACTGACCTCGTTTCTTATGTTAGACTCTTGTTTTCGGTCTAGATACCCCCCATATTTGCTGATCCTAACGTGCCTGTTTTTGTTGGGCCGATGTTTTGAAATTTACCTGGCTAGGACAGTTTTGGTCGGTGGAATTAATACATATTCAAACGAGCGCATGCATTTTTGCTAGCTAGTTGCACCATACGAGCGGAATTGAATCGTGCCTGATTCCAAAAATGGTCATACAGTAACGCTGTCACATGGTGTGACTTCGTTGCCAGCAGCTCCCGTGTCTCTCTCTTCTACACTTCCACGAGCGCATCGCGAGCAAGGCAGCACAACAAGGTCAGTTCGCTCTCCTGCCCCACACTTTCCTCGATGCCTCGAACCTCCCGCCCCACATGTGACGCCGACGTGCGCTGGGTCTGACCATAGGCCCTATGGCGTCGGTGAAGCGTGTCTCGGCGGTCTGGTGACGGGCGCTCGCCACACCTTGTACCACAGGCTGGGTCTTACCTTCCATTGCTGATCCAACTTCCCAGTTCTTCCGGCTGGCAAGCAAAAGCCCACTGGACCTCCTCCCAGTGCGATACTGATCGTTACGCCATCTTGGGATGACCGTGCTCCCATACCCGTGAGCGCATCGCGAGCAAGGCAGCACAACAAGGTCAGTCTGCCCTCCCGCCCCACACTTCCCTCAATGCCTCGAACCCCCCGCCCCACACACGGTGCCGACGTGCGCTGGGTCTTACCATAGGCCCTACGGCGTCGGTGCAGCGTGTCTCGGCGGGCTGGTGACGGGCACTCTCCCCTCTCGTCACACGGGCTGGATTTTACCTTCCGTTACTCATTCGACTTCACAGCTCTTCCGTCTGGCAAGCAAAAGCCTACTGGATCTCCCCCAGCACGATACCGATCGTTGCGCCATCTTGAGATGGCCGCGCCCCTGTACACCCTTATTCCCTCCCCTCTACATACCTTCCTCAATTTCACCTAGCCATCCCTCTCACTCATCCCTCGCCGCTTGCCCCCGCCCAACTACGCGCCGTGGACAACCCTGACTTTTGACGACTTAGGGCTTGATGAAGGGCCGGGGAAGCGCAGCACTAGCACTTCATCTCGATACACATACATATCTACTTCTACTATCCATTCGTTCGTCCTTCTCCTATCCACCGCGCTTCGTCCCCCCGTATGCCCAATTCTCGACTGATGTCTTAGCTGTATCCAATCTACTCCTGTGCTGCTTTCTACTTGATATCAATCACCTGCGGCGGCCGCCCATCCGCGTCTGGAGCCGCCCCAACTTGATCCCTAATATACCACGCTGATTGGGCCGGATCATGGCATGCGTGCGAGATGCCTTTTCAATAAATAAATCCTCCAGGACGTCCCTTCCCCAGAAAAATGACGAAGTCCACCCAAGTCCTCACTGACGCGCAGGACAAGGCGTTCAAGCAAGGTACAGTGTGCCTCCGCCTCCTAATGGCATGCCTTATTCACCCCCACTCCCTTTCGCAGAAGCCATGCGCGCCCCAAATGTGTCGCGCACCAACGAACTCCAGCGCTGGTTCAATCAATACGTCCCGCCCGTTGCGCGGCAGAATCCCAGCGGCATTTTCCATACAAAGACCGACCGGCTTAAGACGTCCTTCTACGAGCGCAAACGGGCTGAACTTGTCGAGCGAAAGGCACGCGTCACAGCACTCCTGCAGCTCCGCGAGCGCGCTCTCAAGGCAAGCTCCGGGCGTTGGCCCCGATACCGGGACAGCGTGGCAGCTCAACAGAACGCCCGAGCCGCTAAGGAGCTTGAAAGAAGGGAGAGGATGAGACGGGCTGCAGAGGTGGGCGCGGCCCAAGAGGAGCGGCGCGCCGCGGATGCTCGCGTCGCGGTTTTGATGGGATTGCGCGCCGGAGCGCCAGCACCTCACTTGTTGAGCTTGATGCGCCTGCGCGGTATCGGTTTTATTATCTAGCATCTATAATCTCATCATGATGTAGATTGACCGGATTCGGAATGTGATGCAGCAGTGCTTCTAATATTGGCACCAAATCCTGTCAATTCTTATAATTCATGACGGTACGTGATACCTGCCATGGCTCGTCCTGCCATGCCCCCGGACATTTGCCACGAAATTGCCTTGCTCGCTACGCCTTACACCGTCGCTACCCTCTCGCTTCTATGTCGCGCGTACTCTGTCGGCCTGCGGCGGGTACTCTACCGCACCATCATTGTCGGTGACCGCGCGGACAACCTTGTGCGAACACTGGCCAGTGACAAATGGACGGCTTCCATGGTAGGATCTTATTTTTACTGCGCCCATTTCAGGTCTCTGATAGCCGTTGTGGGCAGGTCCAATCCTTGGTGTTTGAGGACAGTTTCTGCGCGTACATTGACGACGCGGATTGGGAGCGTGCGGTCACTACCCTGGTCAACCTTCGCCATCTCACCATTACCCACCATGTCCCTCTGTCCTGGGACTCCCTTCCCTTGATCAGTTTCCGTCTACGATCCTTCACAGCACTCGGATTGGTGATTGGCCCATGGGCCGCGTTCCTTCACCGGCAGCCCGAGCTCGAGGAGATTGTCTTCCACTCCGACTTGTTGGCAGCCCCTCCCGGCCCCGATGCTCTCCCCGTGCTCCGTCGCCTGTCTGCACGCCCTAGCGAACTATCAAAGTTCGCGTTAGTCCATCCCCTCGAGAGTATGGTTTTCTGGGTGGGAGCGCCGTGGGGTGTGATGGGGTTGCAGGCGCACGACCTTGTACGCTTCCGCGACAGCGCATGTCGCCTCCGGACCCTGCGAGTGAATTGCTCGCAGCTCTTTGTTCTTTTCCGTGACGCCTCGCAAATGCTGAAGACTCTGAAGCACCTCGCCATTGACGAGGACCATGCGTGGTCGCGCAACTCAACTGCGGTTAGTAGTCTGCGTCCTCTTAACACCCCATTTCTGACATGTAAGGACAGGAACAGCGACTACTCATGAGAGCAGCGGCAGCAATCGACGAGCAGCACGCTCCTGTTCTGCAGAGCTTGACTATGGTATGCAATGCTCGTCCCCGTGCGCGACTGAACTCTACAGACCGCGCGGTCTCTATCGAGAGGGCTGATGCGTTCTCACTGGCGATGCGCGTCAAGTGCACCGCGCCGGCACTGGGCACTTTCCATTTCTGTGCTGCCGACACTTGTCGCACCTGGCAGCAGTGGGGGCAGAAGGATGAGACCATAGTGGACGCGCCGCGTACCACACACGTCACACAAGACTGGGACTTCATTTAGCAGTCAACCCGTTCGGGATGGATACAATACAATATATTGCTTTCTCAATCCACATCGCACTGCGACCACCTCCAGCATATGAATCCCCAAGAACGCGTAAGCTGGTAAAAATGTGTGCATCGCGGTCGGCTCATTTCCCAATGCAGGATCTAATCCTAGAAGAACTGTTTGGGCCTGGGGCTACCGGACCGACACAAAGCATGTGCGCCACATGTCTGGTGGAACAACACGCGGAGCATCCCCTGCATCGAATTGAGGTAGATCATCCCGGCTCCGCAATCACTTTTGATGTGGGCGAGACTACGCACAACGCTCGGGCGCCGTAGATTCAATCGGGAAGGAGAATCTCACATCTTTTGCGGGCGCCGTGGCAATTAACATGGTGTAATGCATGATTTTTCGACCTTGAATCTGGGATGATTAATCATTATTCAATAAAACCAGGATATTCAGGGTCTGAAGTGTGTTCATTTCTAGTTCTTCGTATGCCCCCGAAAAAACCTGGACTCTCAAGGGCTGCTACCCGTGTGCGCAGGGAACGCAGAGGTTCCGGTGGGTCTTTTTTTTCAAGGTTCAGCGCGAGCTGATGCTGATATGCCTGTAGTGAGCCCAGCACGCGAGCCACGACCGAATCAATGGCCGACACCGTTCGTTCCGGCTGCCGAACAATTTTGGCGCCCACGACGCCCGCGATCACAGCCCATCGGGACCGAGTCGGCGCAACGTCTGCAGGCGGCCCTCGACAGTGTACCTGCAGCAGCGGAAGAAATGTGGCAGAGCGCTATGCAAGACCTGGAGCAGTGGGTGAAGGACTTCCCCCCACTCGACCCTCCTCCCCTCCTCAACCCGTAAGTGCTGGAATCGGGGGATTTTAATCGTGTTAATCGCTCGACAGGGAGTCTCGAGTCGCACCGTCATCGGATCCTTTGATGAATGCAACTGCGGAGAGGTTCTTGGAGGGGGACGCCTGGGGGCGCAGCGGAAGGACGGACGGAGAGGGAATCGAGTCGGGGTGGATCGCTCATTGGTCGGCAGGCAGGACGGATGCAGAGGGCGTTGAGTCGCGCTGGGCCACCGACCAGTGGATCAATGTCCTCGGGATGGCGACGCGCGCGATGCGGGAGCCCGAGCGGCGGGAGATGCTTGACGAGGAGTACCGGCGGGACCAGTGGTTGCAGCAGCACCGGGAGCGGAGGCGCAGGGCATGGAGAACTACAGGGGGGGCGCGAGACCTTGCGCGCGCGAGGGAGTCGGTGCAGCGCGAAGTGGATGTCGAGTTAAGGCGGCGGGAAGGGTGGGCGCTCACTTTCCACGATGTGACGGGGTTGGGGTACATAGAATAAATCTATTCTGCTCAATTTTGTCTGTCGAATGGTGATTACAAGACGGCTCAAGATGTCATTGCAAGTCCATAAATTTAACTCAAATTTTGTGCGCATTAAATGGGGGTCGCAAGACAAGACAAATATGATTGTTTATGAGGTAAAGTATAGAGTGCTACACATGCATTCAAAGTTTGACCTCGCGAGCGTGGCAGAGGCGGCAATGGCGGCAGCATCGCAACGCCAACGGCCCGGCGGGCCTGCGGGATGAGTCTAATGTGTTGTCGTAAATGAGTGGAGGGGGTTCATTATCGTCTGAGTCGGCTTCCCCGGGCGTTTTTTGAGCCGCTGCTGTGCTGAGGATGGAATGAGTAAGTGAGGCGCCGTGAGGTGAACGACTTGCGCAAAATAACGGCTGAGGAAAAAATGAGTGAGGAGCCGAGGTGAGGTGAACAACGTACGCAATAAAATTGAGGTTCCTCGTCCGATACGAGGAGGTGAAAAGGGAATCAAGGAATTCGGAGCGTTCGCCTCTCTGAAGATCAGTGACTGTTGACGATTAGCACAATGGACGAGGAAGATTGGAACACTGCATACTAGATGAGGGCATGGAGGGCGTGTCGTAAAAGAAGGTTCGTCGGGGGATACAGGTTATATATGTGTCATATGTGAATCAGAAACAATGGAAGGAGCGATGGAGGGATTGATACGGCGATGGGAGATGCGGGGTTTACTTGAGCCGAATGATGGTCGCAGGATATGTCCCATCAATGCGACGCCAGGCGACGGTGAGTGGCCATGCGTCCTCAAAGTCCCGGAGCCAGGGCATGGCTTCAGTTGCCTGGAGTTGGGGGTGAGAGCGGGTGGGGGAGGAGCAGGGAAAGACGCACCTGCTGATGCATAGCATCAACCCAAAATGATCCCTTATCTGATTCACGGAAGTTCGGCACACGCATTGCTCGGTAGGCCGAGTCTTTGAGCTGGTAGCTGTGAGCCCACACCTGCGGACATTAGAAGATGGATGGGAACGAGAATTTCTAACGCACCAAAAGCTCACGCCACTCAGAGGTCCGGAGTTCCATAAGAGTGATCAAGACACATTCCTCCACATTCTGCGCAATGAGGAGAGCCCAAAAGTGAGAGTAGACGAGGGTGGGGACGAGTTCCCGATTGATGTCAGCGAACTGGCGAAAACTGGGGCCCGAGGATTGGATCATCTAAGGAACAGGTCAGAGAGAACTGAATGGAAGTGTGACAACTCACGACAACAGCATTGCGCAGGCCCCGAGGCTGCGCCATTGACGAAGAGGGTGGAATGAGGAGGAAGCGCGTTGAGGAGGGAGCGCGTTGATGGGATTACACAAAGCC
>JARGYA010000315.1:0-162086 GCA_029204335.1 Mycena vulgaris
GAAGAAACCTCGATAGACCGGTTAATATTATCAACTGCCTTTACCACAAGCATGACCAGTTACTGTCAGATCTGATGGCAATCTGGGTCCCAGGGGGGAAGATCTTGTCATTCCTCGAACACAAACTGGTAACCAATCTATATCTTTTCTGTACTGCGAGAATGCAAGCCGAGGTTGCCGGCGACAATTCGCGAATCAAATTCCATAATCTCGCTTATTCTGCCTCTAGAATGTTCTCTGCAATTCTGCCGAAATGGGTCGTTCCGCTTGCCACCGATGGACTAGGCAGCTCAGTCGTCTTGTAAGGACAACGGGGGAGGTTTTTTTCTCTTCTACCATGTCCACCTCCGTGACCGTCTGCAAACTCCGCTTTTCTCCTCTGTGAATCCTCTCTCCGAGCAGTCTTTGATCTCTCTTGATTTCAATCTATCACCTCTGGTGTCTTTACTCTCCATCTGACAACAGTGTCTGTTCTATGTCTATGAAACTTGCAGTTACTGCTGGTCTCCCATATCATTTTGTTCCTGCGCCGTGAGTTGTCGCCACGAAGGTCAACTCAGCGGCGGCATCAAGTTCGGCAGAGGCCTCTGACAGTAGAGCGGAGATTGACATAGGTGCCTTTCAAGTTCCTGCTAGCGCCGGTACGGTCTCAAATGAATTCTGATGAGTGCATATTAACTGGCCCAGTTGCAGAGTGTAAAATTGGTGAAAGTACAACATTCAGACCGTCGGGGATCATATTTCGTGTATGATAAGGTGAAGATCATCAAACGAGACTATGCATAGGGATGCTGAGGGGAATTCAATTCCGCAGTACAAACTTTGCATGACCCTCACCGAGGGTTCACTTGTCCTGATGATGTTGCACTCACAACCTATATAATCACATACCAGAAGTCAGAGATGGGTGGCGTGAAGTCGGACAAAAAGATGAGTTGTTGCTTAGGTTCACATATTTCTGTCTCACAAGCGTCTGTCAGATATATGTATCACATTCTCGTTGATAGACTGAGGATTCTTCGCCAGAGCGACGGCACACCGTGGTTCCTATAATTCCCGAATCTCACTACCATTCCCTGCAACTCCACTCAAGAGTTCCGCTGACACTGCATTTAATAGCTTTAGACCCAAGTCGCTGAGGGCCGAGGCCACAGGGATTGCGGACGAAGAGACAGTTAATGGGTTGGCTCTAGGGTGTGACACGGGTGTATACCGTGGGAACGCGATCGGTACCCGTGACCCGTGACACCGTACTCGTGACACCGCAGTTTTAACTGCGGGTGAAATTCGAAAAAAAACAGCATTTTAGCTGGTTTGAATGCAGCTACGGTAGTTTTCTTTTTCACGGGTTTATCTAAACTGTACACCGTACCCGCACCCGTGACACCGCGGTATTGTGTCACACCATGTCACACACTAGTTGGCTCACTGCTCTGTGAATTGTGTGCTGCTGATGCTCCTTTATTTGTACATACTCGAGTGGATCCGTATTTCATTCACTTATTCACTACTAGTACTTATTGCTGCATTAGTTTCAGTTAATAGATCGAGTCTTACATCATTTCAAAAATTGAGTAACGGGCCGTGCCGCTCGTCGGCGTTACAGTGTTATTATAAAGTAGAGGGTGAACCAACGTTACCGGGCACTGCCGCTCGTCGGCCCTACCCGCTTTATTTACCAATACCGTCAGCCCGCATCAAACATCTTGCCGGGATCACTTCGGCTCCTTGCAGGGATCAATCAGCTTTCCGGTCACTTCCGGATGGCGATCCTGTCAGCTTTCCTTATACCACATCAGCCGCCAGCTCTATGTTCATAATGGGATATGTTCTAGGGTCGTTTTTAGCACCCGAGTCCAGCAAAAATACCAGCCAGGGCCCTAGATGTACCCGAAAAATGTGGCTAGGTTACCGTGTTGGTGGGCATCAATTTACCTAAAAGGGCTCAACCCAATTCGTTGGAACCCAATTGGGCTCAACCGAATGGGGTTTACCGCTGAGCCTAATCGAGTAATAATTCACGTGGGTGATTGAAGTGCGCAAGGGCCATGTAGTCTCCTATCCCTCGTTTTCCATGAATACAAAAGCTTTGGACCGGCTACAAGCACACAGCACTCATATGGTCTCTCGCAGCACCCTCAAATAGAAGGAGCCTTACTGTATTAATATTGCTCAACTGGATCTGTTTTCCCAATGAACATGATTTCCCTCCAGAAGTTCGGGAGGTACAAGGGAGCTTCATCACATGCTGGGATATATGCACGGACCGCAAATAATTAATTCATGAGGTCCTCGGCATCAGTTGCATTTGATTTGATCTGTGGGTGAGGTGAAGAACAGGATCGAAGCCTCGAAGGTCTTCCCCTGATCCTCGACATCTTCCTCGATGCGTCGGTGCGCGCGACGTGATGAGGGCGTCCATGAGGTGCGCGAGGCGCTGAGCTCGTGCTGGAGGAGGGGATGGGGATGCCCGAATGAGAGATGTTGCATCCGGCGCTGGGCCAGGGAGGTCAGAACCCGAAGGAGCCCGAAATTTGAGCGGCGAGAAGCTTGAAGCTACGTGTAACGTTCCAGTAACTTCCGCTGACAAGTGCACAGTCGAGCCGGCCAACGTGGAGGATGGCGACGAGTCGAAAGCGGACTCAGTGGCACAACAAATAACGACAGATTACCGTTTAGCAACACTGGATCATGATATCCTAACCAATGGTTATATGCAAGATTTGGGTTTTCCGTATTCACTTCTAGCCTGGTGGCGTCGAAGAACATATGGAGCAACCTTGGAGTACATCGATATGCACTCCTATGATTATATGATTGATGAGCACTCTGGAGACTGGCAGTCGGATTTTGAGCCAAACTGATCGCTTGTCAAATTCGGATGTAAAAAATGGCATCCCCTCTCGGCGACTTCATCGCGGCTCCAATTGCGCCTCAAAAATTAACCCACCTTGTATTATTTGTCTTCACATGCTACAAGTACTTCTCAAAGAACCCGAAGTTCAACAGTGGAAAATTGAATGCGGCCGAGGGCCGTCAAAGTGCCATCACAGGTCTGTTGCAGAAGACCGCGATCAATAGTACGGACTTTCAAAACCAGAAATGGGTCATTTCTGAAGCGATGATGAGGTTGCTGACATTTACAAGGACCTAGGTCGGGGTTGGGTTGTAGAGCCGAACCCGATTTCGCCGGGTTACTTGTTCAAAAGTAGGGATTGGCTTAGCATCTTCCGAGAGTCGACTACGTAGATTGTTTGTTCCTGCTGAATAGTCGGAAATCGAGACGCAAGAGGGTAACCACTTCATTCAAATATTTACTATACATCCAAAGATAATTCCGACGAGCAGGAAATAAATTTACTGGTTATCAAGCCAGTAACCAGCCCTCTTCCCTGCAACGCGAGACGCGATGTATCGCTTCGCAGGTGCTCCAGCTGCGGCGCCAGTGGCAGGAGCCGCGCTATGGGTTCAAGGTTAGAATGGAGGGGAGAGAGTGTAAATATACACTCACGCGGCGGGCGCTGCATCGGCGGCGGCAGCAGGGACAGCAGCAGTGGCAGGAGCCGCGCTACGGGTTCAAGGTTAGAAAGGAAGGGAGAGAATGTGAATATACACTCACGCGGCGGGCGCTGCGTTGGCGGCGGCAGCAGGGACAGCAGCAGTGGCAGGAGCCGCGCTATGGGTTCAAGGTTAGAATGGAGGGGAGAGAGTGTGAATATGCACTCACGCGGCGGGCGCTGCGTCGGCGGCGGTGGCAGGGGCAGCAGCAGTGGCGTTCCCGGCAGCCGCGCCTCCGCTCGAGACTGCGACACAAGAGCCAAATGGTCCTGTTAACGAATTAGAACGCACGTCGGTCAAGCGAGACTAGGACGGACCAGCTAAGGCTGGGTTCCGGCATCTGTAGATATTGAGCAACTTGGACTGAAAATGGTGTTGGACCACTAACCTCATAATGCACGCATCGCCGTTAGGGCCCTGTATGCGCTGTCAGTCACCAAAAAATAAAGGGAGGAAAATATTTTATCGTACAGCGGTGCACGCCATCCCACTGCATCAAGGCTTAGTAGATGAATGCTGGGAATAAAGGGAAAGACGTACGCAGGCATCTGGGCGACGAGAGCGAAGTCCGTAGCCTTGAGCCGAGGGTCAGGAATCTCAACTGCGCATCAACTAAAAGGAATTCACCTTTGCACGTGAAAGCCCGAATTTTCCTGGGACTTGGGTGGTGACCGTGGCTGCTTGGAATGTGTTGCCTCCGTCGCCAGAGACGTCGCAAGTGTAAGGGCTGGAGATAATGTGAGAAGAGAGTGCGAGGAGGAGAGTCCGATGCAACAAACCCTGCGCCATCCTGGTTCACCTGATGCAAGGTCATGGTGACCGAGCCATCGGCACCTGCAGTAGGGAGACCGGCTTGGGACGCCGCTAAAAAGCACTCTGATGAGCGAAACGAAAAATACAGGTGCGACAAAAACAAACTGGCAAGTTGAGAGGCAACATCGTTGTTTCCACCGGCAGCGGTGCGGCCGCAAGGGCCAGTCTTTCCGGATGCCATCTCCTTATCCCGGATGACACTCGTGTCCTGCTCGAACGGCTTGGGAGACGATCCGTCACGGGGAGTTGAAGCGATAATTCCGAACCTGAAAATTGATGTCAAATGACTGAAAGGAATGCGTACGTGCAAAAATACCCAGCGGCCTGGACTCCATTTGCACCGGTCACGCCGGTAATTGTACCGTGCGCATGTGCATTGAGGAAGGCGGATGAGGAGACGGCAGCGAAAGCGATAAAAGTGTTGAAGAGCATGGTGTCTTGCACGAAAGGAAAAGTTTTGCAGCAAAGGAGGAGTGGCTGGAAGTGAAGAGTGACTAGCACGAAGGCGGGGAAGAGGGTCCTGCCTTTGGAAAGGGATAAGGATAGGTTGTGAGCCATCCTGAACGAAGACTTACTCGAAAAAAGGATATAGAGAAGGGTCTGTGCCCGGTGTGCGAAGGGAAGAGAGGTGGTTAAAGAATTGGGGGAGCCCGTATGGCCTTTTATACAGCAAAAAGGAGGACGGGCCTCGGGAACATTTCCAGGGTTGGAGGGATCGAGTGACCTAACAGAGGGCAGCTTGAATACGAGTTTTTAATTCTCTGCACCCGGTTGCGCACATCGTTAGACATCGTTGCGCATATCTTGCTCGGCTAGGTGTTGGAAGCAGATAATCTCATTGTGCTGTGACGTGCACCGCTCCGGTTGCCCAGTGTACGACAGCAGCCGTCAGGATACTTCTATTCAGAAACCCGGGTGCAGAAGCACTGCGGGGATCCCTGAGTCTTCCTATTACCGTGAGTAAAAGAAGCTGGAAGAATGAACGTGAAGTCCGGTGAGTTATAGCAGGACCCTGGTTTATCGGTTGGTAGGTCAGCAGATCTGGAGTTCGGACAAAATTCCGGATTTGGGCGGCTGAGGTTAGAGTGGAGTTCGGACAAAATGGAACGACCATGTGAGGAGGTCGGATGAAAAGTTCGGATAATGGTGTCCCAAACAGTCAATTATCTTTTTCGCTCCCAATTTTGTGTCTAATCACGTGGTGAAAAATGTATTGTCGCAATATTTCCGAACGATTTCCGCGCCGATTGCGGCTCTGATGGCCGGATCAATTCTCGGATCAAATCCATCACCCAACCTGAGGCGAAGATTACAACCTGACCTCTGAAACTTGGTGAAAGTATGGATATTGAAAAAGCCGGGGAATCAGCCGGGATCAAAGCCGGCCGCAGTGCCGGCAAGTTTTCGGACTTTGAATTTAATGATCCCCACGTCCTGCGCGTCCATATTTGGTCAACCTCCTTCTCTCCTCCCGCCGTATACCCCGCGAGCGATGCCTCCTTCTCTCGATGCGGAAAACACCTGTCCTACCTGCGGCGCCTATCTTATCATCAAGTTCGCTGCCGGCGGTCAGTGCGCAGGCCATTATTATATCACGGTGTGTCCCAATACCATCCTCTGTGTCGAGCACGTCGTTTATGTGTGCCCGCCTAGTGTCATACATGCGAGTTTCACTTCCCATTTCCCAAGAGAGATGGACCGCCTACCGTGGATTATATACCTCCAGTCAATGTAGAACGTCAGGTGACCAAAAGACCAAGAGCCTCGGCCACCCCTCGCCGTCCCAACACTGCTTCTACAGCCGAATTCAATGAACCTAAAGCTCGCTGTGCGGAAACAGGCTGCGGGAGAATGGCGGCGCCATCTTGTCAATACACGTGCTGCAAAACACACTGTATCATCAATAAACAGGGCTGCCTCGCCGTTGGCCACCAGCCTGAACGTCTCACGGCACGACAAGCAAGTCGTCATGGTGCTCCTCGGGAACGGGTACCCAATGCCCCAACTCTCGGCCTTCCCACTCCAGCCGCCACACCCTCTTCTTCCTCTTTACGGCTCCATTCTCTATCTCCCAGAACGCTCGACATCATTTCCGCTATCAATCCCTTGACCACTCTGCCGCCACCTCATTTGTGGCTAGATCCTATCGAAGAGGGTTTGCACCGCGATGCTGAGCTAGAGGAGGCGCAAGACATCGCTCAGCACGAGCAGCTCAGGCGGATCCTCATGTCACCGGCAGTGCCAGACGACACACATCCCCACAGAGTCCCACCAGCGATCACGCGGCTCTTTCATCACTTGCTGCTTTGCATCGCAGTTGGTATCATAGATGAAGTGGTCTGGCTTGTATGCACCAGGCACAGAGAACGTGTTCTTGACAAAGAGCTGAAGAGGTGTCCGTTAGGATTGGAAGGACAGACAAGTAGACTAGACATACCAGCATGTTGGAGACCGCTTCTGCACCGAAGAAGGTTGCCCGCGCGACGATAACCCAACACGGTCGTACAAGTGTCTGCTCGTTGTGGGTACGTCGCCGATGGAAAGTAGCCTTGATCTTTGTATTGCCGTGCTCAGACTTTGAGTCACAAGGATCCAGGGTGTCGTCTGAGACACCGACCGACCACAAGTTCCTGCCTTCGTACCGCTTAACTGATCCATTATTGTCGACGTCGAACCACTCAATAGTCTCTTGAACCTCGTCGTCTTCGTCTTCCGCTACCTCGGGATCTATAGGAGGCGCACCAGGTGGAGCACTAGCCATTGCTGAGCGGATCTTTTGGCGCTGTAGACGATGCTTGAGGGTAAAAGCAGCCTTTCCGTGTTCTGAATTGAGTCGTTCCATTTCCTGGTGGGCGGGAACTTCACAGGCCTTTGTACTGTGGATGACTGGGTTATTGCAGCCAATAATCGCGCAGATAGAGTGTAGATGATCGTGATTTAGACAGAAATGGCGTCGCCCACGCGTTGATTGTACGGGCTCCGTGCAGCGAAACTCTCCACAGCATGGGTGGCCCATGTTGTTGCCGTCTGAAGCGATCACCCAGGTCCGATCTTGAGCACATTCGGTGCTGTAGGATGATGGTAGGATGATATAACTCACGTATATTGCCTTTGTCATCTTCCCAGATCCTCATACAGCGATCACAATAATGAGGAACCTCGTCCTGCCCCAAGCGAATTATGCGCTCGTTGCGTTCTTCCATCGCAGCCTGGAAACGAAGATGCTGGTCTCCAACGTGGTCGACTTGAAGAAGGGTGCTGTTTCGGTCGCGGTCATCGAGAAGTGACTTGATTACAAATGCGTCCCAAATGTGGTTCGGGGTAAGCTTGAGACCGAACTGCCAACCACCGATCTCCATGTTCCTGCGGTCCGAGAGGGCAATGTCATACATTTTCGCGCAATTGGTTGCCGAGAACCTGTGGATGTCATATGACCGTTGCATCCTTAGGAAGAGGCGAAGACGTACCAGCCAAGAAGCATGGAAGATATCCACATGTTGACCAGCTTGATTTCAGCGAACTGGTGCTCTCCGATCTGAATAAGAGCTGGTATTCCTGCATAATAAGTTCTTATGCCGGCGTGGACAGAGAAGTTGTTATGGTAATTTGTTTGACAGTCTGCGAGAAGATACAATTAGATAGACGAGGAATGGGAAAGGAAAACCACTCACGAGGGCAGGACAGATGAACTGACCATGCAGGACGAGCTCCCTGCGCTAGAGAATAGCTGACGACTTGACGCTGTTCTGCACGCTTAAGCACAGTGCCCATTTTTGGACAGTCACCGTTGGCGCATGTTCTGGTCGGGGGGTATATTTTCAATCCCGCTAATGAGAAGGGTATCAGTGCAGCTAGAGGCAGGCTGGAATCGACATACTGATGCCGAGGTGCCAACCGTGGACTTTGAAGGTTTCCTCCTCCAGTGAATGTTCGAGCTCCAGTAACCAGACTTCATCCTTGAGGATTGCCCAAAGATATGCAACATCATCGACAGAAAGCTTGATAGCCGCAGATATAAAGAGAACTACACTTTGAGGAAGGTAATCAGGCGCCGCTGCCGGATCCTGTCTCGCCGGCTGAGCCAAGTCAATATCCCGTTTGAGCAGAGACGCAAGACGAAGAAAATCAAGGAGTTGGGAAGTGGTGATATTCCGTGAAAGCGAGTGCTGTTCCAGCAGCTGAAGAACAGCGAGAAGGGCCATTAGAAAGAAGAGCAATGCTAACTGTTTCCTATTTGGGAAGCCGTCTGAGTTTCCAAGTTGCCGAAGTGCCGCCGTCACCTTACATAATCCCCGGCGCTTTTCCCGTCAGGCACCCCGGCTACGATCGCCGGCTTTCCCATAATCCATTTGTTCTCGAAACTTGCAGGCCCGCGAGTTGCATACATTATGTAAGCATGGCTCTGAGCCGCGTACCCCCACGTGTGCCGCTCTTACGGCTCGGGTGAGGGCGCCGTGTCTTATATCCTCCCGTTCACCGGCCTTTGTGTTTGAAATGTCTGGCTGGTTTAATTATTAATAGATAGAATACGAGCCTCGTCGGGAAATGGTTTTGACAGTGTTCCATGCAAGCATGTATTTAATGCTATGCCGGAATACAAATGATCGCATAACCTTCCCGTTTGTTGATCCTCACAGCGTGATTCGCCGTGTCCGACCTCTGTCTCGCGGTGGTTTAACCGCGGTTAGCTTCATCGCCCCCGAGGTGCATCAGTATTTGCGATGCGGGAAGTGCTAGCGTCCCCGATAATCTTCAATTATGTATATTGTGATTCCTCTTCATCGCGTCCGATCTGGTTTTCTATGTCGTCGCTTAGTAAGACCACAGGACTCCCAAAAATGTTACGCTGACAATGGGAAAGCTCATAGTTCCAGAATCAAATCTCTGAATCCTCAGGCAGGCCGCTGCAGGTCCCAGACGGATTCGTAAGCTCGGTCTCCCGCGTCGTTGTTTAAATGTTTTCCACACTTACATGCCACGTGCATGCCGACTCCATGTTTGATCCGTGTACTGCCCCACGATGACACGATCTCTGTCTTTTGCCACAACCATGTCTCAACCGCTGCGCGGCAAACGGTCCTTCACGGGCCAGCATACCCTTCTTCCCGCAATGCGCCCCTCTGAGCGAACTCTGCTACCCAAGGTCCCCACATACACGTTCTTGAAATGGACCTTTGGTCGGGGCTCTGTCGTATGTCTCCTCGGTTCTGCTGTGTGGTCTCAAGCTGAGAGGATCCTTAGATTTGGAAAATCTGGCCTGCTGTTCTGTGTGTATGTCTTTTTCCTTCGTCGCTGGGTACTGATTTGGACAGCGTGCACACACTGTTCGCGGCGTGCGTCGTTTACACGTGGGTCGCGACTGGGCGCAAACTCGACATCCCCAATGTCATGCTCACTGTGATGGGAGTCGTCATTGGCTTCGTGATATCGTATCGCGCGATGAGCGGGCATGTACCAGCCGGGTCCTTGTATTAATACTAATTTCCCCATGATCAGATACGACCGCTACTGGATGGGGCGCACGGCGTGGACAGATATCATTCGTAATGCGCGCACGACGTCGCGGCTCATCTGGTACCACACCCCGCTGCGTCTGTACCCCCGGACACCCGAAGAGGCCATCGGTGGGCGTCGTGCGCCGCAAGAGATGCTGAAAGTAATGACTGAGAAGCGGATGGCGCTGGATTTGGTCGAGGGGTACCATCGCTCTTCCCTGTCTGTTGATCTTAATCCTCGCTGATGCCTGTTAGATTCGTTGTGGCCACGAAGCACCATTTGCGCGGCGAATTGGGTATCTACTACGAAGATCTGTACGACCTTGTGCGGCCATTGCATGATGTACGTCCGCGCTCTCCAGACTAGTTCCAATTGAGTCTTATCCCATCACAGCACGACCAATCAAATGGTACTGATACTGCATCGCATCTAACAGTCGCGACTGCGGCTCCTGCGATGCTCCCCGCACAACAGACGGCACTGGGTCCTCCGACTGACACACAGTACGGCACATTCACATCCACACCGTCCGCCACGACTCTTAAACCTAATCCCACGTCACATGCGTCCAAACGACCAACTAACGCCTCCACCGTCTCGCTTACGGGCGCCATATCGGCGCCCTCTTCCGTGGATGATGCCAGTAGTTCCGGGACCCTCGGTGCGCACTCCTCCCAAGCCTCGCTCCACACCCCCCTCCTTCAACCGGCGTCCAACCCCGGGCGCGAAGATGCCGTCCTGCGCCGCGTCGCGCCCGAGATGATCGCCTTCGCGGGCCTCTTCACGAGCCTCGGACGCGTCTTCGCTGGCGCCCTCCGCACGGTCAAGGCACACCGCGAAGCCAACGCCGCGCCCGAGGACGCGAATGGGCGTCAGCATGGACACGGGAGGTTCCTCCGACGCTGGGCGGGCCCGATGCAGACTGTGCACCCCGCGGACAGCGCAGCACGGCATGTTCATTCTGCGGGGATAGTCGATGGGATCTTGCATCGGGGGCAGAATTTGCCGGAGGAGGTGTTACGGTGCTTGAGCGAATGGTTGGGCGTGTTAGAGGAGAGAGGGACCGTTCCCGGTGGGTATCCTCGCTGCTTCATCTCCGGCTTCGATTTTGGTGTGGTTGCTGACGATGAGGGACTCGTTTCACAGGGACGAGTCTGGGAAGTTTGCTTGCTGGGGTTCAGGCATTCGAAGTCAGTTTGGCCAGTGAGTTCCATATTCATCAGATCATTCATCTTCTCCCATCTGCTACAATGTGGGCTATGGGATCCAGTTACGGCGTCCCTTATCCGTCCATTCTATTCTGATCTCCGCCATTTCTTCAAGTTATCTCATTCGATCCGTTCTAACACTCCTCTTCAGCGCTCGAGCAAGTCCTGACAACCCCGCTGCCCTTGTAAGCTCATACCTCTACTTCATCGTTTGTCGTGCTAACGGCGCCGTCAGTGTATATTCCTCACACATCCGGTGCGTCCGCTCCTCCCGATCCACCATCTCAGCCTCTGTTGATAGGCTAACACGCCCTTTCTGCGCCGCCCAGACAGTAAGTCACACTGGCCTGTATAAAAGACCCTCGAGCTAATGCCTACTGTTATGACTAGTGTGGTGTGGCTCTATCTTTTCCTGCTTCCGCTGCAGCTCGTCAGCGATTTCGAATGGCATACGGTTCCGGCGGTGCGTACTGTCATTTTCCCTATCCTTATTTGCATCAGAAGGGACGGTGCTGATCCGTCTGCAGGTCGCCGTTGGCGCATTTGTGTACCTCGGATTCGTCGCTGCGGGAGAAGAGATCGAACAGCCGTTTGGTGAGTTTCCCTGCCTTTTCTAAAACTGTGTGTTGATCAACTGGTGGCGGACCGCAGGCTACGACGACAACGACCTCGACCTCGATATGTTCTGCCGCGACATCGTGCGCCCCGATGTACAGGGGCTGAAGGTCACGCCATGCGCCAACGCGTACTTCGAGGCGTCAACGACCACCACCGAGAATGGAGTGCAGAAATTCCAAGCCGCAAATGGCGCGACGACGTCTGGTGCGAGAGTTGCATTCGGGGGTGCCGAACCGCAGATGATACACCGTGCGTCGGTCACCGAAGATGCGGCAGAGTCGGAGTCGGATGTGGATGGGCCGTGAAGCGTTACGTGGCCGGCGACGGAGGTATGATTGCATAGCTATTTGTGAGAGCGAACTGCTCTGCCCTAGGCGCGATATATATTCGACATCCACCGCAGAATCATTTGCTGCTCAGAAGTTTCAATCATATCTGAATGTGGGATTGGTTGGGAACACACTGCCTTCCCAGAGCGGCAACATTGCGGGACCCGACATGATGGACGCTGAATTTTCCGTAGGGTCCTGGGTCACCTCCACAAATGAATGGAACCTGCGTTCCAATCCTTGCAGCTCAAGGGCGATTTTCCGTGCCTTGAGCCAACGGAAAGTTGCAGAGAGCCAAATGCGTCGTCTTCGGCCATCAAGAGCGGTGGGATAGGACATCTCAATGTGCGGCAGTGGTGGTTAAAGACGAAGCTATGCGTCAGCGTTGTTTGTGCACGACGTTAGCTGTATGTCCTGCTCGGCCGTGTAACTCCGATCGTCGCTTTCAGTTCAGGGTTGGATTTTCTTCGCACCGCTGCGAGTGGCAGTCAATACGGGGACAGTATTGCTCCTATCCCTGTCCAAAGAGCTGAAACGGACGGAGGGACAAATTCCAGTGACTCGGGTTTCTTCCTTGCCCCAATTGTACCACTTACGTCTGGAGACCCGCGTTGGCATTTGGGTAGCATTGCTCGAGAAAGGATCTACGTGCGCGAATGATAAATTTTACACCCGGGGTTATCGTCGTATTATATCATGGAGGAGACAGCCTTTTGCGCGTCAACTCTGAGGCATTCAGGCAGATATATATACACAAAAGCGGCATGATGGTACTGCATGCCATGCCTTTGTGTCCACCATGCGACCTCACCATTCTCGCCAATGTCTGACCGAATCAGGATGGCACGATACAGGAAATTCGGGGATAGCGTACAGGGAGGCGTTGTAAGCGATATGCTTTTGATTCAGATACGATCGTGAATGGGAGGTTCAGTGAGAGGGAGCATGGGAATTTACGCAGTGGAGAGTGCCTGCATGCCCGGTTGAGCGATGATTTGATTCCTCGGCGTCACAGACCTTGCTCGATACACGATGAATGGCGTTCAACCGGGCTCTCAACCGACCACACGTCGCGTTGGATATGGAATTAACGTTCCATTTGTATTTATGTGAATCTGATATGGACTAATCAGCCACACGATCCGACCACCAACTTGAACGCGCACATATTGTGAGGCGCAGCAGGCTGATCATAGCGAAATGGAGGTCTGACTCAGTTATAAGTCTCTGGCGAGCACCGTTTAGGCGGAGATATGGATAATAGCGGAGTTTGGAGGCACACCTTTCGCTTCTGCGCGGTTGAAACAAGGAGCTCGTCGACATATATCGCATAGAGATTTGATGCTAAAGAGTCCCGGCGGATGAATTTTGTGAAGTATGGGCTCGCCAGGACGTGGTCGAGCATACCGTCCCATCGGAGAGTCCGCTTGTACGCCATGGCTAAAGATGGGAGGAATTCCGCGCAGAAAGCGCCCTAACAGACAAGTCTGGATGAGCAATCAATTGGGGGTCAAATTTAAATGCACTGACAATGACGCTGTCACTCCGTTCCGACATGCTCCCGCAAGGTGCTAAGGCGGCGATGGTTCCGTGCACCTAGGGGGTTTGGGATTATTACCAGCGAGAGGTATGGTGCTGAATCGCGACTTACGGAGTCAGTGACGGATGTGAGTTCTCGCAGTGGAATGGGGTGAAAATTAGAGGCGTCAAGGGCGAGGAATCGAGCAAGCTCGGAAGCAAGTTGGCGGGTCAATTGCTTCTCCATAGCTGACTGGGGGGTTAAATGTGTGGAGGAGGGATTCCAAGGACGATTTTTATCCGCTGGTGTTTTTATGGTGTGGAATAACGCCTTGATCTTTGCGCTTTGCTCTTCGCCTGGGCCGTGCCTCCGCTGTGGCTAGCGCTTTGTCTGGGCGCGTGGGATCCATCCGGAGCTTCGACTAGTATATTCCGCTGATGACCGAGTATTAACATATGCTTCCCGAGTATTGTCCAGGAACGCAGGAGTCGACCCAAGATCGAGGAGATCAGTCATTTGGGGAGTGGACGACACGCGCGAGCTCAGGTGTCGGAGTGGACCAAGCTCACTGATCTTGAGGAAGAATCTCGGTGGAGCTGAGGCTCAACGCAACGACGAGGATCCCGCCCAGGATTTGACATACTTATACAGGCGTTATCAAAAGTTTGTACGGGTGGAGCGCAAGACTGATGCTCGATTTGTGCTTACCTTTGTTTGCTGTTGCGTTCGCTCCACACCTCAGTCTTAGCTTGGTCTTAGCTCGATTTGACCTTTCTCTCCGTGCAACATCGAGGGAGTGCATGCCCATTCATCGTTGGGAATATTCATTTCATTTAAAGAGGAAGTGTTGACCATTGAGAAGATAAATCTGCATTCATACCAGGCCGGCATACACCGGAGCTCCACTTGTGACGTCAATTTCGACAACAAACGTAAGCACAAATTGAGCAACAACATTTCGCTCCACCCGTACAAACTTTTGATAACGGCTGTATTCGTGAGCTGCGTGGTGGGAGAGATCCGCGTGTGGCAGTGTTGATCGAGTGATCGCTCGGGTGACTTTGAAGCCGAAACATGCCGAATCACAACCAATCATCACTTGTGCCACCACCATGCAGCTCACGGAATCCTCTGGCCTATTATCCGCGCCCGTTGTCTGTGCTTGAAAGCTATACTGCCGTCGTTATCCCGACCAAAATACCTGGTCGCTAGGGGAACGCCGGCGCCCACTGGCACTCTCGTCATTCCGGAGAGACACTCTTCGTCTGCGCTGCAGCCTGTTCCTTTGCTGTTCGCGACGCATCTCCGCTGAAGCCATAGGAGCTCTGCGTGACCCGGTATCTCCGTGCTGTAGTATAATCCACCCGTTTCCCTCAAACAAATTCAGCTTTCTGTGATCGGCGTTTGCTCCTCGCGCCAGCGCAGTCAGGCCATGTGACCGCAACGGCTATCTCTGGTCTGAAATCCGCATGTTCAGGCTTAATTCTGCAAGTTCTCTTGCGGCTGCATCCTGAGGAATCTCCTCGCGGTGTCCTCTCCCCGAGGCTAATGCAATTTCTCTCAACTGTTCCGGGCTGTGTTCAAACATCCACATTTATCTCGCATCTCATGCTTGTCTTGCGCAATTTTCCGGTCATCGTTTATCATGTGGTCACCTCCAAGTACTTTGAACAACTCTTTGTATCTTCACCATCCCGGTGACCTCGCCACCGCCCGCTCACCTGATCATTTCGGCTCTCGCGAGCTTCTGTTGCCATTTTCCAGGTCTACATTCAATTCGACCCCAAACATTGTCCTTTTTCTGGCTGTTCTTTTCGGTGAAATCCCTCGTGCTACTTCCCTGATCTTCGTTCAACTGGCCCAACCATTCTCGTCTATCCTGTGCTGTAACGGCGACTCTCGCGCCATTTCCATGATTTGTGTTCAACCTACCCTGTTCTTTTCGGAGGCCCCGAGTTCTGTTCCCCTCAATTGGTATATTCCGCACGTCGATGCTGTTCTCCTTTGCAGCTCCGCATTCGTTCAACTCAGTCAACATCATTATGCGCGAACACGATTTACTCCGGTGCACACTCTTATGATCGTGAGACATTCACATTGATTTCAGGCCGTCAGTCGACTCAGTCAAGACTTTACATTTGCACGCTCGCATCACACTAGAAATTTCATATCTCGAGCAGCTTGCATTAGTAGAGGAGGTCGCGAATGCTTCCTAAGACACTGTCTCGTTCAAGCGCAGGTGTCCTCCAATCCCGAGGTATATTCTCGATCATAATGTCGTCCATAGGATAAGTTGATCTCATGGAATGAGGGAAAAGGTCGGGCAGTTTCACACTGAAATAGTGGACATGGATTCTGGGAGGTTGGGGAGAAACCCACGCTCGGTCTTTCACTTCGAGGTTGATGATAATTTCGGTACGCCGTCGACAAGCGCTTTGAAATCGTTACCTTCACAGCAGTACTCTCAGACATCGTTGCTGATTCTACGCAGGTCGGCTCTTCTAGAATAAAAACTCTTCTGGATGCCGACCAGATCTCACTATTTAATCTACAGATTTCTCCGGCGGTCTGGGTTCAATACTCTGCGTCGAAAATCACGTAAATAGGGAGGAACACCATTTTAATCTGAACGTACCTTTATCACCAGAGTTCTGCGCGCGAAAACTCGCACACAAGCTCTTTTCGAATACACAGCTCGCGTAGCTGTGCGACGACACCCGAGTCGAGGCCCCGACGATAGCCTGGCTGCCAGTACATCCGGCTCGCAAAGGGCGCTAAATCCGACGGCGCCGGTCGGCGGCGAGAGAGCAAGAAATTCAGGTAAACGTGGTCATCGAATTGGAGCAAGGATTGGCAAAGTATGGACTGAAGCAGGGGCACGAGACGTGGGTTATGGGGTTCAGGTTTCAGGGTGAGCGCTGCGAAGAGCGAATCGGTGACGAGGAGCTGGTCCGCTCCGTGATCCCCTCTGATCTGGTGGTCCGAAATCTCTGGGCGCTGCAGCAGTGGGAGCATAGCTAGCGCTTCGACGAGTTCGGCATCTGTGACGACGACATGGCACAAGGAGAGGGAATGAAGATGGATATGGAATGAGGAACGCGCGGCGAGGTCCATGAATGCGGAGTGTGGCCAATAGATGAGAGAGAAAGGTGCTTCTTGCGAGCGGAATTTCAGATCACGAAGATGGGGTAATGTGAGGTTGGTGAAGATGTCGCTGAGGGCTTTGAGGCAATGCTCTGCGGTGAAATAATCACAAGTCTCCATGGAAAATCCGACGATATTATCGGCCGTCCAGTGGCTGAGAAAGCCCTGCAAACGAAATTCTATCGCAAGCGGCAGGCGCGACATCAAGGACATGGCCGCAGGAACCTGGCTCGGATCTTGGCCCACGCATCCGAAGGTGCACAGTTTGTCGAAATGGACCGGGGCGAGGGTAGGTAGGAGGAGTGGATCGACAACAAAATTTCTCAACCTAGGCGCGACGGCAAATTGGTCAACCAGATATGAGTCTCGAGCCTCGAACTCGAATGTGTCAAGTTCCAGTGTCTCCAAAAAAGGCAGTTTCCCTTTAATGCTGCGCAGGTGCCGGAGATCTGACGAGCAACAGTAGAAGTGGGCCGTTTTCCATCGCTCGCAATGCTGTGCCAGAAGCTTGAGCGCTCCGGCGCAATCCATTCCATCAACGATGGAAATACCAAACGTCAGAGGTGTGTTTCTGCCGCGGTCGAGAGCAAGCTTCAACAACGCCAATCCCCTCTTGACGTGCCGTTCAGTGCACCAAAAATTCATTGAATAAAGCTCAATCGTATCCCAAAAGCTTGGCGTGCCCAGCACGATCTCGTGCCACCGTGTGCACACTTGCGACAGCGTGAGCAACGGTTGTCGCGCCAGGCGCGCCATGTCGCTTTCTAGCGAATTGGAATCCAGGACCGGTCCAACAGCATCCGGATCCTGCACCGGCCCCTCAGACTCCTCGAAGATCTGTGTCAGAATCTCGGATGGCAAGCGTCGGATGGGTGCAAACAAGCTTCGAACGTCTTCATAGTAATCCTTGAGAATGTTCTGGTCGGCTTCCGCCTTTGCGAGCTCAGCGCGAAGTTGCGGGATCTAGGTTTCGTAGCGTACGAGCTCGTCAGATAAAGCAGAAATCTTTGAAGTGGGATGAGCGGGTGGTGTGGAATGGGATCGCAAGAGCGTGCGGATGAGTGCCCTTTCCGTGGAATCAGGAAGCAAGCTCTGCGTCTCCATCACGCACGGGTCCAAAAAAATCTGCGATTGCGCCAGGAAGAATTGTCGCGCGGGATCCTCTGGAGTGAAAATTCGTTGATGAGACCGTCAGACAGCGAGGTGCATAAAGTCAGGAGTACATACACCAGTATTACGGACAGATTGGATGTTGTGTTTGAGCGAAGCCTCGACACGCACAAGAAGATTTTGGAGATTTCGGATGGTCGTGGCAGAGAGCAAGCCTTGGTGGGCACGTGCTTGACGCGTCATGCCCCAGCAAAGGAATCATGACCAATTTCCCGGGTATTTCAGCGCAAAAAAAAATCAAAATCTGGCTTTTTCGAGTGTAGAGCCAGCTCGCGGATGATTTCCGCGATCTCTCGCAGCGAAATGAGGATTTTCGGGTGATTTTCGAACCGGAAAAGTAATTCGACAAGTGGGCCCGGTGACGCGTGACACTTGCCAAAGTTCGCATTCGACAGTCACCCGGTGACGCGTGACTGTCGAATTGAACGAAAAAAATAGAGTAGTAAGTGAGAAAATTCCGTGAAGCTCCCGTTCAACTCGGGGTCGGGACATGGGAGGTGAAAAAAGGGACCAACACAGGCCATGTTCTGGCGAGACGGTGGGTGGTAAAGGATAAGGGTGTGTATTTCGAACTGATTTCGAAGCCGATGGGAGAACGGAACGATCCGATGCATTGCATCTGATGCGCCATCAGCGTGCCGCATGTTCCGTCCCGCTACTCGTCCGCCAGGTATCCAAGTTACAGAGATTGTGTTTGTAAATTTGGATATTGAAAAAAAGGGAAGCACGCACCTTATGATTTCGTTCGATTTTGTGGAGTTGCGATTGACTGCTCCCAATAAAGAAGGTAACCCAGATCGATCCTTCGATCGCTGACTCGAGGCAAGCGTTGCGAGGTATGACGTTGCAACTCCTCATGGAAAGTGCCAGTGAGTGAGTCGGATGCGAGCGACCAACTGCAAGGCCGTGTCCGCAGTGTACACAACCTTGCTTTTAGTCAACACGCAACCACCACGTTGTTCTTTCACTCACAACATGACTCTGCCTCCTACTACCATGTACATGGACGACGAACTCGCTTTCCTAGAGACTGCGACGGCGGCCGAGCAAGACATCGACGGAAACCTTCTTCTCCACCAACTCGTCACCTCCCCGCTGCTTACGTATTCTGCATTCAAACATTGTGCGGCTGACTTCCCGTCTCGTGGACTACTCGGAACAAGCGCAGGGGATCGGGTCTATGTCAACACCAACGCACCGAGCAGCGCTGTCATTTGTGGAGTTCAGGTTGGTTTTTCTGTTGTCTCAGTGTCCTGGATTGAGCCCCGGCCATTTTGTAGGGATCGGGCAAGAGTCATACCGTCGCTTGCCTCCTCGAGTGCGCGCTCATCGCGGATTCACGTGTTGGCCGGCTCCCGGCGCCTTTGAGCGCTCTTGTGTACGTACATTCGATCATTGCTCCGCACATACGTTGGGCTTACCACCGACAGCTTTCACTTTGATACGCAAGACGCTAATCGCCCGTGCGAGGCAGCTTTCCTCTCGGCACCGACGGGTAACCCTCATGGCGCTGCCCCGCCTCAAGTTACCGTCCTTTGCTCGTACGTACGCTTGTCCCGTTGCGGCTTGCACCATCATTCAACCGCCGACTTGCCAATTTGAAGACCCAGCAACGTCAATCGTCGCCGACGTGCTTACGCTTCCCTGGCCCAGGTCCACGTGGAGCCGCTGTCCTTGTCAGAAAAGGACCTCACAGCCGACCGAATGCTCGCGCTCATGGGCTGCGACAATCTCGAGGTACGTCTCGCCAGCCTCACCTTGACTGTGTAATCCTGTAATCCTTCTATTGGACAGACCATGCCCCTCTACATGCACACCGCGCTGCTCATCATCCGCGACATGGGCATAGATGCGTTCAGCTATCTAGGTGCGGCACAGCAGGTGGTGCGAATTCTCACTTGACTGACTTGGCACAGAATTCAAGCGCCGGATTGGGCTCGAGCAGCTCAATCCAATGCAACGGGCGATGATCAAGCTACGATTGGACCTCTTGGATGCCTTTGTCCGCCCAGACGGACGCGACATTGAATCATATTTCACTACGGGAGGACTGGTTCTCGTCGACCTCACGGACCCGTTCCTCGACGGTAAGTGACTCCACATCGTCTCATCGACATTAGAGACTCATATGCTGATTCGTACACGCGTCTAGGCCTCACGGCGGGCGTGCTATTCGACATCGTGCTCGGTGCATTCACCCAATGGCAAACAGCGTGCGGAAAGCTCGTTGGTGCGTTCGTTCGGAGCGTTCCGTCTCTTCGTCTATTCTAACGTCGCTCGTAGTGCTAGACGAGGCACACAAATATCTCACTAACAACGATTCCGCCCGTCTGACCCAATCCGTCGGCAACATCATCCGCCTCCAGCGGCATCTCGCCACCCGGGTGATTATCGCGACCCAAGAGCCGACTGTCATCCCGGCGACGATCCTCGACCTCGCATCCATCATCATATGCCATCGTTTCTCCTCGCCTGCGTGGTGCACCCACCTCGCACGCCACGTTTCTGCGGGCAGCGAGTCTGCGTTCGAGTCCTGGTACCAGCAGGTCATGTTGCTTCCCACTGGGGATGCATTGGTTTTCTCCCCGGCGGCCCTGATCGCGGCTGATGACTACGGTGGTATCGGTCTCTTAGGGAAGGAGCATTTCAGACTGCGAGTGCGCCCGCGCCTGACGATGGATGGGGGCGCATCGCGCCTGGCCGTGGCCGCGTCGCCGCTATCACTGCCGACGCCTCCGACATCCGCGTCCTACCTCCCCGCACAACGCCTCCAGGACACGAGCACCGCCCCTCCGAATTTGAACTCGACTGTGGCCGACTATGCCATGCTGTTCGCACCTTTCAGCGCACCGGCAACTAGTCCTGCGGCGGTGGACGGTCCTATACCGGCACCATCTACGCCCTTGGTCTCAGAGCCGACCACACCGCCGGTCATGGAGTCGACCGCACCTTCGATCGTACATTCGACCACCTCAGCTCCACACGGTCCTGCCTCAGCTCCACGCATGATCCCGGCCCGCCTCAAGTACATCGTGCGCTGCCTCTCGCGCAGCGGCGCTGCAGATACGCCTCGGCCGCTCGGCGAGGTGCGCACGACGCTCCTCTGGATGGAGAAGAGGAAATTCTACAAGCCCAAGTCGGAGTGGTGGACGCGGATGCTGCAGGAGGCGGTGGATGAAGGGCTCATCGAAGTGATCGACGGGAACGTCGGAAAGAAGGCGGCGGGCGGGGAGGAGAAGATACGGTTGCTTAACCACGGCCCAGTGCATTACGTCTGACGATACTTACGCGTGGCTACCCAACACAGTAGTACTATAATCAGCTCATCTACAGCGCCCATACAGCAGGATGTATTTATCACCGAGAAATATGTATTCATTTTTGTCCCTCCGGTGAAGCAGGGAAGAAGCTAGGTATGCCACCCCCAGTCGAAGTCCCTTCGATGCTGCACCCATCAGAGGCATGGAGCAGGAAGCCCAAACGAGACACGGGAGCGGCGCACCAAAGCCCGGGTCGAGGGACGCCGGCGGGTACGAGGCCCTGGACGCCAATGAAGCTCGGAGCCAGCGGCGGAGTCGCAGAGACAGACAAGGATGCGAGATGCGCCTTCCAAGTGTGCCCTGGCAGCATAGCACAAGTAGACGCCGAGGCGAAGATACCGTTGGAGAGTATTGACTGCGAGAGGAAGTTGCGCCATCCTGGGCACGGCGTTCTCGGAGCATGCACTGCGCGAAGGAGGTCGAAAATGGGAGAGAGCACATCAGCGAGAGATCTAACAAGGAGTGGCATATCCAGCGATAATTCACGCGCGTCGCGAATCCTAGCATGAGTCGTGACTCGTTGGATGTCGTACGAGCCGGGCGAGGAGAGCTCCATGGAATGCATGTAGCGGGAGAGCGGCGTTGTATCTTTGGTTTCAGGGGCTCGGAGAGAGCGGCGGCGGCATGGAATCGGATGCTCGATGTCGGCACCGTCGCTGCTCGTCGTCTCGCCGGGCCAGTGACGAAGGGTGGGAGTGGCGGTGCTCGGATCAGCCCGGGCCGAGTGTTTCGAATGCGCTTATTAGAAAAAAGTCAAGACAAGATAGAAGTGCTGCGGCTTCTCACCCTGCTTAACGCCTGTTGCTTTACGCGCTCATAGTGCAGTACATTGTTACCGCTGGGCTTCTCGGCTTGTGGGATACTCATTTCATCTATATGCGGTATGCTCTCCCATCTTCCTGGCTCCCCTTCCCATCAAGTTCTCCGGGTATGCACTTCATTTTGCCGCGCGGTGATGTGCGCTCGCACCTCGCATGCTCGTCCAGGATTTATGTGCACTCTCTGGGACTGGATATCTGTTTTATGTGCATCCAGAGTCTCAGAATGCGAGCCTTACCATTGTGTGCAGCCCTCATTCTCGTCCCCATATTCACTGGAATAATCAAAATACCTTCGGTGCAATACGCTGCGAAGAATGCGGACGAACGGGCTGAGGCTATCTTGACCTAGACTAAGACCTGGCGGTGGGACCGCCCCTGCTTTCACTAATAATTGTGGAATGCAAGTGCAAGTAGGACGCTTGTTCGATTTGGGATCAGGTCATAGAGTACTCGCGAGGGCCGAGCGAATATCGTTGTACCGTCTGTTTATAAGAGACTAGTCGTAGAGCGTGATCCTTCGTTTTTGGATTTCCAGATCTTTGCTACAGCACTCACCAAGGCAGCAGAATAATTATCGTATGCAACGGCGCCATCGGCATGAGGGAAGCAGCTTGAAAGCCCGCGACGGATTTCAACTACGAGGGTGAACGGAGCCAAAACAGAGCCGGCAATTTGCGTGCCGAGCTCGGCTCGGCAACTACATTGACTCCGAGCCGGAATCACCTTTCTCTTCCCGCCGTCACGCCTACCCACAAAGCCGATGCACCCCGTCCTGCCACCTTTACCCGCCGCGGAGCCCTCAATGGACCCTCCCGAGAGGACGACGCGTGCCTCCGTTTTCGACACTCCGCCCGTCGTGCTCTTCTGTGGCGCCCCCCAGCCGCTCACTGCCGCAGATCTCGACGCGCACCACCCCTGGCGCGTCCAGATGCTGCCTATCGACTATAAGAATTCCCAATCACTTCCTAAGCGCCAGAAAATTGCTAGGAAATCCTTGGACCCTCCCACGGAAGCGGCCGCGAAAATGAAGAGCAACGGCTGTGGCGCGCGCGTGCATGCGGGCGCAGTCCCGAAGCGCGGCGGCAGCATGTGGCGCGGGTCGCAGAAGGGGATGGCGGACATTGTTCTAGCGCTCGAGGACAAGTACATCCCTGCTACAATGAGGAGCGTGATCAAGTCGCGCAGTGAGGGATGTGGATGCTTGCGCAGTCCCGTTGGATGTGCAGTCTGGTGCGTGCCGTTATATTCCTTTTCACTTCAGTTTCTGTCCTCCTTTCCCATCCATCGTTATTTAAATCAGTGATTGATATGGCATTTTCCAGCGGCAATCCCCTCGGCGCGTTCATCATGCATTGTACAGTCCACACCTACTTCGATTCCCCATCCTTCGTCTGCGAATTTGTACCTTCCGCCGTCTCACCGCCCCTCCTGCCCGCATCCGACTCCACCTTCGCCAGCGTCCCACCCATTCTCCCGACGACCATCTCGCCCCCGTGGACGCGCTTCCCGCCCGGGTACGCCGTGGTGACGACACACGACGCCGACCTAGCCGCGACCCGCCGTGCCGTCGGCATGTCACGCCGCCCCGACCCGCTCACCCCCGGCCGTTTCATCTACAGCGACGTCACGCAGACGCAGCACGCGGCGCTCCTCGCACAGACCGAGGCGCGCATCCGCGCGTCAGAGGCGGTGCTCGCAGGCGCGCGCGCGCGGATACGCGAGGCCGCGGCACGTATTACACGCCTCCGGGGGCAGGTGGACCGGGTGGCGGCGGGGATGCGGCGCGAGGAGGAAGAGGAGGACGGAGACCCTTCCGCGGACGAGGCGGCGACGGCGCAAGTGCTCGTGGAGGGTGCGCTCCTGCAGGACGACGCGGCGATGCTCGAGGACAGCGCGGTGATGGCCGAGGAGGGGGTAGCGCTCGTCGAGGAGGCGGAGGCGCAGCGTATGTCGATCGTCGCGGCAAATCAGCTCGCGGACATGGTCGCGGCGAATCAGCGTGCGGCGCGCGCGCGGGCCAGCATGTTCCCCGACAGCGCGCCCTTCTACGAGGCGCCTGCCTCCTCAACGCCGGGCCTCATCTACCCCGGGCCCGTTTGGAGCGCGGGCATCCGGGCTGAGGTTCAGGCCGAGGATGCGGAGGACGACTTCGTCGATCCATACGCGCTAGACATCCCGGGACCTGTCACTTTCACCGTCAGGCCCTATCGCGGCATGCCTTGACATCTACCTCCAACTCCAACTCCAACACCCGCCTCTTGGTACTGTACTTCTGCTTCCCCGTGTATCCCCCCACCACTGACGCTCTCAATCTTGCAGCAGACCCAAAGACGTAATGATACGGCTCCCGTCCCACCCAGCACATCGAAATTGCTCTCAAGTGCCACCCACTCGACCCACCTAGATCTCGTATTGCATTCTCGACTCACGCTTTGAGCGAGATACCAGTCTTCCGCTTCGGTACGCTACGCATGTGAATATTCTACTCTGTGATAATTCGAACGACCACTCGGCGTTTTCTTGAATGCATCTTGAGCATCTGGTTCCCCACGCGGAGTGACAGCGTATTCGCAAAGTCCCTCTGTTTGGATCGGTACAAGTTTCCGTGGAATCGGATTGCAGGAGATGACAACCACTCGCAGTTGACAGGAACTTGGAGCGCGGTACGCCGAAAGATGTTGGCTCAATCCGGAACTCGCTCCCCGAACATCTCGTCGTTTGAATAACGCTTCAGTATACATCTTGCCAGCCACACAGGCAGTCAGTCTTGCGACGCCGCATACGTAGCGCATAATTCTGCGCTAGCTGCAAACCGATAATGCAGGATACTAGGGGCGGCATCTGGCGGCATGCGAGTATGAGTGAGTTGCGAGTAGTCGAATCAATTTCCATTGAGGTTCAGAGTTCCGGGGGGCAAAGGGATTGTGCAGCGGTTGGCGGCAATCATGCGGCGGCAGTACTCACACCCACCGATGATAAAGCTTCCGCATCATTCATAACCTACATAGATACATTCAATACAAGTCAGTAAACCATTCTGTGAATTTAAACAATGGGACTACCCTTTGTCGCTATATCAGTGTTTATGGGACACTGCGCCGGCAGTTGGTGGCAAAGTACCTGGTTGGCGGCAGCAGTGTGGCGGCGGCGGCAATTTTTCTGGCGGGACTTGGCGGCACATGGCGGCAGGGGAAGGCGGCAGAGCAGTGACATGTTGGCGGCAATATTCCCGGTTGCCGCCAATGCCACCCAGTGGATGTGATCATATTATTGCTCGTTGGCATGCGGACGCCGCCAGCGCCAGTGCACAGAATAAGTCTTGAATCATGAGGTACACCAGTTACGCCAGTTCCGCGATGTAGGTGTTTTTCGCCAATCACCCATGACTCCACCAGCATTTATCTGCGTATCACTCGATCTGAGCGACCATGTATTCTAACCCCTATCCTTACATGGGTGATCGCATTAAACACATTAACCTGCCGATGGAACGGCTGGCTACGGATCAATGTCAGGAGAAAGCGGAGATGCCATCTATCACGTGCGTCATTTTCTCTGCTCCCTCCGTCATCCAACTGTCATCGGGACGAGTGCACCTGTGTGTGCACATACTCTTTCTGCTCCTTCCTCATCCAACTGTCAGAAAACGAGCTGCAAGACCGGTTGAGGTCTCAGCTATAACCACGCGATCTCAGTACCTCGTGCCCAGCATTCGTGACACCGTGGCTCTTTCTGCTCCTCCCTCATCCAACGGTGCAAGTCGGGTTGAGTCCCAGGCGCGACCTCAGCAAGCTTCTCCCACTAATTTGGAAATTCCACCCGGCATCTCTTTGGACATACCCTCGTTCCTTGCTTGTCCACCGTTTATATCTACCCCCTGCCTCAGCCGCCTTACTAGTACTGATGTGCTCTCTCCCGTTGCCACACTATCCTGGAGGAGATTCGAGCTTTATTCTCACGACCAACCCGTAACGTCGTCGCCGACAGTGGACGTGATAAATCTTCTGGAGCATCTGGAACATTCCTCTGTCATCTATGGTGCCGCTCACTTGGTCACCGCTACTTTTGTACAGTGGCTGTGCAGTGGCCAAATTGGCCGGAGACTTTTTTTGGCTGGTAAACCCCAAAGTTGGCCCATCAGAGACGAGATTCTGATGAAGAAAGCATGGATACAGCGCGTGCAGCGCCGCAAAAAAGGAATAATTTGACGTGCTAACCTGTTTTCGAGCATCTCTGGCAACATTTCACTCTTAGTGGCCAATTTGGTGAGTCAATTTTTTTTTATCTCACCCAGAATTTATGTTGAGTAAAATGCCTCTAAATAAAGTGTAGCTACCATCGAAAGGAGCATTTCTACAAGAGGGATAAAAGATCTGATTTTTTTTGACCGAGATCAATCCTTGTACAAAAATAGCGGTGACTAAGTGTGTCGGAAAAAAGCCGAATTGCTTGCAACGGCTTGAGTCATCTTGTGACCTTGCGACGGCTTGAGAGAACTTGCAAGGCGCACAGGCATGTCTCCCAAGCGGTAACAAGCCGTCGTAAGGAATGCTGGAAGTTGCAAGGATTTCCAAGTCGTGGACCGGCCTACAGCTGAGACAAGGCAGAAGACATTTTGTCCCCCTATTAGTACTACCGAGGTAAATTTAATCAATATTATGTACCCGCAGATACATGTCCTCGTTGATACAATCAATAACATAATGAATATCTTGTCTCGCACCAAAACTCGGGCACAGTAAGACACCACGTACAACGTGCTCAAGCGTGATGAGGATGGACGACTGCGCAGACATTTGCGCTCAAACTGGGCAGTCCGTGGTGGTACTTGGACGCCAGGAGGTGTTGCGGAATGGGCGAATCATGGCTAGGTCAAACTTGGCGCCACTCGGGAGATGAGCGCGAAACATGAGTTAGGTCGGAGTCCGTAGGACGAGGAACGTTCCGATGAGGCATTCGGAGTGGGAGGTGTGTTAGATAGGGCATCAAACCGTCCGTAATACGCCCACGGGCGTATGAATTACGCCGTATTTTTGTTACGCCACGGCCAAAGCCGTACATTAGCGCCGGCGAAGAAAGTTCAAACGGGACGGGACCCGTACGTACCGTCCGTCACGGCGTATTTTACGGTGATGGTAAGTTGTGACCAAACTGAGCTGAAACACACCTCTTCTTTCCTGAATGGAGGTTGGAGAAGCCGTGAGGGACTTTCAATGTTGTTTACACGGCCGAAATCTAGCAAGAGACGCAAAAACAGCCCTATTTTGGTCCGAAGGGCGGTGCGAATTTAGCTCACACGACGGGCCGCCGGCAACATCATTGCTGAAAACACGTCGGCAATGTGTTTTTCCAGTCGCGGATGCGCGGAACTGCTGTCTCGGGAGATAAAGGCGATCCGGCACTGTCCCGGCACCTTCGGCAAGTTAATTTCGCTGCTCACTTGGCCTACCCGTATTTTACGCGTAAACGGCCGGTTACGGGGACCCGTTTACGGCTGAACCCGTACCGTCACTGTAGCGTTCGGGTAAGGACTAAACTCGCTGACGGTACGGGGACGTAACCGTTTTTACGGGCCGTATTTCCGTAAATGTACGGGCCCTAGTGTTAGAGTCGCGGCGAGTCGTCTTCGAGGAGCTGTGGAGCGACTAACGTCATTACTTGGCTGTGCTTATATTAAGGCTCCAACCGTTTCCGTGTATAAACTGTTTTACACGGTTTTAACCGTATTCGTTTCCGTTTTATTTGAGCGGAGGCGCAAACAGTTTACAAACCATTTTTACACGGTTTAAACGGTTACAGCCAGAGCACCACCAGAGCTCTGTGATTCTGCCTTTACATCTTGAGTGTTTGAGGACTGAGCTGATTCATGGGGTTCATAAGAATGCCCGGTACAGATCCAGCGCAAAACAAACTTCTTGTGGAGGTCGGGGGCGGGACCAAAACAGGATCTATCCCAATCGAGTAATTAATTGATGGCGGCCGGCAATCCCCGTCCCGCCCAGCCCGCCTCCTTTGACTGATTCTTCCAAAAATTGAGTTTCCAAACCAGACACATCTTGTTGAGAGTATCCCTCAGTGCAGGATCCACTTTTTCGGAAGACTTTACTCGTTGACTGTGCATTTGTGGAAGTTCAAGTTGAACCCGGATTCAACATCTATCATACAAGTACCAGGAAGGCACTGGATACTTGAGGTTGATACATTGTATAGCTGTGAACATTATAATAGTGTCAGCCTCCTCAGAATGTGTCCTGGGCTGTGGTTGAGGCTCATACTTGACTTTTCTAACTCAAACTTAGGTTCTCCGGAAAAAAACCATTTATAAACGGTTTTACACGGTTTTAAACCGTTTAAATACCGTTTTCGTTTAATTTGCCCCCAGGTCTACACGAAAACTAAATGGTTGGAGCCTTAGCTTATATCAATGCGCAGCCTGTGCTCACATCACTTGCTTTCGTCCCACCACCATTCTTCCCGACAGCTACGACGCCTACGCCGTTGCCTACACCGCGGCAAGCAAACACTCCCCTCCCACTCCTATCCCCCATAGCTCATGTCTCGCGCCAGTACTCTATCCCGCGGACGCCCAACGACGCCAAAACTCCACCGAGTGTGATAAGGTGAGCTCTTCGCTTCGTCACCTTTGATCCCGTACTGACCTACAAGCCAAGTGCCTGTTGGACGTTGCGGAGAGGGATGGGCAGGGACGGGCAGCGCAGGTACGTACCCCCGCTTCTCCTCGCATGCCCCACCGTGCGTTCGACCGGTTAGCACATGTGGTATGTGATGACGACCCCCCGCGCTCCATCCACGCTCACCATGTTTGGCTCCCTCCACCCCACCGTAGCTTGTAGCGTATTTCCGTTGTATCTAGATACCCCGTGAATTTACTGTTTATTCTCAATCTCGTGTATGGTATGCCCGATTTAATACCGTATATTGCTAGTGCCTCGAGAAATCCAAATGCGGCTTTCAGCACCTTCGGATATGTCCGAAGACCATTTGGCAAGCGGAACCTTGAGACATCTTGAGAGTCGGGGTGTGGCTAGCGACTAATTTCAAGAAGATGACCCTTGTGCTGCAAGCCGCCCATATGCAAATGACCTTGCACCGGCTCCCAACATATTCAGAGCCGTTACGTGCAATTCAAGATTTTTCCGACATGAGCGGAGTAGAATTTAAACTTCACCATATCAACGGAGACGTTCGGCTCCGAAACTGATGGAGGCCTGCCTTATCCAAGGCTTTATTGGCTTGCGTTTATTAATGGGACTCATTTCATTTCAACTGAATATTGTGTCTGGATGCACACCATTGACCGACGGATGCAACTCCATCATCAAGGCTCAGACCCGTGTTATTACTTGGAGGAATGCACGCGAGCAGCACCATGTAGAGGACTGGACTGTAGAGTGAGATGTTATCAAGGTGTTTGTGCGGCGCAAAAACATCGTGAACTGAGAACAAGGGAAGCACGAAGCCCATCGGTCCCGGAGGGGAGGAGCCGGGGAAAAGGATGCCCAGAAGAATAAATAAACCCTCAGCTGGATGAATGAGTTAGACAGAGCACCGGAGGGGAGGATTCAATACAGAGAGAATTGTAGGCATGGTTAAAATACAGATGACAGATGAGATGTATTGCAGATTACGTTGAGGTTCAAGTGTGCATCCGAGTCTCGGCCCGAAGCGTTGTTTTTTATTTGCACAGCGTCATTTGACGTGCTCGGGAAGAGAGTACGAGGAGAGAGAAAGCTGAGTAGAATGGGAAATCCATACACGGCTGATGAAGAATTTTGGAAATTAAATGTCAGAGGTAAGTACATCCTGCAACATACTGGTTGATTTTCCGTTTCCATGACGAGAAGTAAATTGAGGAGTGGTTTGAAAGATGGTTTGACTGGAGACCAGGAGTGATTTGAAAGTATCGGACCGAGCGCAAGCTTGGAGACTGCCAGTGCAGTGCGAGTGAGAAGGGTGAGAGCCCCTGAGTCACAAGACAAGGATGACTAAGTGTCCGATTAGAGAAGCCGTTTTGAACAGAGATGGCGTAAGCAGGTCAGATGAGAGCAGTTCACGTGTTCATTTTGGCGACATTTTTGGTACACAGAGCACATCATAGTGAATGGCCGGCGAGCGGCGGGGCACAAAGAGATTCCGGAGCTGCAAAAAATGCAGGTAGAAGATGAAATAATAGCCACTTGTGTGGTGCCCGTGACTAGTAAGCTGAATCAAATGCATTTTAAGCTTATATGGTTCGCTGCTCGGATGATTCACTTTAATCTATGTGCATATTGAGGTCCGAAGAAATGTCCCACCCTTTTGAAATTTTGGGACTTACAGGCGCCGCTCGTCGCCAACCTTCGGTTGGCTCCTCGCGGCGGCGTGGATTGTGTAAACCTGAATTAAACTTGTGAAGTGGAGGCAAAATGTGTGTGGATTTTATTGAGGATAATCCTCAAAGAGTGTAAGGCAAGCAAAGATATATGGAACCACGGTTGATGAGCACTGTGAATCGGAAGGAGTTCAACTGAGTTCAGCGAGAAAAGGACGGAAAGGCCTGGGACCATAAGCAGAACTGACAAACGTCCAAGGCACATGCTACTTTTTGGCGACATTTTTGGTAATATACACAGAGCACAAAACCAAAACTAATGCTTCTGTTTGTGAATAAAATTGCATGGCCGGCAAACGACGGGGTACAAATAGATTTAGAACTCAGAGCCTTTTAGCTCCAAAACTTGCATGAGTGCCCCCACTGTCATGTTGTTGTCGGTAAAATTTGTAAACTTGTGTCGTCGCAGCAAGCGCCGAGGCCTGAGCTGGCATGAGTGAGGCCGTGTGACGGAGCTTTTGGCGTAGTTTGATGGCTCCTCAATGAGAATGAGGGAGTTAAGATTTATCGAGTCCAGCTTGATTCCAGCCCATTACAATTTTTGAAGCAGCTGCAAATTGGCTGCGAAGCTGCTCAGAGTGCTTAAATCACAATTGATGTCAGGTAAGGTCTTCTGGGTGTGATATTTTTCAATGTAAAAAGCTCCGGTGTCAGCCTGATACGTAGTCGACCGCCCAAAATCTGAATTCAACAGACGCGGAAGAAGTCTCGTAAGCAGAAATGACAGCAATCACGAGAAGTGCAAGTCACATGCCGTAGCAATTCACGTGTTCATTTTGGCGACATTCTTGGTACACAGAGCACAAAACTATGGCGGTCCAAGTGCACTTTTAATCACGCGCTATACATTTTCATATTTTTCACTTTTGCGCTACTTATATCATGAAATTGACACCTTTGCGCTACTTATCGGAGTTAAAAAAGGACCAAAGTATGTAGCGCGAAAAGTGTGATTCTGCGCTACTTACATTCACCCGAATAGGTTTTGCGCTACTTTATTGACCGGTTTCCGATCGCGCTACTTAAAAACTTTTGTCAATCCCGCGACATATACATACTTATTTTTCAAGTGCATTTTGCGCTACATATTCACTTTTTTTTTTTCGGCTCCAAGAAATCTTCCGCTATATATATATTTTGAAGATACAGGGTAGCTAAGGCTAATGACTATGATACAGCATCGTATCGGAGGGCACTGACGACGACGGCAGGAACGGCGTGGTGACAGCCCTCCCTGCGCATAGGACGAGTCTATACGGAGCACGGGGCAGATTTGGACTTTCAGGGGTACATCTGGGGCGAAGGTAAGAGGCAGTGAGAACACTGGTGCGGATGCAAAACGTTAAGACCTCGCGGCACCCACATGGCTGACGATGCAGGGAGAAGGGGGGCGCATCAGGAGCAAAGCCGGGGTACGACGGTCGTGCACAGTACATCCGGCATGCAGGACGTGCGCACGGCCCAGGGCGCACTCCCGTCACTGAGCACTCCCAAACCCGCGAGATGCTCGATGTGGGACGTGGGTGGGTCGCCTCGGTGAGAAGGAGTGCTGCGAGGTGGTGTGCCTCGAGTGGTACGATGGTGTACTTCGGCGTAGCTCTCGTTCAATGGTGCCTCGCTTGAAGAAAGAACCGAGTTGGTGATGGCGGAGTCGGTCCCGCATTGGGTTGGGGCAGAGGCGGTACTGGACACGGAGCGGAGGGACGAGGGGAGGATCGCGGGAAAGTAGTTTGCGGCTGGGATTTGCAAGTCATCTGAAGAATATGAGTCAATGTACATTGCAGGGAGCAACAAGGGGATGACATACAGCGGCGGGGGAGACTCGACCTGGCCATCAACATGTCGCACAGGTTGGCAAGTCTCGAGAGATGTGGCATGTCTTCAATCGGGACGTGCCCGCGCTGGGCCAGTACAAAGTCCCGCATTGCCAGCGAAGCGTCCTGAGCTCGCTCCTGCTCTCGAGGATCGCGCGCGAGATGACCATTCGCATGGGCGAACGAACACCGTGATGGCTGGATGCAGAGACATTTTACATTATGTGGAGGGTGGTCGACTGCGGGCTCCATCGCTTTTGTAACTGCGTGGCGGGGGGGGGGGTTAGTTGTCGAGCGTGAAGAGGTGCAGTGAGAGCGCACTGGCTACAGCACAACGCCAGGGTGAGAGCAGGGAGTATGGGGGGTTGGAAGAGCGCGCCTGGGAGAGCTCAGTAACGCACTACATTTAATCAGGACAGCTCGACTCACCTTTTCGCTACCAAGCAATGCCAACTTGCACGATGCTGGGCCATCCCCAGTGAGCCATCCAAATATGCTCTCCTCCACAGGTACTGGTCTTGCTAGTGCGTTGGTAGATGTCCCGTACAGCGGGCTTATACACGTCAGACACCGATGTGCGGAGGAAGGTGCAAGTCACAATGTCACACATGCGCAGACGCAAAAAACCGATTAAATCTTGTATAGGGTAGGGTAGGTATACGTAGCTAAGGAGGGTGGATGTAGGTAGTAAACGGGCGTGGTTGTAAGAGGAATAGAGTTCACGAGTAGAGTTCACGAGTCAATGATTATACCAAAGATTATCATACAAGAAAGGAACGGCATCATATTCACCGACGAAGAACTTGAAAACGACGGAGGCATTCAAGCCCAAGGATTATGAACAGCCTTGGGGACCTGGAGCCCCGCTCTCGGGGGACGAGGCACATATTTCTGGAGGGTGGGTCCACCAAATGCACGGCGGGCTCGGAGGTCGGACAAACTGGCGCCAGCAGAGATGCTGCTCGCTGCCGGAAGTGGGGCCCCTGTAGCTGAGGTCGAAGCGGACGTGCCCATTGGATAGTGCGAGGTCGAAGAGCTGGTAGCACTACTAGCAGCCCATGTCGGGGTCCAGGTCGAGTACGGACTGGCCGATGTCGAGCCCTCAGGAAGAGCGGGATGCAAAGGCGAAGTTCCATCTAGAGCCGGGTCATACTTGTTGAGGATGATATTTGAGGCGAGATCGGCGTAGTATTTTAGTCATTGTTTGTCGTAGTGATCGGGAGTTCTTCTGCTTGTTTCATACCACCACGACGCGCCGACGGCTTGGACCTCAACAGATTCGCAGTCAGAGTTCGCCGACTTGCCATTTCTATTCGACGGTCTACAGTCAACAGCCGGGTCGCCCGTCTGTGGTGCAGCTTTGGGCTCCCTGCCAATAGCCCCTATTCTTCCTTGCGCCTCAAGATCCTCCCTGCTGCTCGCTTAAACTTAGCATCTCGGCATCGTATTCGCCACTATCGCCGCTCATTCGCCTTCCGCTGCATCCTTTCAGTGCTCCATCCACTTTCACCCTCGAACCCGAATTTTCTTTAGGGGGAGAGTAGGGATAGGGGACAGGCGAGGGATTCCCGAGGCTGTACCGCACGGAGCGGCTCGGATGGTGGGCAGAGTGCCGAGCGACTCCCTTAGGACGCACAGGACGCGCACGGTCAGGGGGAGGAAGGGAGGGAGCGCCGAAATGGTGGATGAGCGGGAGGCAGGTACGGGCGCCGCGATGGCTGGGAGATGTTCCCATGGCTATCGTAGTGCCAGTCGGGTGCCGCCGAGCGACCCGGAGGTCAGGGGGACACAAGGACTGAACACAGGCCTGCGCAGTGGTGCTCAGGTGGTTGGCTGTCCTCGAACCGATCTGGGGCCGGAGAGAGCACCATTGGACGCACCAGATGGGCCGGGATATTCCCAGTGTCCTATGGCTGGACGGTGTCGTCTTTGGGATGCTGCCAGCATGCAGGAAGCGGTGATATGGGTCGGGACAGGCCTGCGCGATGGCGTCGCAGGTGGACCTCATCTCTCACCTGGCCTGGGTTGGGAACAGCATTGATGGGACGGTGGACACACGTATGGACGGGATATTCGCAGTGTCCCCACAGTTCATGCCGGTGTCGTCGGGCCGCTGAGCGACAGGGAGGACGAGGAATACGGGACGGCCAAGGCCCGCTCTATGGTGCGCGGGTGGTCGTCTATTTCTTTGGTTCGGACTCGCGTCGGAGAGCGCATCGTTTGGGAATGCGAGGGTAATTTGACGAGGTCCCGAGCATGGTCGCGCAAGGACGCAGAGGTCCTTTGCGCGAGGGGGAGTGTTGAGGATGATATTTGAGGCGAGATCGGCGTAGTATTTTAGTCATTGTTTGTCGTAGTGATCGGGAGTTCTTCTGCTTGTTTCATACCACCACGACGCGCCGACGGCTTGGACCTCAACAATACTGGAATGAGGATGTCGCGGGACGCAGATACGGGGAAAGGCTGCCATGGGACGTCTCGCCGGTACTCGAACTCACACCTGGCAGAGAGAGGTGAAGTCAGCTCAGGGAGAGTCGCAGGAAGCAAAGGATGTACTGATATGGGAACTCCGAGATCTTGAGCGGCGGATCTTCTTACTGCTTCCCTCCGAATCGGAAAGGTCAAACGGGGACGCTGTGCGCTTGCGCGACTCTGTACAGCTTTCAGGTTGGCTCGCAAGTTATCAGACGACTGACCGTCGGGCAAGACATGGGACGGGAAGAGTTCTTCTACATCGGAATCATCGGCTTGGGGGAAGAAAAAATCTGAGGCAAGTAAGGACGACTGAGGTGATGGAAGCGGGAGGCATGCTTACCCTCGTGATCATCTGTTTTCTCTTGTTTTACTACGATGGCAGATCTGCTTCGAACGGCGTCCTCGACTCCGGCATCATCCTCCTCCTCGGAATCCGGAGTTTGAGAGGACAGCTCAGCCTCGTCTTGCGACTCCGGCATTTTCTTGGCGGGAGCTTTGCGTGTGCCAACTTTGGCCCGTGCTTTCGGACGAATCGGTGATGCATCACACTCCGCCTCCGACTCGGAATCCAAGACCTCGCCGGCCGAAAGTCTCTCGATGGCCTGTTCAAAGCCTGCCTTGTACAGTGAGGTAGGGATTTTGTGCTTCGTCGCTGTAGATAGTAAGCCTCAGCCGGGCATTATCACAAAAGCCGTAATAACACTCACCGATGCGGACTGCATGCTCCGTGTATCTGCGTGCTACTTGTCCCTTGGCCTCCTCTAGCTCTGCGCCAGTGATCTGGGGACGATCCTTTACGAAGACTTTGCGGTTGGCCTTACCCACGAGCACCCAATGGTACTTTGGCACGGCATTTTCTGGGTAACGCTCGTCGAGGTATTTAAATAGCGGAGGTAATACCTCACGAAACCACTTGTCGATGCGGACTTGAGACCAATCGGACCGGAAGTGGAGTGGTTTGCCATCGGGTGCGTTGAATGCCACGAGGCCGTACTTCCTGAGCTTCTCAACAGCGGGCTCCAGAAGGCAGCTGCCGTTCCGAAGCTCACCTTCGCTCTGTCATTGTGTTACATTGAGTTATCCAAGAGAACCAGAAAGACGTACATCAAGTCCGCCCACCAGTACCTGGAAGCTATTGATTCTCACCATCTGTACAGCGGTATCCCCTTTTTTGTTTGGCTTCACACTCGCCTGTTCCTCCGGTCGTAAGCACATCACCTCTGAGGGTAGAAATCACATACCTTGACAGATCCGGATGCAGATGTGACACCGCCGGCGGCCTCTCGGGGGGGGCGAAACCCTGCATTCGTCTCCTTCCGAGCGGCCAATTCCGTGGTCTTTTTTGGGACTTTGTCCATGCCGAACCTCGCCAGCAAGTCCGCGAGATTGCTCTCAGCAGGGTGGACTTTTTTCCGGTGAGAGCAGGTCTTGCATTTTGAAGTCTTGTCTATCGCTTCCCCGGGCTCTCTAGGCTGAAATCTGGTGCAGGACTTGGAGCATCCAGCGCCGTCCTTCCCCTTGCAGGACATCGTGGCGACGTAAATCCGCCAGAGGTGAGACGAGGCTTTTTTGATGTTTTTGCGAGTTTGGTCCGGTCGGCAAACTCTAGATCATATACATTGATGCTGTGTGCAACAAGTCAATCATCATGCAGTGAATATTCATTGAAATATCATCTCATTATCGGTTGTAGGATCCCAGTTTAATTGGAATATGTGTTCAGGTTCTGTTAGTTGGCTGAACTTAACCAAATATAAGCAATCATTCTTTCGGCTCTAGGAAATCGAAATCGAAGTGACCGGGGGATGGCTGGGCAAGCACGAGGAATTATTCGAAGTTATCAAGATCTTATGAACCTCAAAGGTGAAAATGAGCTGTACCAGAGGCTTCTTGGTCGACCAGCAGACAAAATATTGAGTTCACCGTCGGAGAATTTGGAGGACTTGGACACAAATTTCTTTCATTGAGGCAGACTAAACAATAATATCACCACTTTCCGCAGCCTGAAGCCGAACCATAATCTCCAGTCCCTGTGCCCACGAGACGGCACGAGGGTACCAGATCTCGAACGGCAGCGTAATCTGTACCTCCTTCCGTCCTATCTTCACAGTCTCTGTCTCCCCATAAAATCGCCCCTCCCACTCATCTTCTGCCACTCCGAGATGATTCGGAATTATACCTGCTGATTGAGCCTCCTGAAATACAGCAGAAAATAAAGTCATCGCCTCCACACTGGCAAATGGGCATTCATTCTCGACCACATCAATCGCTTCATGACGGATGTGGTGATCTTGGTCACCGGCAATTGCCAAATCGATGTCATCTACCATATTATCAAGTTCATTTTATGTCCTACAAACTGCTCCCAGAGAACGCACCGTGATTTCTGTACCGTTCAAGTACCTCGGGGTGGACATGCTCGAAATTGTCTGCATATTTGCCGTACTTCAGCTCGCCAATGAGACGCATGTCCTGTGAGGTAAATTTAGTTATAGTACAAGGATGTAGATGGAAAGTACCGATGGGGTCTGGTCATGCCCCTTCCCCGAAATCGGATGGTTGTTCCACTGCTCTTGGAATTCCTCGCATTCCTTGTTGATTTCGCTGAGGAACAGACGGTGTAGTAACCATAGATGATGTGGATTATCCGGGTCGAACTTATGCAGCCGCTCCAGACGTAGAAAGAACCCCCGCCAGCGTCGAGCAAACTGTGAACCTACCTCAACCCAGAGACGTTCAATCCGGGTATTACGAGTGGATCTTCCAAAGTTTCAGCACGGTTTGCATGGCTGAGAGCACAACACTTACGTTCCCCACAGAAATGAACCGCGGTTCGGTCCGCGATATTTAATCATCCAAACAGAGACCTCTATGTTCTCGCCACCTCTGTCCCCACGAGTCCGCGATGGAGCCCCATACTGCTGAACAGCCCTCAAAAACAACTGAAGAACTGTTGTGGCTCTGTTGTTCGTACTTGCTTGGAGCCCTACGACCTGCAATAAATCATCAGTGGAAGAACCCAGTATAGAGTAACACTAACCATTCTATCATATCCGTCCACGAAGCCGTGGATCACAATTCCCCATTTGATGAGCTTGTGGTGGCCATCCATATGCCACGTTGAATTTGGACGTGGTGAATAATAGTCACGTCGAGTGATAGTATGTCTTCGAAGGACCTGGCCAAGCCCGTCGATTCGAAGGAGAGATCTCCGAACACGCTCCTTTTGTACTTTGACGCCATGAGTGCGAAGGAAACCGATCAGATATCGGAGACCAGACGATGGTTTAATTCGTTTGAAGTGGCGAGTTAGAATGTCTAGGTCTCGCTCGCTGATGTCCGAGTAACGGGTGTAAACCCCATAAAGCTTCAAGTAATTCCGAAGTGTGTTCCGATGCATGCCCAAGGCATCAGCCAGAGTTTGGAGGGTGAGTTTACGATGGGAAGAAACTGCGTCAGCAAGCCATACAGGCTCAACAACCTTCCTCGGCCTGCCCCGCAGCCCCGTCCTCTCCACCCGGATGGGAACAACGTGCTTGAGTTTAGCATGCTCTCTGAAAATGATGAATAACCGTACGACAATTCATGAGGCGACTGACATTCCGTCCGCAATGATAGCACTTCGCTCAAGATCGACAGTGATTTGCGCCAAAGCTTTGGCACAGGCTTCCAGCCATATCTGATCCCCAACTTCTGGGACAAGAGCTTCAAGTATAGGGATCAGTTTACTGCGAACTTGCTCTGAATGGATTCGGAGGCGCAATGGATCGGCCTCCTCCTGTCGAAGTAATGCCGAAGCACGCTCATAGGTGGCAGTGATAATACCCTGGGCCTGTAAGACATCCGGAGACCAGTTGAACTCTTCCGGTGTGAGGGGTAGGGCAGGAAATTGAGCGGGGTGGCCCATTGCGGGGAGAGGATGAAAGCGCGAGATAACAGGGAACACGAGGCCGCTGGATCACGAGGCGTGGCTGGGGCACGATTGATTGATTGATTATTCTTCTGATTACAGACGAGTAAGAATGCGTGGAAATTCATGAGTAATAAAGCTTCCTCAACAGTTATTCATGATTCGAGCCGCAATGTGTATGAAGTGGAATACGCGAGACACTGTATGGTTTAGCTTGCCAGAAACGTGACCGAGCCAACGCGTCCTCTTTTCTTTTTTCCCGACAATGTCCAGTGCTTCAGAAAATGACGCCGACGGTCCGCAGTACCACCCAGAGTTCTATTTCCAAGACGGCAGTGCCATCTTCAAGGTAGGTTTCATTGGTCACCCTCCTTTCACCACGCTGACGCCATTTTCAATGCCAGCTTGTCTCGAGAGACTATCCAGATGGAATGCTCTATAAGCTTCACCCTGGCCTCCTTGCCAACAGGTCAATTTTCTTTGCCTCCATGTTCTCACTCCCTCGGGGTCCGCACAATTCCGAAATGATCCTGTCGGAAGGCAAGATCGACACGAACGCCATCGAGCTCCCTTCTTGCATCAGTCAGCAGGACTTCGACAACTTGCTTAGTTACTTGTATTCGGGCCCGAGGTACGTCCGATTTGGATACAGCTGCTCCGCCTCGGTAGTTGACGCGGTGTTCTGTCCTCCAGCACGCATCCCAAAACGGAAGAATTTTTTGTTTCGGTCATGAAGCTCGCAGCTATGTTTGAAATCCCAGACGGCATAGAGCATACCAAGAACGAGCTGGCTCGGCTCGACCCGCCTGTCCATCCTGCTCTCCAATTCGAGCTTGCGCGCTGTTTCCGCATTGACGAGTGGGTCGAGCCCGCATTCCGCCGGCTCATGGATACAGATTTGGTCTCGCTCGACTCTTTCGAAGTTGCTCAGATTGGCCATCATGGCTACTTCTGGCTTACTCGTACGAAGGCGAAGATCCAGGCACTGCGGGTCAATATCGCGTTTAACGTGCCTCCCATCATCAACATCAGCACCTGTGATACGCCGGGAACCTGCATGTACTCCTGGACCCGGGAGTGGGAGGAGTCTGTCCGGCAACTCATCCATCACCCCGATAAACCGATCAGCTGTTTAGACCTGCTCGACCAGCTGCGGAACACTCATATTGACGGCCTTTGTGATGGTTGCCAGGATTTGACAGTGAGGTGGATTTGGGGGAAATCCTTGTTGACGCAGGAGGAGGACTGCGTCGAAGAGGCCATTGCGGCCTTGATGGAGCTGCAAACTGACCAGCCGCTCCGCGCGGCTCTTAGCGCGAGCGTTGCTGGGCGCATCGTCGTTTAGCTGTCCTTAAAATTGAAGCTACTTACTGCTTTCTTTTTACATATTTACACCGACCCACACTCCTTCCCATAGCATAGATCTATTTAATGTTAATGGCTCGTGGCCTTGCTTCCTCAATAAACCTTTGTCGACGTGTAATTCCTTGAAGGTGTTACACGTGACCGTGACGCACGCTGGCACTTTGCACCCGACGACGAAGTCGACTCGTAACTCTGGCCTCTCGAATCTGCATGCTCCATCCCTGTACGTCACTAGCTCTCCCCGCGCTTCGCTCCCGGCCCCCAAACAAGCTCTTTCCTCTCAAGGACTCAATGTGAAGTTTCGACGACGTGGTGCCACCTGCTTGAGCACCACATGTACGCGAGCTGTGGTGAGCATTCTGCTATTCTCGATGGTTTCCAAGTGGCACTGACTCTGAATCACTCGCCGTAGCTCAAGTGCTCAAGACCGCCAGTTCCCGCTTGTCCCAGAAGAGTAAGCTCGCATAGCAATACGAAGCCAGCCAGCAGCAGCTGCCGCCCATCCCCGCCGATGCGAGCCCGCGGTGCTTTCCTCGTCGAACGAGTTGAGCCTGTATGTCTCCCCCCCCTCATTCTCTAAGTACTCACTAACAACTGTCGGCTGCCCAGACGGCGTCCTCGCTGACCGTGTACACACTCGTCCCCGTGCTCCATATCCAGCGAGGTGCACACCACCCTCGTCCCACCCGCCCCCCGACGCCCCCTCGATTGCGATCGACAGGCACTCCTCGTTTGGTCGCAGGTGATCGAGCGAGACATCAAGTTTGCGGGCGACGAGCACGGCCTCAGCCCCGACATGCTGGGTGCGCGGGCTCGAGGTCACGCCGTTCTATCACACTGCGGACGGGCCCGAAGAACCTGCCCGTGTCGAAGCCACGGCTTGGGGAACGGCTCAGTGGTGGGCAGTGGGAATACGGGGTCATGTGCTTCCCGCTCCCGCCTCCCTCGCACGAGACCCGAGCCTGGAGGCCTGTCACCATGCCGCTCCTGCCTAGCCCAGAACATCCGGCATGGTGCGTGGCCCGACGCTGCCCTCTGTTCCCTTCGTGTACCGTGCCCCACGCCTTTGTCCGAACGCGCCCGCCTTCTCATTTACCCCGACCCTGCCTCCTGCCCTTCCCCCACCTATCCTTCCAGGGCCATGCATGGCGGAAGCAGCCACAGCCCATGCTACATAGTCATTAGCCTTAGCTACCGCGTACCTTCAATATATATATTTAGCGGAAGATTTCTTGGAGCTGAAAAAAAGTGAATATGTAGCGCAAAATGCACTTGAAAAAATGTGTATGTATATGTCGCGGGATTGCCGAAAGTTTGTAAGTAGCGCGATCGGAAACCGGTCAATAAAGTAGCGCAAAATCTTATTCGGGTGAATGTAAGTAGCGCAGAATCACACTTTTCGCGCTACATACTTTGGTCCTTTTTTAACTCCGATAAGTAGCGCAAAGGTGTCAATTTCATGATATAAGTAGCGCAAAAGTGAAAAACATGAAAGTGTATAGCGCATGATTAAAAGTGCACTTGGACCGCCATACAAAACCGAAACTTACGTTTCTGTTTGTGAAAAAAAAACGGGGTAAGGTAGTTTTTTTTTCTTTCGGTAACCCCTTGGCCATGCCTGGATGATCCCCGCCAGCGTCAGACCGAGGCTTCCCCGCGGGGCGCTGATCAATGGCTCGGGTGTTTTGGCGAGAGGTGGATCCTAGGAACGGTATCATCAGAGAAGGAGGGCCCGCTGCGTGATACAGGCACGTACCTCCTTGTCCTTCTCCATCGGGACGGGCAACGAGCGAACACTCTGATATTCGCGGTAACCACAGCACAGACAATCGGACATTGGGCGAGATTATCGAGGTGAGGAACGGATCGGCTGTTGGAAGAGGGAAATTTGGAAAGGAGCGTCCAGCGCGACCGTTGAAACGGAAGAGGGTGATATTGGCCACACTTTTACGTGATTACGTCCTTGGAAACTCGTCGAGTCTCTGCGACCCGTGCAATGATCGCCACGATAATGGAAAAAATGCCGAATCGTTATAGCTCGTCGTACACCTGCAGGGCTACCTGTAATTCCTCGGAGGCTGAGTCACTCGTGGGTGAGATTTTCCGTAGCCTAATATTTTTTGGCCGCCGGCAGGCACGTCACGCCTCACCGCGCCGCCCACACATCCACCACAGCCTGTGAATGCCAACGTATCACCGTGCCGGGCGGCAGCATCGAAAGCGAGTCGTGGTATTCAAACGCTTGCGCGGGTGGAGAGCGTAGCCAGCGGCGGACACACTCCGCGTACGGATATGCGCGATTAACCATCTCCGCGGTAATTTATCTGTATCTTCTGATTGAAACCTTTCCCCTGCAGTCCCCTACTCGTACTCGCGTTGAAGATTCAAATAAATTCGGCTCCGAAATATACTGCGAGGCCTGTGGACGGACGGACTAAGGCTACCTTTTCCCTATGCTAAGACCCGATGGCAGTCGGACCACTCCTGCGCCAGATAATGATCCTGTGCAAGTGCAAGCAGGGTTGAAGCAGGGCACCCGTTCGATTCGGGATCAGGGCCGTATTGTGTCGTTTTATTTTCCCCTTTCGTTTGCTGAACCACCTGCCCCGCCTCACTGAGATCATCTTTAAATTCGTAGTTTGAATCCACACCCGGATCCCTACTCTCCCGGGAGCGCGTAGCAGCACAACGAATACCCGGAATGTACCTTAAGATTCAAGCCTCTGCAACGGTACATACCCCATCCATCGTGAAGGCAGTTTATCTAGCCTCCAAAACATGTGGTAATTGAACTCAAATCTTCTGATTGTCACCCGCTGGCTAATCCGATCATTCTCATATGCATGTTCACTTCCCAGCTAAATACATTCAACGATGAAGACATTTAGACGGACGTCCCGAGGTTACCTTCCTTGAACGCAAGACCCGGTGGCATGCGGAACGTTCCTGCCCCAGATGCAATTCAAGGTCACCTTAAAAGGGCACCCATTCGACTCGGGATGGGGTCTTGTCGAAGTTTATGTAATGTCATTTTTTTCCCCTGTTTGGTGACACTCCTGTAACTCACCTATCCCGCAGCGGGCTTTAATCTCGACTGGGCCCCCACCCTCGTAGTGGGCAAGTTCGGTCTGCTTTCCGCAGAGAACCACACCAGCTTTAACCGCCTGAGCCTCGGGGCGCTTTCGCTGTAAGTCAGCCCCAATATTCCCTGACATCCATCCTCATACCCAGCTCAGCCACAACCTGATCGAACACGACGCGTCAATCTCGCGCAATGACTTCGGCGACGGCATCGGTGATAACGTCCACTTCAATGAGACAACGTTCTCCATACTCGCGAACGCCAACCCCGGAATGGACTACTACAACACGACGGCAGCGGGGCAGGTCCAGCGCGACCGCCTCGCGCACTCCGTCACGACGAACCCTTTCGTGGTCAACACAGGAAAAGAGTTCAAGCTCCGCAGCCGCGAGTCCGCGCTCTACCTCAGCATCTTCGGCGACCCGCTTACCGGCGTCGCCCCCAAAAAATATGTCAAACCCTGGGGTTGCATTGCTTTCGCTTATTTACGCCGTTCTTGTTAGATTCGTAGACATCTTCTTCCGCTAGGAGCACCTTCCCATTGCTGAGGGCTGGAAGAAACCGAAGACGCTGATCACGGTTGAAACTTTGACCCCGCTCGAGAGAGTGATTCGTGCGGCGTTTGAGCGGAACGCGACGACGTCTTGCGAGCCTCTCATCCTCGGGCCAAGCCTCGCGCTCTAGGCGAGGAGAAGTTCACCGCTGCGACCCTGCCGTCGTCGTAGAGTTTATGTTCCTCGCCACTTTTAAATTCGAACCAAAATGCTGTTGTGAATCCTGAAGTGCCACTCTTGAGAGAAGTACTCACTGAAATACAAGTTGAAACTGCACGATTAGGCTTCCCAGTTCAAGCCTTTGTCCTTGATGTACCATCAACTAGCCAACCTATCCTGATATGCGCGGACTGTTTTGTTCCGGCTGAGTCGGTCGTGTGTAGCAGTCATTACTCCTCGGCCCACATGTCGGTTAACTACGCTTTCGTAACGACTTGGGGGAATGTGATACGCGCTCCGTGGACGGCAGAGTTTGGTAGGGGTGAGGTGAGTTGAGGTGATAAGGCTAAAAATCCTTTATTTCTCTTTCCCCCGGTGGCGTACCTTCTTCATTGCCGTCACAAGAACATCAATTCTGAATCATCGGGTATACATAAGACTACGTAGGCGCCCATTAGGCGCCTTACCTATGCAATCACGTAATTTATTTGTAATGTTTTGATCTCGATTCGGCAAGCACTGTCACGCACTGAGCTGCGCTTTCGTCTGTCCCTCACGCAGAGAATTCATCTAGATTCCACCTGAATTCTGTCCGGATTCTGTGACTCACACCTACCCAGACACTTTGGAGACTTATCCGACGTCCATACAATGGCGTCGAACGACGAAGACCTCGCGCATGAATCTCAGCGAGGGAAGAAGCGCCGAATTGAACGCGCGTGCGATCTTTGCCGGCGGAGGAAGAGTGCGTCTCGATTCCGTCTCTTCCTTTCCAGTATACCTATCAGCATATTCTGCAGCTCGATGTACGTATCGAATTCTCACTAGAGCGTTTTCTGGTATCAAGATCGACTCCTATGGTGCAGGCGATGGGTCTATTCCCGGGGACAAGTGTTATGCTTGCCTAAACGCGGACGTCAAGTGCACTTATCTCGAAGTCTCGACGGTACGTTCCATTCCCTGCTCAACACCCACTTGCAACTGATCCCACCCAACAAATCAGCGCCCAAGCCGCGCGCGCCCAAAAAGGTGGGCTGGTCCTATCCATATCGGCCAATTTGATGATCATCCGCTGACGGCTGATCCCTGCAGCTACATCGAATCGTCTGAAGAGCGGGTCGAGTCCCTCGAAATGCAGCTCGAGCTGGGCGGGATCCGCGGCGAACTCGGGAGCGCCGCCTTCGCAACCTCCTCTCCTGGCACGCACAGCGGGAATAGCGCAATCACTTCCGACACGGACAAAATAAATGCGAGCCGTACGAATACGCAGATGGTGCGGGAGGCGGACGCGGAGGCAGAGCAAACAACAGAGATGAACAAACGCACGGCGTCGCTGCACATGATACGCCTGATGCTGGGCAATGTTACTGCCCTACCGAAGCCGGCAGACGCGGAGGACCTCCTTCATCTAGAGATGGCGCGCAAAGTGGGTCCTCCCACATCTTTCCTTTACTCTATTTTTTCTTTTCCTATATTCTAATCGATTCTACTCTAGTTCCAGGAGCTCTCTGTGGAGGACCCGCCAGGACGGTACTTCGTTGGCAAAAGCAGCGGCGCCCTTCTGGTCAAGGCTGCCATTGACTTCAAGGCGGAAGTGAACCGCGGCGAACTCGGCGCCGGCACCGACGAAGATGGAGGTGGAGACGGCGAGCCTCGGATGCCGTTCAGCTCGCGTCGTTTGCAGGATTGGAGGGCGAGGCTTGTAAGTCCCGCAATGAAAATGAATACGAAGAAACTCACCCGATGTTGTCTCGGAGATTGCCACCCAGCCCAAGCAGTCTAGAGTCTACACGTTCCCCTCGGCCGAGCTCGCGATGCACTTGATTGACCTCTACTTCGTGCACGTCAACGCGTACTTGCCGCTTCTCCACCGTCCGACAGTCGAGCGTGGCCTCGCGACTGGGCTCCATCACAGGTGCACATGTTCTCACGGGCTGCGTTGTAGTCCTTTCATTTATCTGCGCTTTATTTAGGGACGACGGGTTCGCAGCAATCCTGCTTCTCGTGTGCGCCGTCGCGTCGCGGTGGAGCAATGACCCGCGCGTGATGGTGCCCGGCGGGACGCAGGGTGTAGGTGTGTCGAAGCCGGGCGGGCGCCTCGTATGCGGCTGGGGCTGGTTCGAGCAGGTGTGTTGTTCTTTGACCGTCCGCTTCCGCTGCAAATGAAGGTGTGCTGATGCGCGTTTTGGCAGGTCCCGATGGTGGGGAATCATCTGTTTGGCCAGCCGAAGCTGTACGATTTGCAATATTGCTGCGTGAGTTTCTTGCTTCACCGTATGCCCGGCTGCTCACCCTTAGACGCCCTATTTCCTAGCTCGCCGTGCAGTTTCTCGAGAGCTCTTTGGCGCCGGGGGCCTGCTGGAGGCTCGTCGGGGTTGGTATTCGGCTTGCGCAGGTGCGTATACGACATATTCCCTCGAATTAACCCTGGCCCTGACGGTTCCTAGGAGGTCGGCGCGCACCGCCGCACCTTGCCCGTCTATAAGCTGTCCGTCGAGCGGGAGTTATGGAAGCGCGCGTTCTGGGTGCTTGTCTACATGGACCGCTCCCTCAGCGCTACCCTGGGCCGCACTTGCGCCATCCACCACGACGAGTACGATTACCCTCCTCTTCTCCTTCATATTTATTCATGGGGCCATGGCCAGCTTTGACTTGGATCCACCAATCGAGTGCGACGAGGAGTACTGGGAGCACCCGACGGACCCGTTCAAACAACCGATGGGTGTGCCTTCGCGGGTCGCGTTCTTCAACGCGCTGCTGCGGCTGACACATATCCTCGCGTTCAGCCTCCCGGTCCTGGTGTGTGTTCCGCCTTTGATGTACGCAGGCTGGCTGAAATCGCACCGGTTTTGCCTAGTATCCGCTCACGAAAGTACGCGCGGCTTACGCGGTCGAGGACGCGTGGGAGGAGCTCGTCGTCGCGGAACTCGACTCCGCACTCAATCGCTGGCGCGATCAGGTGCCTGAACATCGTGCGTTTGAGATTATATTGATTTTCGCGCCCGAATGACCGCCGTCAGTGCGCTGGGACCCCGCACGACCGGACCCGATATTTTTCGACCAGTCTGTCGCGCTGTACTGCGCGTACTCGCACGTCCAGATCATCATACACAGGCCGTTCATCCCGATGATGCGCAAATCAGCGCCCACGGTGCATTATATTCCTATTGGATTTCCTGGTCCTTCGCGTCCAGGCGATTCGACTTGATACCGACACTGACATGCTATTTCCAGGCGTTGCCTTCCCTGGCGATATGCACCAGCGCCGCCCGGACATGCGCCAACATGGTGGATGTTCAAAGGCGGCGAAAGGCGGGGATACCGGTTGTTATAAATTTGGTGCGCCGTTCCTCCTGGTTTTCCCAAACTTTCGTTAAAGAGCTGCGATGCCCAGACCGCGGTCTTCACATCAGCCATCGTCCTACTGCTCAATGTGTGGAGCGGACAGCGCACCGGGCTAGTTTCTAACCCCAGCCCCGAGATCGCGAATGTGCACAAGTGCATGGAAGTGATACACCTGTGCGAGGACCGGTGCGCCGTGTGGTAGTTTCTTTTATTCTGTGTGAACTAATCATCTCGGGTGGAGATGGGAATCTGCCGGCCTTCTATGGTACGTCTTGCAGTCGCAGTGTCTGACCGCAGCATTCGTTCATATATCATTTTAGGGATATCCTCTACGAGCTCGGGTCCCTTGGTCACGTGCCTCTCCCGAATCTGAGTGCCCCGAGGATGGTTGGGCACGACCACAGAGATCACCATCAAGGCGTCGCGCGGAATCAAGAGCCCGTCCTACAGGAGGACACGTCGCGCGGCATACAGCAGACCTTTGATTCCATCTTTCGCGCGCCAAAGATCCAGCTGGCGCCGTCGCACACCGGGTCCTCTGCTGGGTTGTTTGCGATGGACCCGAGCGCCTTCCCCCTGACAAACGCGCCCGATCAGTGGTTCCCGCCAGCCGATCTATTCACAGGGATTCATGGCGATCCCGTGCAAGCGAGCCTTGAGCTGGATGAGCTGATGAATTTGATTGACAGCGATACACTTGCGATGTGGAATGCGCCGACTGGCGTCGAGTGTGTATTCTGTCCTAAATTCTTTGAGTCTCTTGACTAATGCCGTTCATTTAGGGCAGACGATTGGGGGAATTATTTGACCAATTTTGGCGAGATTACGCAGGGGCAGCAGACGATGCATGGGGACATGGGGATGGGCATTAATGGTGGATCAGTGGCTCGCCCGCAATGAACCAGCCTTCATTTTCCCTGCCGTGCCAAAGAATCATAATCTAGTCAGATTTTTATCCACGTCCTGGTACGAGTGGACCTTATATTTCGTTTCATATGCGACTGGGGGCGCCTCAGATGAGCAAGCGCTCCCAATCAAGAAATGTTTGAATTCGGATTGGAATGGTTCCACGACCCATCAAACAGTGCCCCGCGCTATTCAGTGCACCAGGTATGTTGATATGCCGAGAGGTACATACACTTCCTTTACCGAACTCCGTGACAAAAGTGAGATGTCGGGAATGTAGCCATATTCCGAATCCTCCACAGCCATAGAGCCTGAGCGGGGAAAGTTAATCATGCTGGGGAATGCGGCGGGTGGGTTGTGAGTGGGTGATGGGTGGGTTGAGCGGCTGAATTATGTCTGTGGCGGGCATCCTCTTTATGTCTGACTGACTCAGGATCTGCGACAAGGACTCCGCAGCAACACCCGTCGGAAGGGGGCTCGTGCACATGTCGTCAGGTCTGACCCCCGGGAACTGCGCCCCTGCACATGATGACGGCGACCGTTTAAACTACCTAACGCTCCCCAATTCACTCCCCCCCCCTCCTCGAAACCCTGTCTACGATCTGCAGGCTGAGCACGCCCGTCATTATTTGGCCAAAACGCTGTCGACATCCATGCCGGATAAGTAAAATATAAACCACGCGGCCCCCATCGCAAACAATGACGACTGTTGGACGCACCCGCGGGATGCTGGCATTCCGTCTCGCTAATTACAACCGGCCTTCGGCTACCGTCGCAGATGGAAATAATATATCCCGACGCGCCGGGGAATGTGCAAGACAGGACCCCGGAAAATCCCCTTCGAGGCTAGGTCCGGTACCGGACAAAATTTTCGATTTTGGGACCTCAAAACTAGGTCTTAAACGGACAAATAATGGCCTTCGAGGGGCAAAAGGCTAGGTCCTGTCCGGAGAAAAATTCGGGAGTGGGCCGAGGAAATTTGGGCCAAAAACGGCCGGGTGTACAGAGGTAGGTCAGAACACTTAGCATTACCCAACGCTCACCATACACCTTCTGCCATATAGATGCAAGGTCATCCATCGCCTTCGCTCCTGTCACATGGACATTAAGCACTCAATGGATCGGAGGATGGGTGAAACGAGCCGGATCGCCTACGCCTTCAACCGATCTCTCCGGCGCGCTACATTCGAACTGTCGGCGACGTGATCGGAATTACAGTTTGACGTCAATCTTCTACATGCCCCAATTATCTCACGGGTTTTGCTTACTCGACAGCTTTGCTTCTTCGTCGCGACTACCATGGCCGGCTCGACGGCATCTGCTGATTCACTCCATAGTCGCTTCTCTGACATCCGCGACTCCGATGGTCGGTGCCAACCCATCTAATTTCACGGCCCTTTTGACTTTGTTCCTTTGTAGCCGGCGATGAATCTGCGGGTGCTAAACTCTGGATGGTCTACATTTCTGAAGCAGAGAAGTACGACAAGGCACTGGTGGAGGGCTGGAAGTCGGACATGGAAGGCCTGCTCATCTTTGTGCGTACTGCCACCCGGGAATGAGTATCACCTCACAGTATCTCAGGCGGGTCTCTTCTCGGCGAGCTTGACAGCATTTCTCGTCGAGAGCTACAAGAGCTTGACCCCAGATCAGGGAGCGATTACAATTGCCCTGTTGGCGCAGATTTCACGTCAGCTTGACGCCCAAGCCAATGCACCCGTTGCGGACTTAGCGACGCTGACGGCATTTCACCCCACCCCCTCGTCCCTCGCATGCAACATATTTTGGTTCCTCAGCCTCGGGTTCAGTCTGTCTTGCGCGCTCATCGCTACTCTCGTCGAGCAATGGGCCCGGGACTTCATCCAGAAGACAGAAATGCGCCCGTCCCCCGTCATACGCGCCCGCATATTGTCGTATCTTTACTTTGGCCTCCAACGATTCGGCATGCACACCACAGTCGCGTTTCTCCCCCTCCTTCTACATGCGTCCCTCATTCTCTTTTTCGCTGGTCTCGTCGCCTTTCTCCACCCCATCAATATGCTGCTCATGACGATAGCGGCGGTCATGCTCGGGTTGATATTTGCCACCTACGCTTACTTGACAGTGCTGCCGATATATTCATCGGACTGCCCGTATAGAACACCCCTGTCAGCGATGACCTGGGCTTTGTTTCTGCGCTTGCGCGCCGCTTTCAACGCCCGCCACAAATTTGCCACGGACGAAGAATCCACCATTGCACACCACGACTCTTCCATACCCAAAAATATGCCAACTCTGACCGAGGCAATGATGCGCGCTGCTACACAAAATTCACACGAGAGAGACCAACGCGATGCACGGGCCATAGTCTGGACCGTAGAGTCCTTGACGGACAACAACGAGCTCGAACCGTTTGTCGAAGCACTTCCAGACCTCATTTTCGGACGACGAACATATGGAGGCATGATCGAGACGCTTCTTGAGGATCCCGACATCCACCTGGTATCTCGGATCCAGAGCCTGCTCCGAAGCTGCGATAGCGGCGTCCTCCATCCTGCACTCCAGAGCCGCCGCCGCCTCTTATGCATCAAGGCGTTGTGGTCACTTGCCAATTTCGTCGGCTCGCATGGCGCCAGCCGCCGGTTTTCTCCCTCATTCGATGTTGAACTCTTGGTCCCCCGCCCGAATGATAACTCCATGACAACCTGTCATTTAATATCGGCATCCTGTCTTGTTCGATGGTGTAGGTTCTCTTCGCTGGCCAAGGTCGTCCGCGATGTTATATCCATGCTGGAGCCCGATGGGAGCACGATCACCCGCCAAGATCTTCGACGGCGTTTAGAGATGGTCCAAGGTCAAGCGGGGGAGGTTGGATACACCGAATTCAGCGATGCTTTCTCAAGCCTTGTGTCCCTCGATGCTGATGAACCGCTCCTGATCGAAAGATCGCGCGAGGTGTTGAAATCCTTCGACAATTACGGCTACGATGTCCTGACAGGATACCTCCACGATTCTGCTGCTCTCAACGACATGCCCTACGAGTTTGAGGCCACTTGTTTGACGATTCAGCCCTTTGGGGTCCGGCCAAACATGACGGTTCAAATGAAGCTGAAGAGGACCTTCGTCGACATCATCAGTATGCACGCAGATAGGTTACGGGGGAACAAGGAGGTACACCAGATTGACATCGCTGTCGACACCATCCTACAGCTCCTGCAGAGGAACCTCGAGTTCATGGATGCCGATTTCTGCGGTGCAGTAACGAGATATGTCGAGCCAAGACGAGAGATCCCCCAACGCCGCGGCCTGCGCCAATGCGACCCAAAATTCATCGGTGGTCTCATTACCAAGCACCTTGGCAATCTTCATCATAATCATCTCGAGGTGGTGGAGCAAATTTGGAGTTTATCCCTATGGCACCCTACTCTACTGGCCGCATTCGACGAAAAGACAATCGCTGCCATCAATGCCGCGCCCCGTTTCCCCATATCCGCCTGTGTTATTACCGTTGTGAAATGGCATATCTTGATGGCCTCGGCTGACCTTCCGTCGGAGCAGCTTGATTCCCTCATGGACAGGATGGACATCCCCCCCCCCTCGACTGGGGACACGCCGGAGAAACGATGGCAGGAGGGGCACTTTGCACTACTCGTGGACTTTCTGGAGCAGTACCGTTCTTTATCGGTGCTGATCGATTGGACCAAGAATCGGGCGGCCGAGACATTCGATTGTCTAACTCGGTTCGATCGATGGGCATTCATCCCTCCGCCGTTACAACAACGATTCGCAGAGTGGTTCCTGAGCATGATGACCCCTCCTACCGTCACTTCGCACGTTTCCATGATTCAACAGATCATCGATTGGAACAATCTTTCGTCTGGGACATTCGACGATCCCACTGCTCGGTCAACAATCTGCCAGGCTCTTGCCACATACTCGGGGACACTATCGAGTGGTGACGAGGAGTCCCGTTTCAATCTGCGCAACATCGACATTCTCCTGGCTATACTCAACCCGATTATCCCCCCTGGCACAGAGGATCCCGACTCTGAAGCCACAGACGTCCCAACACCCATGCTCGATATCCCAGCTACACCAGATGGCGAGCAGCACCATGTTTCCACCAACAAAAACATTGACGACACGCTCCCGTCTCCACCATCCTCCCAATAACTAGTAGACCCTGGAAGTGTTCCCCTCAAATATTAATTGCCCTTCTAAATTTCAGTCCGAGTCTCACTATCGTGTGTGGGTCCAAGTATATGTCTTACTTTAAGTACGGTGGTCACAGCCATTGATTCATTTGCCACAAAAGATGATCTCAGAAATGAACCCAGACCCAGGGGCCTCAGAGAGCTATAGCAAATCCTCAATATTGTTCGTAAATTCGCTCTCCAACGAGTGCAGATCGGGATTCTGCCGGACTATGTGCACTGTGGAGCACTCAATCTCTCCACGACCGGATAGGTCGGATCCGGGTGAAGCGGGTGTCCAACGATTCAACATCATCATTCAACATTTTCGGGAATAAGTTGAGCCAGAAAGTTGATAGACACACAAAGATCATCCGCTCAAACCTTCCCGAGGAACTCCTCCGCGAAAAACTCCCACACCTCCTGCAGCTTGTTGAACATCTCTTTCGTAAAGTGGTACTTCCGCGTCCCCTGCTCCCACACGTACTCGAGGATGCCATCCTCCTGGTCCACATAAGGGATCACGTTCCGGAAGTTCATGCTCAACTCCGCGGCGATGAAGAACGGCTGCGGCGTTTCCGCGTCGTCCTGCAGCCCCGCTCGCGCGAGCTCGGCGAGCACGGAGCTGAAGTCAGTCACCTCCGCGGCCTTAATGCTACCGTTGAACCGGGACGTCTTGGCGGCGGGCGTGTCGCCGAAGACCGCAGAGCGCACGCCGTGCTTCTGGAAGAGGTAGGAGAGCAGGGGGAGGCGCATGTGCCGTTGGCGGCCATGACGTAGTCGAGGCCGGCGAACGGGGGAGAATGAAGGGGGTCACATCGGGGGCGGCGATTCACGGCGAGACATACCGAGGGCCGGAGTAAAAGCGGACGCGGGCGCAGTTTTTGCCTTAGCGAGCACGCTAGGTGCCCCTTTGACCAGGACTGACGACAGCAGCTCGACCGCCATCTCCCAGATGTTGGGCGAGATGTCAGTAAGCTCGCCACCGCAGACGTCGAGCTCGGAGGTTTGCAGAGTGAGCGGACACTCTATCAGCGGGAAATGACGGCGAGCCGCGAGCCTTGTGGCCTATGTAGACGCGTCAATGAACTGCGACTCGAAAAATCGCGTCCTCGTACCAGGTAAGTCTTGGGCCGAGGGACCACATCTGGGAATCGCACATGACTACAGGGTGCTATAGAGAGGTTAGTAGAGCAGTAGATGTGTAGCCATGTCCCCTATATAATAGAGCTCATAGACGAAATATGGTAGAGCGGTAGCGCTATGTAGCACACGTGTTTCTATGCCAGACCTCGGCAAAACGTGTTCGCTTGGCTGATATTGTTCCGAATCAATTGGAATATTGAAAGCGAGATGGGGAGAAACCATAAATTCTAGCAGCTACTCAAACAGTGTATGGGGAAAGGTATAAGGGAGTCGAACGATCCCATCCGGCATCGGCTGCGGAATGAGACGACCAGTGAAAGACATGCCATAAGAACTAGAACCAATGTAGTCAGTAATGAGGGAGGGAAACATGCAGAAAATCACACCTGATGATTTATGCTACCCTTTGAGTTGTGTTTGAATCATCCTAATGAAGACAAAAAAAACACGCACACGCGAAAGCGCCATACCACACGCGGATATGATCTGGCGGCGACGACTAATCACAGAAGGCTGACAACGGAGCGAGCATCAGAACGCAGCTGCAAGGTGAACCTAGAGACTTGAGAGCGGCTTGGGAAGATTGAGGGCCGAGATATCGAGGGCATTGAAGACTTGGAATGACTTGAAGGTTGCGTGAGGGTATCCAGGCAGCCCAGGCTTGAGATTGTGGCATGTACTCCAGGGGATTTACAGGTAGATAAGAAGGGACGACTCGGAGTGGAAGCGGAGATGATGGGGGGAGGGGAAGAAAGAGTGGGTGATGGCGGCGTCGACTCCTTGAGTTTTCGTCAAGTCCAGCCAGGCACCATCAGCTGAGCATGTGCTTCGGATGATGTATGTGAAACAGAGTCGCTACGGGTTACTGGGCTCCGTGAATGCGCGTTAGAGAGCGCACCTCTACGGTTGCGCGACGCCGTCTACAGCGCTCTACCGAGAAGCCTCGGCTCTACCCGGGGCTACCTCGTGACCGGCTGTCTACCGCGCGGACCCGGCCTCTACGTGCTCAAAAGGCGTTTCCAGATGCAGAACACATTTCTTCCCATCTTTGAGGACGAAGAACGAGGACTCAGGGGATTTTGACACCGTCCACGCCTTTACTTTGGGCATTGTGGGAAGGAAGAGCAGTGTTCTCCTTAAGGGTAAGGCCTTAAATCTCTAAGCCTTAGATAAGGCCTTAAATAAGGCCTTAAATAAGGCCTTAAAGATTTTCGGCTGAGCATCCAGGCCTTATTAAGGCCTTAAATCTGCACGTGCTCATAGATTATGTAATTTTTCTCCTCGACGTCGACGACAACGCCAGCCATGGCATCGACCCTGCTCAACAAATATTTCTGGCGTGGAGAGAAGCAGAACTCAGCCACAGTGTATCACACATACTGCAAAGCCTGTGTGGCGCATCATCTCGACAGTGCCGGAACGACGACTGCCGACCTTGCCCAAAGCTCGGAAGAATTTAAAGAAGGTGAGGTATTCCTCTCACGCCCGTCGGCATCCCTAGAGATTGATTCAGACGACGAGTTCCAGTCGTAATGTACTGGAATTTCGGCTATGCGTATGAACGTGGGAAAATATATTTAAGGCCTTAAATTACCCTTACGTTTAAGGCCTTACCCTTATTAAGGCCTTAAAGGTTTTCAAACCTCGATTTAAGGCCTTATGGGCGAACACTGAGGAAGAGAGCGCGTTATTGAGCTCTGTTTGTACCTGACACAGTAGCACCGCCACTGCACTGCCACCGAGTGCAGGGCTGGCCGTGACACCGTTACGGTGACAGTCCTGTTCTCCGTTAACCACGTCGTCTTCCTTGTCTGTCTGCAATCTGAACTTGATGAGCAGGATGTGACTTGGCGTCTCCGCGTCCCCCATTCTGGCGATAGGACTAGAAGTATCACTACGCCCCGGTGTTTTGGGCCTAGCTTGCGCACCGTCGACAGTGACCAAACATCTCTTGGAGATCTCGTTTGTTCCTCAGACTAAATCATCTCCAGGCATCCCCGAGTATAAAACTTTCTCTTCACCACGCAGTCTCACGTCTGCATGCTTACTCAATGAAACTCGCTAAGGATATCGTCGTACTCCACAACGCTTTCCGGGGCGGAGTCATTAAAGCAGTTCAGGGGATTGAATGTCCATCTATATCTTAGATGGATCGTTGAATCACTGCGCAGCTACTCTCCCACCACACCGAAGATCCCGTCTCACCGACCCTCACGGTTGGCGCCTGCGTTTCAGTACACCCTGTATCCGGGGAAGTCTGCTTCGTGCGAGGCGCTGTGATAGTTCTCACCACGGCCTATTGGCCCACTCCTAGGTGGCGGTGATCAATCGAAACAGATGCCACTCAGAACATCAAGGAGTAGAAGCTAACCTTAGACAATGGGGGCCGGCGTTATCAAACTTTCTTCAATGCAACGATGTCGAGTTGGTCGGCCGCCCTCGCCAACGGACCCATTTGTTCAAGGCGCCGGCCTCAGCATTCACTGAATCTATCTTCCTCTCCTGCGACTTCAACGCCTGGGTTACAATGCTCCACGAAGCCCCGCATATCGCCGCGATCTCTCAGGCGCCGCACATTCGGCATGACGAACGTGGATCTTTAAAATTAGGCGCTGCGAAGGATTCAGAAACCAGTTCTTCGATCTTACGGAACCCTTGCCCTCTCCAATTGAACACTGCTCCGTGTGCGATGGATGTGTAATTTTATTCTGGGAGACGTTTCACTTCTTTGGCTCGGTGCATCGGTAACTGATCAACAGTGAATGCTCTCACTTGTGACTACCACACGACGATGTGTCGGAGTCGAAGGCCACCAAGGTCGGACTGGCAATACGACGTGACTGCACGAAAACCTCCCTAGTCTGGCCAACGACGGTAGACTCCATTCAGGATATCAAGGTTCAAATGCGCGCATCTCGGGCGTAGTAAGAATGGTCTGGATCCCATTCTCAGAATTCCCATCTTCTGATACACCATTCTCCACCATTTGACACTCCATCGCCTGCTTGATCGGCAGATATAACTCTCTCAAGCGCGGTCCTCTTATATTTGAACCCTCCTACTCATCTTCCTCCACTTCCTCTCACCATGAGCTCCAAAGCAATTACTGCCGCCACAACTCAGTATGTCCCTTTCCCCATCTCAGGCATTACATTGAATCGTCGGCCCCAGCTTCCTCCAGTTTCGTCTTCAATATTCCAGCCTCGGTGTGTGCCCAGCGAGTACTTCGCGCTAGCAACTGACAGGCAGGGGTCCTGCGCAGCCTTGCTCTACTACGACTTCGCTTTGACGCTTCCCAAGGAAGTTCGGTACATCTGGCAGGAGAAATTCCGCCTGTCGACGGCGCTCTACATCTGCTGTCGCTACGCACTGATAGCCAATGTGTTGTATCTTCTCGCCATTGCCAACCAGCTTGGATCTACGGTGCGTGAATATATATCATGTTGACGACGCTATCTCTGATGATGTTGATTTCGTGGCAGTAAGATTCCAGCGCCAGTGCCACTATTCGATAGCTCATCTTATACGTCTACAGCTGCGACTCCTGGTACAAGATCATCGGCGCGCTGAGTATACTTGGACGGGCTGCCGTGATTGGTCCGTCGCATCTGTCCCACGTCGTAGAAATCATTCTAATCTCCGTTCCTTTCTGCAGTTGTCTTCATCATGAGGACATACGCGATCTTCGGGAAGAGTAAATGGATACTCGCGTACATGGGTGTTGTGGGTCTTGCCTGCATCGCCCTGGACATTGTAAATCATCAACTTGTTCGTGTCCTAGACTGATAATGATTCATTACGACCAGACCCACGTTCCCGGGATGCGTTGCGTCGGATCTTCCAGCCTTCCCATGTAAGTGAACTTCTCTGTGATCGGGGGCATGATTATTGACCGCTTGCTTCTGATTTATTACAGCGGTACGCAGCATCACACCTCACATGCACTCAACTATCTGAGCGCCATTCTCAGCGCCGGAAATGCTGTCCATCCTGATGGTTGTATTTGAATTCTCGTCGGCCTTCCTGACGGCTGTAAGATGTGTGATGGCGTTCCGAGCCGGGGGAGGCCTGAAGAATCAGCGGCATGGGATCATGTTCATATTATTCGAGCAAGGTGGCGCCGTATAGTGCTATCCATGTTCGTCTGTCACTGACCCTCATGTCGCAAGGCATTCTCTATTTCTGGTTAGCAAGTTCGCTCCTCAACAATAGTCGGGCGCAGAACTAATTCACCGACAGCACTATCTCGATCTTCACGACGGCTGCGGTAATCTTGAACTACGTGAGTCCCCACAGTATCTTTAATCTCCAGGAACTGAGCCAAGCTATTTAGCGCGCACCAGTGAGTATACCCGCATCCCCGATGAAAGTCTCTGATCCTTCCCAGCCGGGCTTCTTCCAACGGCTTCCAAATGCATTCACCCTTCCGTGAGTACTGCATATCTCTGGCCTTACTTCGTTCTGACAAAACCTGGACTCCGTCCAGGCTTTCCTGCATACTCACTGCTCGCTTCATTCTGCATCTCCGCGAATGGGGTTCGGCGCAAGTCGGCGGGGACAAGGAGGGAACGACTGAGGTCAGCGTAGCCCAGTTCCGTGGTGCCTCCAGGTCCGGTGCCCTTTCCAGCCTCGTGGGTATAGCTGATTTTGGCGGCGATCCCGTCGTCCGGGCTGTGGTAGGGCGTCAGGAAATCACTGAGCTCACGGTAAAACAGCATATCCACTTGCAGGCCGGCGGCAGCAACGACCTCGAGGATATCTCCGAATCGGTCGGGAGCTCGAGTCATGTCGGGGAAAGTCAGAACTCCCTGAATAAGGGGGAAATCGAACTCGTGTAATTTGGGGGTGCTTTGCCTGTGTTTATCGGTAGCCGTATGACAATTGCCTGCCATCTCTGAGATGTACCTGTTCAGTCTAATACCGCACGCGAATCGCATGCGAAGATGTACTGATTTCGGAGATTCCTACATCCTACTACTTAGACCTGCCGAAGCCAGCCACGAGCTGGCATTTTTATTAAATCACTTTTGAGCAACGATCATACGCAGAATGAGTTCGGGCTCGGGGGGGTAGCGGAAGATCCGGAGGAAATCGGAATGCGAGGCACGACGAACCACAACAGGACCACAATAAGACCACTATCAATCTTGAATCAACCGCCGTTCTCACCCAACCACCATGGCCGCGTTGGCGTAAGAGCTCATCGACGCATTCATCGACGAATTGGGGCCAAAGCATGGTCTGAGCCGCAAGACTTTGCGACTCTGAAGGCATGCCCGGTGACGGCGCGCGCACCCCGCCAGCGCCATCTCTTCCGGTCGCTCACCTTGGACGAGACGTTACGGCCGCCTTTGCTTCATATAGCGCGCAGGTTTGCCGAAAGCCCTCATATTGCTGGATCGCGTCGTACCTTTGTCCGTCTCCCGCCACGCTCTCCTGTCGCGTAAGGAACTCTCACTCTTCAACATCTCTATCTACTCGGAGGAGGCAGTCCTCCCATCTTTTAACGTACGGGATTTCATCACGACTATACCAACTGCGACAATTGAGCGTCTAGCGCTTGAATACTGGCCAGACAAGTCTGTCGCTTCACATGCGCTACTTCTCGGAGGCGGTCTAGCGAATCCGTTGAGGAACATCCGCCACCTTGAATTATCCCTTTTCTCTGGGCAGTCCCTCGAAGATCTTGTCATTGATTTCTGGAGTACGTATATCCCAGACTGAGCTCTCGAGTTGAGACTGATTATGTACCACAAGGCTTCAATCCACCTGCCCATCCTCCCTCATCTTCACTTCCTGACTTTGAAGGCCTACCTGCCCACACTGCGAGTAAGTATCCTACGGGTTTCTCACTGTCATCGGGAACCTCCCCACGTGTGTGCCCGACATCGAGGTCGTAAAAGTGCTGGTGGATTCCTACTACGTGAGGAGATCGACTCCGCGCTGGAAAGCCTCCCGCGGCTCCGGGAGGTGCATTTCGGTGTTTCATGCCCCAAGGCAGTGGTCGAATTTGAACCCTACGTGCGAAAGACTTTGCCTCTCGCAAGCGACACTGGTCTCCTTACATTCAGCACAACGAGTCAGCCGGAGGAATATGATAACCTCATGCGCCACTTTTCTCATTAGCTCCTTAACCGCGACGCTGACGATGATATTAGCCTTTCCTACCTGTTGATACTCGGTTATGTAAACTCCTGCGTAATTAAACTCAATCTGCATTCCTTCAGGAGCTCCATAGTGAGCAATAATTGCTATCACCTTGGTCGACAACATGGGGTTCTCCGGTCATAGGCAGCACATTTTTCATATTTCTTCAACGCATCTTCCCTGAAAAGACAGCCCTGATCCGGGTTACTCTCGATCTGCGTTTGATGCATGGGAATTTACCTCCCCGAACGTGACGCTCGGAGCGTTTCAGATCGAAAAAGTGCTCTGGACTCTGAACCGCCTTATAACAATTGTCTCGTTTCCTCACAGCCATGTTACTATTCGTCACCTCCCGCTATATGCCTGCGCCTCGAGGAGCGCCACACCAAACCAGGTAGCCTCCCGTCCTCGATCACTTAGCTGGCGATCGTCATATGACACAACCTCGATCAGGAGCGGCTACAAATGCAAGTCATTAGCCTCCACATCAACTCATTTCACTCACATTCATTCGTTTGATTTTTGAACAGCAACGTGATAGTAACGGATTCAAGTTCGCCCACTGAATGGAGCATCAAATGTTCTGGGAATGGGGGCGTCGCGAGGGTCTCCCATTCTGCACTCTACAGCCATCCAGCGCAGGAGGAGCATGGGCTAGCGGCGCTGTGTATTCGCTCGCGTTGTCCGATTCATGGTAGGCGATACTAAATTCAGCATTTTCCAATTCGGGATCCACGCCTTTCCGCATTTTTAATTTGGCTTCTGGGGAAGACAGGGGTGAAAGTCAAACGACGATTTTCCTTGTCTTCCCGCCTTGTCTGGCTTGTGTGTTTATTGCTACGCGTTGGCGTCGCAAGTGCTGGGATCCTTCTGGTAGACTCGGTACGTCATGTCTGACTTCCCCAACAAGACGTCGCGCGGAGAAACTAATAGGCCAGCTCTGAACTGCCGACAGCGTAGTTTCATACAGCTGGAGCTTCTTCACGGGCTCAGGTGTCACTGAATTGCCTTGGAAACAAATATGTGGTTCCCGAGTCGCGACGGCTCTGCTCCAGAATCGTATAAGTACCTCGACGCTCTGGTTGGTTTCTTCATTCCGCTTCTGTCGTCCTCTCTCACTCCAACTGCACACTCCACCGCGTCCTTCATACCCCACTTTCCTTTATCATAAAGATGTTCTCCAAGGTCTCCGTTTTCACCACCGTCGCGCTCGCCGCGTTCTCCTCTGCAGCGCCGGTCGCTGCGCCGAGACACAACAAGGCCCTCCCCGCGATCCTCACGCAGCTGCTCACGGACCTCACGCCCGTTACTTGTTCCCTCTGTACGTCGCTCCGTCCTTCCTTCCACGTCTAGATACTCATTGGAATTCGTCCAGCGTCTCTCAACGCCGCAAACGCGACCGCAGTGATCATCACCCCCCTCACTAACGAGGTGCAGTCCATCCTGTCCGCCGCCATTTCCGAGGCAGGTGGCCTCGTCGGCGGCACCCTCAGCGGCATCCTCTCCACGAATGGATGCGGGTGCAGCGGTGCGTCGAGCGGTGTCCTCTCCGTTGCTGAGACGGCCAATCTCCTCGCCCCCGTTCTCTCCGTGAGCCTCTCATTCTTTTCTTCTATCCCCTTTGCTGAAGCGTCTAATGTCTCAGCTCGTCACCGACGCGCTGGGCCATGTCAGCGGCGTCGTCGATGCCTCCGCGTCCGCCGCCATTGCGCCCCTCCTCACGACCTGCGGGTCCGTATATTTATCCTTCCTTTCCGCAGCTCAATACTTATTCCCGCCTTCATGTGCAGTTTGCAAATCCCCAATCTCCTGAACACCGTCTGCCCCCTCGTCTCCGGCCTGCTCGGTGCCGTCACGCCCCTCATTTCGACTGTCACGGGAACTCTTAGCAGCCTCGGTCTCGGCTCCATCCTCGGCAGCCTCGGGCTCGGTTCCATCCTCTAGGATACCGGTCCAGAAGACCTAGCTCGCAGACGATGACATTCAGTTGGGATGTAACATCGTTCTTTCCCGTAAAATTTGGAGTACATATTGGCTCGCTGTCGTTGATACATAGCTAGAACGAGCAAAGAACATACTTGAAAATAATTGAGCCCAGAAGCTTGAGGAAAAATACTTACACACCGGGCAACAATCGATTGTCTACGGTTCAACGCACAGGTCTGCTTCAGTAAAGCGTCCAACTTGGACTGATTAGTTCACATGCAATCGCAACCTAACATTCGATGGGCCCGTTTGAACCGGGGATTACGCAGATGCGTCTTTGGACTTCCAGAACTGAGCGCTCAGACAGAGGATCTCCCGAGACATCCGATTCGCTTTCCACCATTAGCAAAACACAGAACCTTGAGTTTGAATCCACCAGAGAATACGTACTCTCAACGGCGTGCTGACGCGTCCTGCATTGTATTACCGAGGTCCGTGATAGAATTCAACCAAGGGCTGTGATAAAATTCAGAAGTCCAAGTCACTGCCATCACAAGAAGGCTGTGCACCGCATATAAACACGACAGCGCGTCGCGTGTCCGAGCAGCCTCTCCTCCTCCCACAATGACCACCGATCCCCCGCCCGCGTTTGAGCCCTCGACCATCGATCTTCAGTCAGTCACAGACAGCAAGGTCGTCTCCGTCAGCCTGTACTCGACGCGCGCTGAAGTCACCCGCCTATCCAAGTTCGCCGTCAAGCCCGGCCTGAATCAAGTGAATATTTCCGGTCTCCCAAGTGCCCTCCAAATAGAGTCTCTCCGGTGCTTCTCCCGAGAACCAGGGGCTTTGGGACTGAAGCGGTGTAGGGTCGAGGGACGCGGCGCAGCGACAATCCACGACGTGACAGTGTCCGTGGCTACAGGTGCATATGCCGCGACGACCTCGCCCAAGCTCGAGGAGCTCCTGGCCAAGCGGTAGAAGATCGCGAACGCACTAGCACAGTGCCAGAAAGCACTGGCTTCCCTGGCACAGTACCTCGGATCCCTCTCCGTGCAGCACCTCGAGGTCTCGAAGCTCGAGAACGTGCTCGAGAGTTATGAGGCCAGCGGGGAGCGTCTCAACGCCAAAAAGTCGGAGTTCACCCAGGAGCTGCGCATCGTCGAAACCACCATCGTTGTGGAGCGGGCGCAGATCACGGCCCCGCACGAGAACGACAGGCTGCGCATGAAGGCAGCGATCGGTTTGTTCGCGCAGGCGGCGGGGGATCTTGAGATTGCGTTGATTTACGGTGCGGCTTTTAATTGTTTCCCTCTCTTTCCGTTCTTGAAATCTAGCCTGGCAGCTGTGCCTGCCGCTACTTGGACGGCATTCTATGATATTCGCGTGGACATGGATACGAAAGAAAACCCGGTTACGCTGATCTACAAGACCGCCGTCAGGTAGAAAACGGGAGAGGTATGTAGCGTCTATACCTCGACTGGTTCCACGATGCATAACCGGTCTGGCGATCCTGGGACGACGTTCCACTACAGCTGGAGACATACACTTCAACATTCGGCCTCCGTGTACCAAAGGTTGGTGCCGTGGAATCTTTTCGTAGTACAGAAATCCTTTGCCAGGCCGCAATCGATGCCGATGGGCCGTCTTCTCATGGGGGCGGCACCCGGGTCGGCTTCAATGGCGAGTTCGGACGACATGATCGGCGCGAGTGAGTGCGAAATGCTCGACCTCGACGTGGAGCCGGCGATGGGGTATGCGGCTGCGTGACGTCAAAAGGTACCGTGAGCGCGACGTTCCGCGTCCCCGGGCTGGTGAACATCCCATCCGACGGCGAGACGCACAACTTCACCATCGTAGAACTGGAGCTGAAGGCCGCGATGTCCTGGGTCTCCGTGCCGAAGATCGATGCGAAAACGCACCTCACCGTGCGTACTCCAGGTCAACTGCCTGACGAGGACTGATACATTGTGGTTGTATGTAAGCGCGCATCACTAACCACTCAGAATATACGCTGCTCAGTGGCAAGGCGAGCGTCTATGTTGACGGGAGCTTCATCTCGCGCTCGGACGTTCCTGCGGTCAGCCCGCAGGAGAGCTTCGACTGTCCTCTCGGGTAACCATTCTTTCATGCGCATCTCCTCTGGGTACTCACCTACTTGGCAGCCTCGACTCCTCGATCCGCATCACGTACCACCCCCTCATCAAGAAGCTCACGCACTCGGGCTTCTACACCAAGAACGCCAACTATGTCTTCTCGCAGCGCATCACGGTGCACAACACCAAGGGCACCGCCTCCGGGTCATCGACCACATCCCCGCCTCGCAGAATGCGCAGATCGAGGTCCGGCTGGTGGCCCCCGCCCTCGCGCTAGCGGCGGACGCCGGCGCGAGGAGTATAAATTTGAAAGCACCACCGAAGAGCGCGGAGGCACAGATGGTGAACGTGGGCCCTGGCTAGGTGGCGCAGTGGGACCCGGGTGCGAAGTGGAGGCGCTGGGGCTGGATCGGAAGGTGAACTGGATCTGCGCGGTGCGGAGGATAAATCTGGCGCTGGAGTGGGAGGTCACTGTGTCGCCCGCGAGTGCCCAAGTTGTGGGGTTGTAGTGCACGCCCTGTAGTTCCTGTGCGATTGTTTTGCTTGCGCTTGGTGTTCAACTTGAAACTTAGTGTAAAATTCTTCTGAGTTTAATCTCGGGCTACAAAGAGTTCGACCGTTACAATTTCCACTGATTTCTGGCGGACTTGCCCCGGGAGTAGACCCACCGTAGATCTTCGTAAGTTGCCTCACACGATGTACGCCGATTTGGAATGAGTTCCGACAGACGGAATAGATTAAAGCGATACGAGTCCAAATCAGTTAGAAACGCGTTCATATCTAATTTCTCAAATTCCGTAAGGTCTAGTAGTATATATGTATGTTACATTCTACGATAAGTATATTGTAGTCGTCGCGTCGTTATTAATATACATTGGCAAGCTTGGCGCTTAGCTTTTTACGTAAGTCCATGAATGTCCGAATGTCCACGAAACCAGGCACACATTTTAACGGAGCCTCAAACAGCGTGGGCCATCAGCGTGCCCGTGCTGCTCGATCCGCTGCGTATCTTCTCTTCAGGCACTCTCCGCTGCTCCCCAAGCAGGCGCCCAGGGTGCGCGAAGTTGATGGTGAAGATGGCGAGGATGACCATCCCGCCGTCGAGCACGTTGAAGTACACTTCCGTCTCGATGATACGGCCGTTCCACCCCGTCGAGAGCTCGATGATGCGGTATATCGACCTGAAGTAGGCGCGTGAGTAGGGCAAACATGGGATATGTGGACTGAGGACGAACCGAATGAAGAGGACGAGCGTCGAGAACATGAGGGCCGCGATCATGGTTTTGAGGTTGCCGTCGAGAACACCGCGCTCGTTCGGGTCCGCTCGCAGGGGGAGGTCCTTGATGTATCGGCGCAGGAAGTCGGCGGCGAGGGCAGAGAAGGTGATAATGGCAACTGAGGACGCTCTTTAAGTAATTGATCAAAGCCCCAACGAGGAGGATGCATACCGAATTGGAAGACGATCCCGGCCAGCATGATGTGCGCGCCCTGGAATAGGACGTCAATGGGGAACGAGAGGAGGGAAATTCAGACGAACGAGGTTTGCGCCCGAGAGTGTGTCAGCGCTGGATGCGATTCCGCCACCGGCACCTTGAATGACGAGTGCAAAGATATCCTAAAAATTGAATTATGAGCATCGGGGTTCCATGTGAACTGCGTGCGACCTACGCATGAGACAAATATGATTGTGTCTAGTGAAGGCGGAGAGTGTGAGCGAGTGTGAGCGCCATTGCGAGTGATGAAAATTGGAGGGGACGTACACCATTTCGGAGTAAGTCGCGCATAACACGGGCCAAGACGCGTCACGATCCTGGATAGCAGGATGAAGTTCACTGCGATCAAAGGCGTTGGGGAGATGATCGTTGAGGTTATCTGGATTCCGTCAGAATCATAGTCCTCTTTTCGCAGGGAGAACTCATACCTGCATCATGTACGGGTCGCCGAAACTGGGGGAGAACGAGGACCACAGGCGTCCACTCCAGCCGACCAGCTCTCCGATTCCACAGAGGCACGCCGTGGGGAAGAGCCACCACATGCGGTAGTACGTCGCCTGTCCAACATGCATTACTGGGAGATCGTCAGCGCCGGAAAATCGAGGTGCACCAATAAGCCACTCAACTGGTACTGATGGCGAATAGTACGACAAAGATGATCGCGACGTATTCGTGGGGAATGTAGCCGTATTCCGAATCCTCCACGGCCATAGAGCCTGAGCGGGGAAAGTTAATCATGCTGGGGAATGCAGCGGGCGGGTTGTGAGTGGGTGATGGGTGGGCTGAGCGGCTGAATTCTGTCTGTGGCGGGCATCCTCTTTATGGCTGACGGTTGGCGTTTCACTTCAGAATCTGCGACAAGGACTCTGCAGCGACACACCCGTCGGAAGGATGCGCAGTGATCGCAGTATACAGAAAGACCACCGCTTTTTCAATAATAGTCAGCATCAATGACTCACCAACGTCAGCAGCATCAACTCAGCCGAAATTCGAACTTTTTCTTTGCGCTTCAGATTGCATCCCCTCCGGTTAGTCTGGTATCCAAACGTCAATATGAAGCCCGGGCTCATTTTAGATGCAGTTTCCCAGTGGGAAATCCGGAGGATGCTTCACAAATAATTATTTTGAATTCCGAAACTTCACGGACGCTAAGGCGGATACCAAATTGGGAATAACCGAGCCGTGTAGCCTGTCGGCTCCGCAGATCCGAGAGCTGAATAGATCGCCGGTCCCTGGCTGCGGACCAATGATTAATTGTATTGTTGAAAGAAGCTCTCGATGTCATGAACCTTCGAGTAGTTACCGCGGGGGTTGGACCGTGTACCTGCCGTTATTATGTAATCTGACATAAGCATGTGCACGTGCTGGCGTGACGCTTCTTCTCGGGAGCCCAAACGACGCGTTTTTCTGCCTCCTCGTTTGTCCCTTGCCCAACAGCAATAGAATTTGACGTGTAATTCGTCAATCCGATGGATTCTGGGTCCCAGCATCCGCCTCGGCCGCGTCTGACTCACAATTATCTCATCCCCCTGGATCCAAATCCGACCATTCCGCGCCCACCTGCCGACATTGATTCATACAGACCCTCGTCTGCTCCTGTCTTTGCTTCCATCCCATTTCCACCTCCTCAGCCTCCACGGCTTCCACAGCCCGTTGCACACCAGCAGCAGCGTCCACGGAAAGTCAGACTGACCCCCGAGCAGAAACGTCTCCCAAAAGGTTGATGCAGAATCGGCGCCACTCTGGGGCGCTTTACGCTCTGCGATCCATCCACTCGGGTTGTCTCGGAATCCGTGCGCGCTTGGACACCGTGAGGATGTGTTGCGCGGTGTCCGTCCCAAACCGCTGGGTACGTGTTTCACAGATACAGCAGACGCGCGACTCGCCCTATTGACGCGCACAAACTCTTTCTGCCACCCCGCAGTTCATTCTCCATTCCAGTCTAGAATTCGCGCGTAAATATACATGTGTTGTAATTTTCCGTCTAACAGGTATATCTTTTGGGTTTTGACCGTCCCATTTCCATTGGTATGGTGCCCTTTTCCTCCCCAATCCTCCGGAGTGCGCGTGACGATTCCTTGCCGCATCTCGCGTCGTCCGTATTATACGTGTACATTTTTCACCTTGTATTTCAACGAAATTTAATTCTTCTTTGCCCAAAAACAACGCCACATAGATGCGTCGCGTGCAGAGTAAGATTTTGATGCAGGGAGACATAATGCATCGGCCCAAATCGCATCTCCCGGGGAGTCCTAGAAAGCCCTAGGGCTCGACAGGGGGTCGACATGCTGAAGTTTGTCTGTGATGAGCGCCTACAACCTAGGTTGCCGGCGCATTATTTTATCCGGGATCATTAGGTTTCCTCCATCGATCAAGCTTCGTCCCCATTGCCTGGCATGTTGAGTCTCTCTTGGTGTCTACTGCTCAGGTAAATTATCCATCTGTATGCCCCAGCTTCCAATTCCTGGCATCTAAAACGCCGCGCGGAAATTTTCTGGTACGAAGTCAAACCCGAATGGACTTTCCGGTTGAACCTGAGAGCTCACCTTGGCGTGCGAAAGCGATACCAATCTGGCGCTTCTGTCCGTCTTTCCGGGGAGCTGCGACCAGATTCATGGCCTGTTTCTTCGTGCTTGGTGTTGAAATCGCAGCAAGAATATCATGTATTTTAGTTAGCACAGGTACGGCTATGCCAAATTTAGAGTTGACATTGTGCCTGAGGTCGGAGGGAATTCGTGGTTGATTCGAGAGAGATGCGTATTGGGACGTGAGCTTGATGATCAGAGGAGAATCAGCAATAGATGTAAGGAGGTGGAAGACATACAGATGATAGTAAGACGACCAAGAACTTGAGTAAAGTTGGCGCAGCGGTCGAAGAACTGAGTGGAAATGAATTCATAATGGAATGAAATAGACGGTGAAAGGGAACATACCTTGATTTGAGATGGAATAAGGTGCATATATCAACAAGTTGAACCGAAGTCGAGTCGATTGGTCGGAGGTCGAAAAGTCGGAGTAGCAGAGCAGAGTTGTGCGAAAGAGGTGCAGTATGCATCTGAGCCGCCTGACGAAACGGCTGGGGGGGGCCAGTCGGGGGAATATATAGATAGGGCTGAGTAGACCAAAGTTGTTTTGAGATGATCTCGGGCGACAGAGCGGACAAGTCGATATCGACATCGGCCGTTCGGGGGGCATTCTCGTCGGAAGCCGAGTCATTGGGATAATTCTGTGGTGTCTCGATGCCTGGCATATTCATGAGAGTCGATTGGAGCTTAAGGAAGAGGGAGGTCAAGAACGAGTCAAAGGAATGGCTTTAAACGAAAATCTGACTCATGTTATAAATTAGAGCAACGATCGCTTTCGATTGCACAGCTGTGAGTCTGGGTTCTGAATGCGATGATTAACAGTCCACCTCCACTGCCGCGATTCGTCCTTGGGCACAATAACTCATCGTCAGGCAGCGCACCTGCGGCTCTGGGTTCTCGAGACGCGATGTAGCAGAGGACCAAAAGGGAGGTTGAGCGGGCGGTCGTGGTGGAGGCAAAACTGAAGTGATGCGATTGATGCGAAATCATTCGGCTCTTCGGCTGGAACGGATTTATTCCCACGCACCGCCTCGGTCACGCTGTGATGGTGACAACCCTCTCCCAAACGGCCATGAAATCTGGACGCAGTTAACTCCTGGACGGTTTCCAACGCTGTGTTGTACCTGTATTCGCCCACTACCATGGCATCCCGGTTTTTATTTCAAAGCTGTAGATGGGCCCGCAAAAGACGGACACAGTTGGCGGTGCTCATCGCCGAAAAAGACAGAGAAGCACGCCGTTTTCCCGCTCAAGATCCTTGTCTTCTACTGATGTGCAAAAAAAACCAGATTGAGCAACTCCGGAAATCTTTGGCAGCACATATTGCGCACGCGACAGCCACAAATTCGCGCCTAACTTTGGGGCTGGATACGCTGATTCTGTGCAGTGTGACCATGCTTCTGAGCTGGCAGCGGAAATCCAGGCGAAGGAACGCCTCAGAGATACCCTGACACGATATCTAGATATTGTTAAAGTCGCTGAAATCGAGCGAGACGATTTGCGCGATGCTGTTATTGAGTTGGCTGAGAAAAGTAGGTTTTCAGCGCTCTCACCAGTCGCAGATGTCTCAATGCGCTTTTTTTGCCGTGATATTTTATAGTTGAATTATGCAAGAATGATTTTACTTCTCGGTCTCACAGCCGCCTCAGGATTCAGCGGCAGTTGGGTACGTTCAATCCTTTCCATGCTCGCAATAAATCCATTAAATTTCTCAGAGCCGCTTCACATCATGCCGAATGACTTGTTCAGGCTCATATCGGAGCATGATCTCTGGGCGTATGCCTCAGGCATGATCACGTTTCTTCGTGATTCTTTGGCCTCAGAACGCCGTGCGCATGCAGAGAAACGCACTGCCGCGCGCACGCGCATCGCTCTTCTGGAGGCGCAGATCGCCCGACGCGATGCAGAACTAGAGTCTTGTCTCTTTCACACCGGCCAGACATTTCCCCGCGCGTCTGGTTCACCCACCCCCAAACATCCCCGTCCTCTCGCCATCTCCGCCGCCAATACCCACAGCGGACGTGGAAAATGCCCTCCACCTTACAGTAGCACAGAACGTTGCGCTCGAGGAGGAGTTAGAATATCTGGCGGTGCTGGTAATTCTTTCTCTCTTTCCTGCGCCGGGATAACCCAATACACTAACTTGATGCTCAGCTCGAGCAAGGTCGCGTTGGAGCGAGCCGGCTCGTTCCTCCGTCCGTCACCCGCCGATTGGAATCAGCTATACCCGACGTCGTTCATCAAGCGCCAGCTCGTCCTCTAGATTCAGGGCGTCGGAAGCGCGATAGACACACCTCACATCCGCGTGATGCGAGGCAGAGGCGTTCGCGATCTGGCTCCCGTGCTCGACGGCGTCATTCGTCATCACCCCGATCAGAACTAGGAGATCCAGATCGTACCATTCGCCCTGACGTTATGCACGCCGTGCGTTCTGCGCCAGAGAACATGCACGCCTCGTTGGACCGCGAGATAGCCGTGTTGGGCGCAAAAATCGACGAGTTTCAGATCGAGAACAAGTTCTCCTCGCACAGGTTCAGGCTGAGGCTGAGCCGTCGCCCGTCCCGGCGCAGGTCAGCTCGAATCTGCGCTTGCATCCCCAACAGCACGAACACCATCCAAGTCGGCCGATACATCAGACAGCGCCTGCCGCTACCGCCTGTAAGTGGGATTTAACATTATCTAACCACCCATTCAATCCACGGCCCTTACTTTTGCTTATTATTTCTTATAGCCTTCTCGGCTGCCTATCGAGAGTCCCGTCAGGCAGCGCCTGCTTGAGGTTCCGGTAACCGGACCGGGACGTCTCTTTGAAGGGAAATGTCCACGGACCTCGCCACCCCACTCGTGCCCACCGGTGATGCTTCCTCTCGCGGGCCCGTCAAGCTGGGTTTTTAATCCCCCACCGATGCGAACGCCGCCCATCGGGTCTACCGAAATATCGCCACTCGACCTATCGTCGGACTGTTCTCTCCTTGGTGCGCCGTCCCCGCCGGAAGGTACTGATACGCAAACCTGGGGGGGCAGTGATGCGGGGCTGCAGCCTGGCAAGCAGGCCGTTCAGGAACTAATGGATATAGCCGCCAGGAGGAGGGGTTCGTAAAAATCCCTTTCCTTTGTGTTCCGGTATCTCGGATTTCATTCCCATTCAGGTTTTGTATTTTGCTGTCGTTGCGTTCGCCTATGTTACTTGGTGTCGAGTCGTCCTTTATTGTTGTAATCTTCTAGATCTGCTGTCCCTGTCGTTGTCTTAATACTACTCTGCATGTGCTGTGTAATCAACCCTTGAATATTCTCGTCATTCATTGAAGTTTGTGTTTACAAAACATTTATTCATTAAACGCTGGTAATGGCCGACACCCTGCCGCACCTGCCTGCGATTTCTCATCCTCCTTCGCCTTTGCCTCGTCGCTTATTCCCTACATCTTTGGTATCTTCATCATTATCCAGATTTGGTGGGGGATAGTAAGGCCTCGTCCTCGAAGGGTTCGGCTCGAAAGCAAAGTTGATGGCTTGCTGAACGACGGGGCCGTCGCCTTTTTCGTTTTCTGATTCAGGAACATAACTGTGCCGGCCTGGGGAGCCGCCGGTGAGGGAATATCTCCGGGGATAGAATTTCCGAGTGTAGGGAAGGCACCAGCGACCCGGCGCTCCGGTTCACTTAGACTAATGCCCATATCATGCGCATTGAAATGTCAGAAGAATTAAGTGCGTGAACGTGGAGATATTTTACACGATTGTACAGACCGAATACCATCCCCCACGACGTCTACATTAGAGCACTACAATACCAAGAGGGACAGAGCGGCCAGCCCGACGACGACCGAACCGGAGACGCCCAAAGACAAGCGCTCCCCACCATTCTTAGCAACAATCGTCACACTCTTCACGGGGTGGTCCAAGCTCGCCCAGTCCTGCACGAACGCTGCATTGAGTGTCAGAGTGTGTATTACGGACATACGACTCTGAGTCTCTGACCCACCATTGATGTCCAAATTCCAGGGTAGCCGCCAAGATGTTAAGCTCACAGTCGTAGCATGCTTCATACTGGGACACGACGGCGTTAGTGCACGCCGCAGTGACGGTCGCGGTGCTCTACCGTGACGCATTAACAATCAGGAGGGTATTGGTGTAACGCAGCACTTACCGAGATCGTATTATTTAATTTCGTGCATGGATTTACACATTGAGGGGCAGTGGTTAGGCCCGAGTCTGAGTCTGAGGTGCTTTGACGGATGAACAGGAAGGGACTCGGAGAGCTTGGACTCGGAACAGCCACGACTATCGGAGAAGAGTCAGAACCGCCTCGGGTAGTCGCGTTCAGTTGGCGTACCTGACTGGGAGGCAAGATAAATCTATAGCAAGTTTGCTTAAGCAATGAGCGTTGCAACGCGAATCAGTGTTTAAGTAATGCTCTGTTGAACAAGGTACGTGAGGCAGCAAGCAGATCGCCTGCAGGCTTTTATGTTAATCATGGTTAAACAGAGGTTTGTCTTTGAACTGCGATTAAACAGCAGTTCAATCAGTGTTTGAACGAGGGTTTAAACACTGCTCAAACCAGTTCATCCAAAAAAGCACAGGCAGGAGTGGGACTCGAACACAGAGTCTCCGCTGCACAATAGCTCAATGAGTCGGGGGAGAGAGCAGGCACTAACCACTATGCCACACAACTGATAGAGGTATCCCAAGTCTAACTATTATGTACAGCATCCCATGCTCCTCGCAAAATGAATATTGTGCTCCCAATGGCCACACACTACATAAGAACAGGACGGCGGCTAGCCTAATATACCCTAGAGCACGTCTGGATATCGCCAACACTAAGGAGTTGCGCACAATCACTAGAAAAAAATGATCTTTCTGAAATAAGATTGACCAATGTGACAGAACTTGTTCAGCTTTGAAGCAAAATTAATGGGAAAATGACTAAGAATAACTTCATATACCCAGCATTCACTAAGCAAACTGCTCAAGCTTTCAGATGTAACTTGTTGACACTACTCAAGACATGTTGGACTTGTAAAATTTTCGATAACAAGTGGGTTCCTGGGAACCCTGTTGGACAGCTGGTGCGGGAAGTTGCATCATTCACCTTTGGTAGAGTGGTTCCGCCGCCTTCCGTAGACTTCGTTTCCTGAGGGTCTTGGGTTCGAATCTCGCCAATGGATGTCAGTTTGTTTGTATTTTTGAACACCTTTCAAACAGTGTTCAAACCATGTTCAAATATGTCATTAATCTGAACATTACTTGAACGCTGATTTACGTTGAGACGGCCATTGTTAAAGCAAACTTAATAGGGTTACTGAGGCAAGGAGCAGAGACACAGATGCATTTATGGTCGGGCAAACGGAACGTCGTGGTTCCGAAAGAAACTTGCCAATGGGGGACCAACTCGACCCATTATCATCGCACAGCATTACCTATCTGATCCAAAGCAATTCTCGGGAGGGCGGCCGGAGGCCGCCAAATCACGAATATTCAAACATGCAGGATTATCGAGCTCTGAAAGTTCATCATATTCATTCATTCAGCACCTGTTTCCGGCTTCTGCACTGTCATCAAACTGCCGTTCCCAGGTATGCCCGGAGTGGCCATCCGAATCAAATCTGACCACATATCATGGTAATTGTTCCACAGATTGCTTAGCTGTTGCGGACAGTTCGTCTTATTTTTAGGTCGTCTATCTACTTGAATATCGTCAGATTTATTGTCTCACCCCCTGCGCAGCAACGCGAGGTGGATTTGTGTTTTACATAATCAGCTGGTCAGTCAACAACACGATCGTGTTTACTAGCAGACCTTATACTGATCCTTACTTGTTCGACATCAGTATAACGGTTCTGTAACAGAGACTAATCATCCAGTATTGATTGCCAATGAAACACCAGTACACCGACGTTCACCAGTGTTCACCGACCGAGCGCCCCAAGGGTCCAGGCATACAACTCAATAAATCCCTGTGTATGACCGAGCCCGTACATGACCGAGAAGAATTATCAATCCCCGTGTATGACTGAGCCCGAATGGCATGGCCGAGAAGGATTATCAATGAACGGTATAAATATAGCTGGCACTCGCGTAGTTAATTCTCTGCCTGATTCCTCGCCGAGTTCACTAAACTTCAGCATCATCTCACCTGTGGAACACGATGGTATTTTGGGTGTTACTACTAGTAGGTTTTTTTTCAACCTACGCCTTGTTGAACTTCCACTTAAGTTGGCTTCATAGTGTGTCCTTCCGTCACTGGCATCATTATCTCCTCTCCGGGCTGGCTTGTTCTTCACTCCTCCCATTGCCGCAAACGCAACACTACCCGACGGTTCCATCGGATTGTGGCAGCCCACCGTCGTGACCTTGGTGTCGGGACAATCCGAAGCCGTCCTCATCGACACACTCTTCACGTCGGACCAAGCTGTTGCTCTGAGCAACTGGATAGAAGAGACCCTAAACGGGAAGAGACTACGCACTATATACATCTCTCACGGACATGGAGACCATTTTTTCAATGGGCCGTACATGCAGAGACGTTTTCCAGGCGACGAAATCGTTTCGACAAATCACTCCATTGACCATATGGCAACACAGCTGACGCCCGACATGCGAACGTTTTGAAACGGGCTGTTTCCCAGCTAGATCCCCGAGGAGTCGTTCCAAGTCCTGGCGAAGCCCCTCGCGCACAAAAAGTTCACCTTGGAAGGGCACATCTTTGAGGCCATCGATGTGGGGCACTCAGATACGGACGAAACAACATTTCTGCACGTGCCTTCGCTGGACATGGTGGTCGCCGGAGACATTGTGTACAACGACGTGCACATGTGGATGACGGAGTCTACGACGCAGGGTCAGCGGGACGCTTGGATTCGCTCCCTTGACAAAGTCGCGGCCGTGAATCCCGGGATTGTTGTGGGCTCTCATCACAGGCAGGGAGGTGTGGACGGCGCTTTCAATATTGATGCTTCAAAGGAGTACATCTCGACATTCAGCAGGCTAGTGACGAAGGCGAAAAACGCGACGGATTTGTACAACAAGGTGTTGGAGGTGTACCCAAACAGGATAGGGAATCTGGTCCTGTGGTTGGGTTGCCAGGCTCAGTTCCATTGAGCAGTTACTGTACCATTTCGACCGTAGATTCAGCTACTGTGACCTGTGACCACTTAGATTCAACTTTTGATTGATTCAAACGGGTGCGGGACCTGTGACCTCCATTTTTATCTTTCAATTGTTCAAATGTTCATCTCGGATTGCTTGAGTTGGTGAAGGCGATGAAGAAGTTGAACATTTGTCCATCATTATCCTTTATATTGCCAGCGGATGTACTGAGGATGATTAGGACCCGCAGACGAGAGTAGAAAGCGCAGGGATACATTCTTGCTACACTCCTTCTCCCCACAGTATACTTATTCGTGGACCACATCAGACTCGGCGTCACATCCTCCCTAATTCCCATCCGCGCTTCGGGATCGCCTTCCAGCAGCCTATGGAACTTCGTGAACTTGCGGCGAAACAGACGGCGCTATCTGCCCTTCATGGACCGCAGCGCAGCGGGACACATTTCTGGAGGTTGTTGCACCCTACAATGTCATCGCATTTGTTGTGGAACACAACCACGGCACTGGACCCATGCCCAACTGGATCAATGCCACTTATAACGGTGTGACTCGTCGGATTCCAGAGTTCCGCCCCGGCGCCGCGTTCTGGGAAAATGCAGCACTCATGGACGTCGGATACGTCAACTCGAACAACTTGAGCTCCCCATGGATCAGTGGAAGTAGCTTCGCCTTACCCTTTCCCAATCAGGTATGGGTCAAGATCCCTACCAATAACGGCAACTACTTCGGCCCGCTGAAGAGCATCTATGTCGATACCCGTGCAGTAAGTGCGCCCGCAGGCCAACAAATCTATGGTGTTGGCCTTGCTCGAACGACAGACGTCGCGGATCTAGTGATGTGCAAGGCTCGGCCTCAAGCCCGAGGCCCGCCAGGCCGAGCCCGCCCAGGCCCGAGCTGAGACGATCCCACCGCAGGGCCTGAGCGGGCTCAGAGCTCGGGCTTGAGATTCTAAAGCCCAAGCCGGGCCCTGAGGCCCGGGTTTCCCACCGGATCAAACCTGTTGGCATGGCCGAATTTCTACGACTCGGACTCGGGGACCGCTACTTGCGCCACATGTGAATGAAAAAATGGGCTTATTTCTGTAATGGCCCCATTTTTCTCTCACATGCATGAATGTATCCCAGGTAGGTAGGTAGATAGGTAGGTAGAATTACACGGCACGGTCCCGCTCAGGAGCGCCGGTTCCTGGAATTATCCCGATGTACACGCACTAAGTAGCAACATCATCTTCCCTGGGCCTCTCTGTGTCCCGTTAGCCGAGCTCCCGGTCGCAGCTGTCCGTCGTGACGTTCAATTTCGCCGGCGTAGAGCTAAAAAAAACACAGAGAAACGAAAAAAAAACAAATTGGCACCTTGATACGGTCAGCCTCTGAATCAAGCATTTAAACGAAACAAGGGCTCGGCGTAAAACACTTCTAGGACATCAAACGCAGATTTTGCAACCAGCGGAATAGTCGATCTCGGATAAATAATGGCCTTCAGGAGTTCAGTATTCGAGAGTGCCATCATCTGGATGCGGAGGTTTGGAAGATCGGAGAAGAGTTTCGCCAGGAAGGTAACCCTTAGTTCAACAGGTATGCAGTGGCCGTGTTCCGCAGGTTCGGCATCTTACTGATATAAAAAGATGGTGACATTCTTGTGACCAGACGCGTCAAGTTTTCGTGCTCTCCCTTCCCCACCATGGCCCCCCGTGGCTCACGCGACAACCCTGACCCGAACCTCATCATTAAAGGCTCTCGCCAGCGAATACCAGCCTCCGATCCTTTGAACGGTGAACCTGCCGGTGAGTTGATCATTGTCACTCTTGTCGTGTCGCGTCGTTTTGACATCGCTCGACCTGCCAGTTGCCGTCGTAGACGCCCTTGTGTGAAGACCCGACGGTGCAATCGATCTTCAATCGACGCATGGACATTCTTTTTGCTGAGTCTCCAGCCTGTCGCAACTCTGATGGCCGCTTAATCCATGTTCGCCGCGGAAAACTGGGGATGGACCTGCTCATCAAATATCTCCGCAAAATTGAGTGGGCTGAGATCCCGCGAGACCTCGCGAGCATCAAGTTTCTGAAGGGGTTTCCACAATTGAGTGGTGGGGCATATGTGACCAAACAAATAATGGCTTGCAGCGGAACTATCATCGCTATCCGGTCTGGGAAACCTTGGCACGTGACTACTTTGCAATCATGGCATCTCAGTGTCGTCGGAGCGCGCTTTTTCTTCGGCGGGAATTACCATCAGCAAGCGTCGCAATAGTCTAAAGCCGGATATTGTCGAGGCATTGCAGTTTCTCAAGTGCGTAATTCGTCGGGACCTGTTGTTTCGTGTCCCTGTCAAGGGGGTTTCGGGATTCGAAAAACGGATATAGGGTCGAAAAGTTTTTTTCGACCCTCGGCCAGACCCCCCCCCTCCCCCCATATAAGGAAGGAGGTTCCCAGCGGTGGGCCGCGCTTCCGAGTCATGTCCGGGCTCACAGCCACCACATTGACAGCATCCAAATCCAAAACAAAGATGTTGCGGCCCATCTCTGTGGACTCAACTGTGACTAAGAAGACCTTTTAGGTATACATTACATCCATACCACCCCCTATATGAGTAAACTATATTTTTGGAGCTCCAGCCATTCAATTTCAACATTGACTGAGGGTCTCCGGAGTGCCGCTTTGACCACATCTCTGACCCACTCACACAGATGTTAAATGGTATATGAATCTGTTGTCCCATATACTCCCATATATATTGTGAACATGTTTTTAGCTCCTGACCACCCTTAGAGGAAACCGGGACACATTGTTCGCGGCAATTGATGGTGTGTAAGCATGATCCGCTGTCCAAATCGGGATACCCACACCATATTCGACTTCTGAGACCCAGAATTCATCCTCCTGGCATCCTGTGGTGCTCCAGGAGGTATATATTGCATTTTTGGAACTCCCTCATACTACATGATAAAAGTTTTTTTCAGCCCTCCTCGGGAGCCCCCGCCCCCCCCCCCCCCCCCCCCCCCTATATCCGAAATTTTAATCCCGAAAGCCCCTTGGTCCCTGTTGTGGTTGAAGACGAGAGTCACGAGACTGATGACGAGGAGGTGGAGATTAAAATTGACGCTCTGGGGATATTTTCTCGGATGATGATCCTGATAATTATGAACTTCCTTGTACTCTAACTTCTACTGTAGTTCCCGACGTAGATATGGAATCTTAATGCATGTGTATTGACCGCTATGAATTTTTGATGAATCTTTTCGCCGTTTCAGCACGGTTCGCCGATAAAATACTCTGAAGCCCGGGCCCGGACCCGAGCCCCGGGCTTGAGGCCCGCCTTCAGGGCTCGGGCTCGGGCTTGAGATATCTCAAGCCCAGGCCTCCTGAAGCCGGGCCCAAGCCCGGGCATTCAGGCGGGGCCGGACCCTACAGATCACTACGCGGATCACCTAACTTGGCAGATCACTTAGGGTAACGAGCCTGGGTGCGAGCCTCGAGGTGGAGGCGCTGAGGCTGGATCGGAAGGTGGACTGGATGCGGCGCAGGGGAGGATAAATCTGGCGCTGGAGTGGGAGGTCACTGTGTCGCCCGCGAGTGCCCAAGTTGTGGGGTTGTAGTGCACGCCCTGTATGTTCCTGTGCGATTGATTTGCTTGCGCTTGGTGTTCAACTTGTAACACGGTGTAAAATTCTTCTGAGTTTAATCTAGGGCTACAAAGAGTTCGACCGTTACAATTTCCACTAATTTCTGGCGGACTTGCCCCGGGAGTAGACTCACCGTAGATCTTCGTAAGTTGCCTCACACGATGTACGCCGATGTGGAATGAGTTCGACAGAAGGAATAGATTAGAGCGATACGAGTCCAAATCAGTTAGAAACGCGTTCATATCTAATTTCTCAAATTCCGTAAGGTCTAGTAGTATATATGTATGTTACATTCTACGATAAGTATATTGTAGTCGTCGCGTCGTTATTAATATACATTGGCAAGCTTGGCGCTTAGCTTTTTACGTAAGTCCATGAATGTCCGAATGTCCACGAAACCAGGCACACATTTTAACGGAGCCTCAAACAGCGTGGGCCATCAGCGTGCCCGTGCTGCTCGATCCGCTGCGTATCTTCTCTTCAGGCACTCTCCGCTGCTCCCCAAGCAGGCGCCCGGGGTGCGCGAAGTTGATGGTGAAGATGGCGAGGATGACCATCCCGCCGTCGAGCACGTTGAAGTACACTTCCGTCTCGATGATACGGCCGTTCCACCCCGTCGAGAGCTCAATGATGCGGTATAGCGACCTGAATTAGGCCCCTGAGCAGGGCAAACATGGGATATGTGGACTGAGGACGAACCGAATGAAGAGGACGAGCGTCGAGAACATGAGGGCCGCGATCATGGTTTTGAGGTTGCCGTCGGGAACACCGCGCTCGTTCGGGTCCGCTCGCAGGGGGAGGTCCTTGATGTATCGGCGCAGGAAGTCGGCGGCGAGGGCAGAGTAGGTGATAATGGCAACTGAGGACGCTCTTTAAGTAATTGATCAAAGCCCCAACGAGGAGGATGCATACCGAATTGGAAGACGATCCCGGCCAGCATGATGTGCGCGCCCTGGAATAGGACGTCAATGGGGAACGAGAGGAGGGAAATTCAGACGAACGAGGTTTGCGCCCGAGAGTGTGTCAGCGCTGGATGCGATTCCGCCACCGGCACCTTGAATGACGAGTGCAAAGATGTCCTAAAAATTGAATTATGAGCATCGGGGTTCCATGTGAACTGCGTGCGACCTACGCATGAGACAAAGATGATCGTGTCTAGTGAAGGCGGAGAGTGTGAGCGAGTGTGAGCGCCATTGCGAGTGATGAAAATTGGAGGGGACGTACACCATTTCGGAGTAAGTCGCGCATAACACGGGCCAAGACGCGTCACGATCCTGGATAGCAAGATGAAGTTCACTGCGATCAAAGGCGTTGGGGAGATGATCGTTGAGGTTATCTGGATTCCGTCAGGATCATCGTCCTCTTTTCGCAGGGAAAACTCATACCTGCATCATGTACGGGTCGCCGAAACTGGGGGAGAACGAGGACCACAGGCGTCCACTCCAGCCGACCAGCTCTCCGATTCCACAGAGGCACGCTGTGGGGAAGAGCCACCACATGCGGTAGTACGTCGCCTGCCCAACATGCATTACTGGGAGATCGTCAGCGCCGGAAAATCGAGGTGCACCAATCAGCCACTCAACTGGTACTGATGGCGAATAGTACGACAAAGATGATCGCGACGTATTCGTGGGGAATGTAGCCGTATTCCGAATCCTCCACGGCCATAGAGCCTGAGCGGGGAAAGTTAATCATGCTGGGGAATGCAGCGGGCGGGTTGTGAGTGGGTGATGGGTGGGCTGAGCGGCTGAATTCTGTCTGTGGCGGGCATCCTCTTTATGGCTGACGGTTGGCGTTTCACTTCGAGATTTGCGATAAGGACTCCGCAGCGACCCCCCGTCGGAAGGATGCGCAGTGATCGCAGTACGCAGAGAGACACTGCTTTTTCAATAATAGTCAGCATCAATGACTCACCAACGTCAGCAGCATTAACTCAGCCGAAATTCGAACTTTTCCTTTGCACTTCAGATTGCATCCCCTCCGGTTAGTCTGGTATCCAAAAGTCAATGTGAAGCCCGGGCTCATTTTAGATGCAGTTTCCCAGTGGAAAATCGGGAGGATGCTCCACAAAATAATTATTTTTGAATTCCGAAACTTCACGGGCGCCAAGGCGGATACCAAATTGGGAATAACCGAGCCGTGTAGCCTGCCGGATCCGAGAGCTGAATAGATCGCCGGTGCCTGGCTGTGGAGCAGTAATTAATTGTATTGTTGAAAGAAGCTCTCGATGTCAAAAGGTTGAAGGTATGGGAATGATGGTAGACTCCGGAGTCCGGCGGAGTCCATAGCCGCGCCACAAACCCTCCGCCGCAACCTCCGCGAAGTGATCCTCTCGCCCAATTCTATCCACCCCACCTTCCGCAGACTATTCACCACGGCGAATCTTCCCTGCGCCATTATTCTCAGCCTTACACACATGTACTTGCCGTATTATATCTCTCAAGAGCGAACTATGACATACCCACCCTGTGGAACGAAAACCCGAAGCCAAACCACCGCACATGAATCCCTAATGGTAAAGAGACAGATCCAAATGCGCGCGGACCTTTGCACCCGGCGTTTCCGTCGTGAGGATAATTATTCAGGCCGAAACCTGCGGGTAGATACGTGGAGGAAGATCTCTGCGAACAACTCCCTGCAACAAAATTGCTGGGCACATTTAATCGAACACATTTGGGCGCACATTTCCGTGAACACGCTCAGCTTTGTCCATCTATGTTTTTCCTTTGAGCCATCATGTCGTCAACCACTCTAGCCATTCAAGTTCTCGAGCGCCTCCTTTCGCATGACTCCCTCAAACAGCACCTGCAGTTTGTCCATATCCAACGCTTCCTAGAGCTTACCTCCAGAATCTGGCCGGAAATTGTGCCTCCTGGGCAGCCTCAACCCTTGTCACTTCCGCCCAAAGTTGCTGGCTTTCTAGCATCAGTTTTAAATCTAGACACCAGCGTCATTCAACTCACCTGGCATGCGTTTAGCGACCTTGCGGAGGAGAACCATATAGATCCTTCTCACACTTCTTTGGACGACACCTTCCGTATCCATGCTCGTCCCTACCAAATCGGTTTGTCATATACCTTTTTTCTCAAGTGCTAAACCCAATCCAATCTCCAGGAGCCGAAACTGTAGGACCTCCAACATCTGTTTGTCTCGATCCAGCATGCAACTCTACCCATCTTGGAAAGGAGATCATCGTTGAAGCAAGGCTATATACTTTGCATCGGGGAGTCTTGCCCATATTCTCAAAGTCCCTCTATTGTCACAGTCAGTTCTCCCTATTTTAAATAAATCTTATACTACTATCTCACTCTGTCTTAGAATGCCATACACGCTATTACCACAACTATTATGTGCAGAACGCGAAAGAGTTGGATGCGGAACGACAATATTACTCCTTCGAAATTCCGAGGCTCATACACGTATTTGAGTCCTCGTATGTTGATCTGGAGCTCTGCAAGTACTTTGGAGTCCAACTCGCACTCTCCCAGTAAGTTATATTTTCCTTCATTGTGCTATCTCGGGTTTCTCACTTTTGACACCAAAGTGGCACATGCCAGGGAATTTCCCGTGTCTACAACATGGCGTTGGGGGCCTCAGATCTGCCTAATGGGTTCAGACTGGCCAGTGAGCTGAGTGGTGATCTCGTTCTTGACGCCTTTCTATTGCATGCCATATTGCAAGATAAGAAGAGCCGGCGAGAAACCCTCCTTCTGCCTCATCACGGATACCAGAATCACAGGTTTGACCGGGTGCTTGCGCAGCGCAACTACCGGATGGCAGGGACTGGCCAGGATATGTGGGCCCATGCATGCAACCAGTGTATGAAGATATACCAGGGGGAAGATGGAAACTGGTGCAAGTCGTTCACTCTTTCTTTCCTTCCTGTCTTCCTCACCTTGCGGCAGATCGAATCACTGCTGGTGTTCATGATGGAGTCACGGTTCGGCACCTATGCTGCTCTGTACATGACTGTTTGGAAGCCCTCCGCTCCCAGCGCGACCACTTCTGTTTTTCCCATCGCGATTTGATGAAGATCTGTTGTATTGTGGGCTGCAATGCAGCTGCACAAGCTGGCTTCCGTACTTGTGAAAACGAATCACACCGCACCTTCCAAAAGAAAGCAGATGAGCGCAACACTGCCATGTTCCAGCTGCACACCCGCCTGCGTGGAGCTGGAATATCAGCTGTCCCGCTGGCAGGGTCAGATACCGTGTCTGAACCTCCAACCACAGAAGCTCTATTACCTTCCACGTCTTCAACATCCTTGACGCCTGTAACGCCTGCAACTCGATTCAAAAGCAATTTGACTCGGAGCTGGACTCACAACGAGCAATTGTTTGTTCGTTGCTGTGGGGTCATAATTTCCCGTGCCACATTTTTTGGGTCGGAGGGAATTACAGGTGTCAAGGTTATTTGAATTCCGACAGTGTTCCCTCAGCCTGCTTATTATTTCAAGGCTTTCTTGAAGACAACCTTTCCGAAGGAATATCCAGGAGCCCTCCCATCCTATATTTTCTACGACAACAACTGTTCGTTCCTCAAGCATCTCCGAAGTTGTGGTGATCATTACTTTGATCATGTCGGCCTCCCTGTCGATGTCTTCCACTTTAAATGCAAGCATTCGGAAGGTGACATTTTCTGCCAGACACACTGCAACCCTGCCAGGTTCCGTGAACTTATTGACAATGATGGCAAATGGGTTTTCAATTCATCGGCTGCGGAGCAGGCAAACGTCTGGTTTGGAAAATTCCAAAATGTTGTGCAGGATATGCCTGTTCTCAAGTTAGCCTTTCCCACATATTTTCTATCATGCCTGACACCCTTCCATCCAGATACAATTTTTTCTTGGACGAAATGATAGCCATTCACAATGAGCATGTTGTGGCGGAGCTTAGCGCCCAAGGCCATGCACCTCACATCCAGCCTGAGTCTCTCCTCCGTGGAGGGACACCATTTATCTCATAATTAATCATAATATATTTGGACACTAGTATCTATGGACATGGTCGGAGGTTCTCTCTAAGGTTATCCGATGGAGGGGTCGGACACGGGCGTCAGCCAGGCGTGCTCGTGCACAGGGTTACCGTGGTGGCACGGCGCTAAGAATAGTGTCAGTAACATACAATGAGTGTAACGGTGACAACATACATTCATCCCGCCCTACGTCTATTCGCCGGGCGCGGCCTTTTGAGTGCGGGCATTCGGGTGCATGGGTTCGGGTGTGCATGTTCGTGCCCGGGTTTCAGCGGTCGGCTGTTCGTGCGCAATGATTCCCGTGCGGGGGTCGACATTCGGATCGCTGGTAGGTGATAGGGCGTGGCACGTTTGCACTGGGCTTTGCAGACTCTGACTCGAGGCAACTGAGGTGTCATACATTAGGGTTATCGTTACAATGGAGAAACAAGGACGTACCTTGTCTGCGCCCTGCGCCGCATTTGGTTTGAGGGTTTAATCGGGGCCTTCACTGCTCGCATTGTGCGAATGGGAACGGGCAGAAGTCGATGCAGCGGTAGGTGCGCGTGGCTTTGTCTGCGCAGCCCTGTCCCCGGATGTTGGCTCGGGGGTGGTCATGCGGAGGTTTTCGGTCGCAGAGAAACGTGTTGGTGCCATGAGCGCAGGGGGGGCGTGAGCATGGTTTCGTCCGCGGGTGTTCATGCCCGCAAATGGGCTCGCGGGTGTTCGTGCGCGGGTGTTCATCCGGGGGTATTTGTCGGCGGGTGGTTGTGCATAGGGACTGCAATCGTTGGCATTAGCATTAGATGCTTGTTGGGGGCGAGTCGTCAACGCACCTTATTGATTGTCCTCTCCCAGTCCCCGTCAAAGTGCGTCCCCTAGTAGTGCACGTGCGGGCGGTGCATGACACCACCGCAGATCGAGAGTGTGGCCAGGTGGTTTTTTTTTTGAGCTGTAAGAAAGATTGAGTTGACTTAACGCGAGGACAGAGAAGCACACACCCTCTCCGCGACCTCCCTTACCCGTTCCAGAAACCACCCCGCCGTATAAGTCAATGAGGCAGTTGCGTTCCCCCAAAGGCCGTAGAAGGTGGGGAAGGGGAAGGCGGCAGCGGGCCGTGGTAGTACTCCGTGAAGCGCTCGGGCAGCCCCACGGTTGGCCCGAGGACGAAAGCGAGGGAGAGGAGCATGAGCGCGGCTGGAGGGGGCGCGGTCGGCGGGGCGGTGGTCAGCGCCAGGAGCGAGCGCACAGCGCGGGGGAGCTCCGATCGCTGCGACCAGCCCAAGACGGTCCGCCAAAGTGTTTCAAGTCGGGGACCTGCGACGACTCTTCCAGGCCCAAGAGGAGGTGTTTGCGGTGGCGGACGTCGCTTGGATGAGGTAGATTCAATGAGAATTGAGTGAGAGATAAAAGATTTGCAGAACTCACGTAAGTGAAAGGAAGTGAGTGCGGACCGCCGCAGCGCCGAAGCGTTTTTGAGTCGGGGACTCGCAACTACTCTTCAGCGGTCAAGAGGAGGCTTTTACGGCGATGGATGTCGCTTGGATGAGGCAGATTCGAGAAGAATTGGGAGAACTAGAGGAGGTAGAAAGGAACATGTCGCGAGCAGTCGAAGGCTGTCACGGTCATATGACCAAAAACAGGCTGGTTCTGCCCGCTCGTTTAATAACTGTTAAGACCAGCCTGAGCGGGGCAGAGCTTCTGCAACCTCATTTCTACCACGGAAATTCAGGACCCAAGCTGAAACGGGATTCCAGGTGGTAGAACCACTCTGTATGGCCAGGGAAAAGGAAGCAGAAATATATTCCTGGTGTGACTTTCGCGTGATGAATAAGAATTGTGTGACGCTTGTACGCGCTTGTTAAACAAAGTGACAAGTCGGGAAATGTATGTACTAGTAAGTAAGACATCTGAGTACCTACTCGAGGTCGTTCAAGGCAGATTTAAACTTGTCGATTCCCATGCTAGGAGTAGTTGCGGCGAAGAAAAGGGTAGCAGCAGCGGACCTTTTATGCTTGATCACCGCTGCGGCTTCTAGGCATTGGCCGATCCAGGTAGCCGTTGTGAGGCACATGCCTGCCAGGTGAACTTTCTGAATCTTCTTTCCTCGCGCGTCATTAAGAACCGACTGGGGAACTCTGAACACATCGTTTGCCTGGGCAATTTTCCGCACCAATTCGTACCAGGCCTCTGGGGTACGTCCTTTGTGCTTTGTGAGCGTGTTACTGTTGGCCAACCGAACCTCTCGGATAATCGGACTGGTGCCGTGAAGACTAAGCAAATACTCGACCACCAAGCGGTTGATTCTCTCGGTCTCGGTGATCTGTGGTATGTCCTACAATTCCATCAGAACCAAGAGCATGAAATAGACACGACAGACAAATCTTACATCATGGCGGTACGGAGTAATAGACAAGATGATTCGCAAAGCGTTTGCGGGGCCCACAGCCAGAAGTGTATCATTGTCGCCGACATTCCAGGTGAGGGCTGGCACATCCTCGGGATGATATGTCAACAACGGTGGCATTTCCAATGGGGAAGTGGCCCCGGGAAGGGCCCAGGTGACTTGGTAAGCGACATCTAACAGAGTTCAGATGCTTACACGGACAAGGTACTACAGACATATTACGCACCTTCAGAAAAACTGTGCCGAACGCGATCCACAATCAATTTCTTGATGAGCCCTTTAGTAAAGAGGTTGACGGTGAACCCGTCTTCTAGCTCCGATTTGTCGTCGACTATACTTGGACCATCGGGGGTACGATTTCTGCCATAGTACGTGATAAACTTGCTTAGATCTGCAGCGTTGAATCGTTTGACAATCATGTCGTTGGAATCATCTCCTATATAGTTGACGACAATGACTTTCGGGTCGTGCAACTTGAAATCACCAGTGGAATCTACTGACCTGGTGAGTTTGATGTCTAGGACTATGGAGTATTGTGGCGCACCGTAAAAGATAAAATCCCATGAAATGGCATCTCTCTGCTCACTAAAATCCTCTGAAGAGCCAGCCCATATACGACATAGCTTTTCTGGCCCAGAGGGCTCTGGATACAGATGATAGTGAGTTTAGCTCAGATCCAATTCAAAGCCTGGTACCTTCATCTTTGTCTTTATCGACACCTTTTTCTTCGTCTTGACGTCCACTCCCAGTGTTTTCAGGTTCGGTTTTCGTTTTGGGGGGAGATTCAGGGGTGGGGTCGTCACTGAGCGGGGATGATTGTCGTCGCGCAGGTTGGAGAGACTAAAAAAATAAGGTCAGCGAAACTAATTCCAGGTCTGAGTAGACCCACCGGTGCTTTTATCTTGTTGCGATTCAACAGCTGGGCCATGACTCTTTCAACGCCCTTCACCTTGGAGCCTCCTTTCTTAATAACTGCCCAATCAACACCAACATTCTCTTTGATGATTGCGGCGACGGCGGTTTGGTAAGTGACCGGGGCGTTGGTTAATTTCGAGTTGGTGAGCTTGAAGATGGCAGTGAGTATTTTCTGGGATGCTCGTCAGTCATTTCTTTGGGATGAGGTATGCGCCAAAAAAAAAACCGCACCACAAGGTCAGAAAGCTGAAGCTCTGGGGCTTGTGCGTTCCTAAAGAGAGGGTGAGGAGCATGGCCGGCAGATTGGTTAAAAACCAACAGATATTCTGCGGTAAGTTTTGAAAGAACAGGAGCCATGGTAGAGCGAAGGTGAAACCGATCGGATTTGATCTCGAGACTTTTACAGTAAGAGGGGAAGTCAAGACTTTGCTTTGATTTTGGCGACAAAGTAGAGACAACACGTAATTCTAAGATATTTATTATGCTTTGCGCTTCCCAAATCGTCTAAGGGCTGTGTTCCATTCACCACCAGGATTTTTTCCAAGTCTAACCGCTGCGCTGAGGTCATTTGGACTCATATTGTGCCACGGACCCCAGTGGGCGTAGTATGTGGATCGGATAAAACCCACATTGAAAACTGCGGTGAACCTTTCCGGAACACTGCCTTCTAGCAGAGCCATGGTTTTGAAGTTCTCGTCCATCTCGCAAGCATATTTCAGAGGGAATACACCTGTTAAGGTAGCATCTGAGGATCTGTAGAAAATCAATCAGAATTGAGATATGTTTTAGCTTGTGGCTTGAAAACATACGGGGCGGCTTCATTTTTTGAATCGTTGTCTTCATCTTCCTCGTCAGACGAGATGGAACTGGCATCAATATCTGAGTACAACAATGAGGCCGAGCGAGACCGGACTTACCCGACAGAATTATTATTTTGGACGGCGGGGGTGAGTTTGATGGGAGAAATAATAGGGTGGGGCCTACAGAGAACAATCAGCATAAGCGGCGATGGAAAAAAAAAGAGACTGACTCGTCCATCCGCGCACGAGTTGGTGTGGGTGTGTCTGCATCAGAGAGCCGACGTTTAGGTTGGGGGCCGCCAGGGCACACTTTGACGTGAGGGGAGCGGATGAATGAAGTAGTGTTAGCCTTCACTTGCATAGCGACGTCGGTCAGAATCCAATCTTGCCCGTCCCAGTACGCATAAGTAGTGCAATTGTCCAGCCCCACCAGTTTAATGATGGCCTCGCTATCCTTGGGCAGAAACCAAGGAAAGTTTGGGGCTGCCACTGCCAGGACGTCAGGAGGCATATCGTCCTAAAATAAAGTAGGTGAGCTGATTTCAAAGACAGGGAATGACTGTCGTTACCGTAGTCCACCATTTGATTTTGATAGTATTCATGTTTGCCTTGCGATAGACCTCCCGCTGAAAGCGGCTTGTGGGAGTGAGATCATGGTCGCCGGCTATGAGTTTTTTAGCGTATGAAGGGTCAATCATCTTCCCCATGGGCCGTTCATATGTGAAGGGCGGCGGGGAAGAGTCGGAGGCTGATGAATGGGGGGTAGCAGGGGAACTAGCGACGACAGGTGGGAAAGAGGCGACAGTGACAGAGTTGATCACTACGGTTGTAGGGTCATTATGGCGAGGCGCATTACAAGGCACACCACTTTTTTCACAGCATGATCTGCAGTATTTTTGGGTGCATTGGCCATGCAGATGACCACCGCGTTGTCCGCGCTCAGTGCAGGACAGATTGGTGCAGGGTTGTTTGGGTGCACGCCTAGAGGGACTGCTGGTGGTCATGGGGGGAGGGAGTTGTGCGCCGGAGGGTGGGCCAATAGAGGGAACAGAGAAGAAAGGGTCGGAAGAAGGCGGAGATGACATTGATGGAAGTGGCAAATCATCTCTTCTGGGCAAGTCATCTCGCCAGAAAAAACCATGGCAGAGTCGATCGTCCGTGAAAGTGTTGTGTGAACACTTTGAGTGGGACGTTAATATCCTCCAATTTATCCGAGAAGAGAAAGTCTGACCTTTTGATATTGTCTGCCATGATTTTCAGGGCTGAAGTGGCCGACGGATGGACGGGGTTTTGTAAGGTAAGCCAGGCGACAACTGGGGCAAATGTCGCTGGAGGCTGAAGATGAGGGGTAGGAGATAAGAGGGACTGAAGACATAGTTTGTTGTAGTTGGGAATACGACAAATAAGCCGTGGAGTGAGAACTGTGGTGGCTGAAGAACTGCATAGGTATCAGTGTCCGGTTTGGGTCATTGGCCGCAGAGCTTTGGCTGGAGAGCTTTGGCCGGATTAGGCGCAGCCAAGATCGGAAGTTAGTCCTGTTATGGATTGATAGCCTCAAGGCAAAAGGCGATCATATAAATGATTGAAGATAAATAGCCGGGTTGGATTAGTAACAGGAATATGGTTGCATAGACATTACGCGGGAGAATATGGCTGTGGCGAAGTTCTTGCAGAGGAACTGCCGAGGTATATTACCTGCGGAGGCCTGTGCGCGGAGATACCGTGCATTCAAATACCGGACCGAATGGACTGCGACAAATACGCTACGGGTATATTAACCGGGGGTATGGCTGTAGGGATACATGTGCAGACGTTGTGCCGCAGGTAAAAAGTCGGAGGGATTTTGGTGCGAGGAACTAACCGCGGCAGGATGGCTGCGGACGGATGCGCCCGGAAGGATAGGCGCGGTGTCCACGGGACTGTCTACCATCAAAAAGTCCGCCATCATTCCCATACTCTTGTCCCTCTCCTCGATGTCATGAACCTTCGAGTCGAATCTGGGTCCAAGATCTTCCGCGATATTTCTTCAGTCTCTAGCTCAAGGTTTGGGAACGCATTGAGCTGAATAACGAAGGAGACTTACTGGGCTGTGATAAACTCCATTCGACAGACCCGTAAAAACCTGAGAATCTCACCCGCCGTCGGTCTGCGTTGGGGCTCTCGATTCCAACACAACTCCATAAAGTCCCAGTATTTGTCCTCGACAGCGAAGTTCCCCGTTGGCCGTGGTGTGTGCTCGCGACGGACGCCCACCGTGTGGATAATATCCCAGTCTTTCAAGTCGTGAAAAGGGAGTCTCCCAGAAAGGACCTGATTCACAGAGGTAAGTGCAGCTTCAAAGCAGCGAAACACCGATACGCCTTACGTGGTACATCACCCCTCCAAAGGAATACACATCCGTTGTGGTGCTCATGGTAAATTTATGGGGAGTATCGCCGTCTGGGATGAGTTCTGGCGCCGCCCATCGCAGGGCTCCTCCGCACTCGAGCGTCGTGGTCATGAACGATGTTCCGGCAAACTCGGACATTATAATAGACAGACCGAAGTCGGACAACACTGCTTTGTTGCTCGCGTCGAGGAGGATGTTGACCTTTACAGCATTTCGAATTAGCACGGGGACTCAGTAGAAGGCAATACGCACGGTGGTCAGGTCTCCATGGATTATTCCCTTCGAGTGCACTGCGAGGACCTCAGGACAGGACAGGAAACTTGGTTGGCTGACCCACGATACGAAAGACCAGAGGCGACATCACACAGCTACATGCGGTGAGGTGAGATGTCAATTTCTAAGGTAAAGAAAGCGAGATATTCACGATGGTCAACTTGTTGGCGATAGAAAGCGTTGCCCCCAGTCGTTGGATATATGCGCTGAGTGTACCACCATCCATCCAGGGGCAAACCATGGACATGAAAGGCCCGTGCTCTAGTGTTACGCCGGTCAACTCGAGAATATTCCGATGCCTCAGTGCATTCCACACTTTTACTTCACGACGTAGCCGCTGGTCGTCAGTGTCAGTAACCTCCAGCAAGTGCATGGGCATCGACGCGCACCTTATTGATCTTGTCATCGTCGGTCTCGTCGCGTTTTTGAATTACTTTGACTGCGACATGCTATTAATGGACTCAGTGGGCGAGCATTTCAATAGGTGAGAAGACGAACGAGCTTCTCTCCAGACCCACGATCGTACCAGCCTTCATAAATGGACGCGAATCCGCCGTGAGCAACCGGATGAGGGGTGGTGTTGAGATGTTCGGCGCCTATGTTCGTCGGGGGCTTGTAGGAATTTAAAATGGCAGCAACGGTCACTTCGGATCCTGAATCCTCTGTTCGGCGATCTGTGGTCTCTGAATTCAATGCCGAATACCAGAGCTGTCGTCGCTCGGGGTCGTCAAATTTGAACGTCAGGTAGAGGAAACGCGTGCGGATGAGGATATCACTCTGGAGGATTAGACTCGTTGAGGTTATTGCGGCCAGAGGAACCACTTTGGGCGGGCGTGGATTATCCTCTTCTGGAAACAACAGAAAGGCCCGGTCCCGCAGATTGATGACCGATCCATACGATACGTACGAAAAGTCAAGTGTCCGGCCCCGAAATAATCCCGTTTGGCGCTTTACTTCCACGGCCTTTTCTTCCACGCTGTCGAAGAGTCTGGTTGGTCCATACGCGCTATCCAACATGTCCTCGAACTCCTCGTCGGTTGGCGTTGTATGCATCGGTGAGCTATAGAACGGAATGGTATTGTTGATATACCAGGCATCGTGGTCCCCCCAAGACAGGTTCGTGCGTAATCTGATTTCCAGTGCCCACAGACGTGCCGTTGGGCCCCCCTCGAGTCTGTGCGCCGTGGACTTGAATGCCTGACGAAAGCCGTTTTGCAGCTGGGGAAACCGGAACGTCATATTGCCGCCCTCGGTAGTGCAGATGCGGAATGAAGTCGGCTCAGCCTCGTCCCACAAGATATCCCTGATATCGCTCCAGTGGATTTGAAACTGCTGAGTGACCGGCGACTAGGTGCAAAATTAAAAATAGGACAAACATCACTAGACGTTTTCACTCACAGGCGCCCCGGGCTGGAAGCTAAGGAGTAGAATGCCGTCCTCTATGAAACACAGCTGCTCTCCATTTTGGCCGAACTCGCTATTCACTCTGGCGGTACCAAAGCAAACACCGTGGTATTTTGAGCTGGCTTTGAAATATTGGGTCAACGACGCATGTCGCTGGGATTCGAAGTTGACGACGTGTCTGTGCTTCCTCCTCGCCTTCTCGAGCTCCCTGCCGGACTCGATTAGGTGGGCACGGACTCGGGGGTAATATTGGCCGAAAGTGGAACGGGGCGCCATCCTGTGTGTAGTTATGCCGCGGAATGAGTCCGAGCGAGATCGATGACGGGATTTGGAGAGGCGTGTGGGATGCCAGCAGAATCCTCGTCGCAAGACGGTGACACGGAGCCGTGAGAGAAAGGGTGGGAGAAAGGCCGGGATTAGCCAGATGCTTAAATTATACATACGTCGTCGGGACTAGGGAGCTCCGACTACGTCGAACGAGACTTTACTTGCACAAAAAGTTCAACAGATAATTATCCGGATACTTTGCGCTTTGCTAGCTGGATGCTGGGTTTTGCTAGCTTGAATTGGGATTCGCTTTGCGAAACATTCGACTTCCAGCAATTCCCGAGACTTGACGTAAATAAGACGTACATAGTAAAGACGTGGGAGTTGGATCGGCCGGTGCTGCAAAACGCGGTCCAATTTATGAGGTTGAAGAGACCTTGACAAGCAAGGGAACACACGTGGAGGGATGACGACAGAAGCAAGAGCATATCTTCAAAGCCGTTATTATTGTCGACACTTGGTATGATTCATCGAAGGAGATAAGATTAGATAAGATTAGGACACGGCGTCAGTTTGGGCGGTAGAGGGACCGAATAGCAGCGGAAGGCAGTGCATGAGGAGGACGCTAGGTTAGGCACAGGTAGAGCCAAACTAACAGTAGAGAGCTCTCTTTGTCCGGACTCTGGCGTACCGCGGGTACATTCGTCCGCGGGCGGCTCACAGAATTCCGTCCCAATGCGCTCGTTCAGTTTTCTGTCTACCTACACGTCGCCCGGAGGAAGCTCATCCAACGACGATGCAGCAGTTCCAGAGACTGACTCGACTGCTAAACCTCCTCCATCGCCTTCGAATTGAAGTGTCCTGCGATACCCGACGGTTGAGAGGATAGCGTGGATTTGGATTTGCTAGATCCACTCGGATGCGGCCCGGCGCGGTTGATCCCTTCTACACGAATGAGGAGAAGGTTGCATGTTATCGGCTGGTGCTCCCGGGTCAGAGATCACGACACAAAAAGAAGTCTGAATCCAACTCACGATGATGTGGATGAGCTACAAAGATGTGAGAAGCAGGATCGTGATTCGAATGCGGGGAGGGACGTACCGCGAGAGTCGCGACATGCTCAAGATTGCTCCCCGAGAGATACACGCCGAGGGCTGCGACGACGGAGAGGGTGTAAATCATCCCGGTCTCGAAGAAGATCATCGCCACGCGGGTGAGGAAGTGGGCCTGCGTCGCCCCCTGCAGGTTGGCATTGTATTCGACGGTGAACAGCCGCCTGACGATGAGATCTAGGTGCAAGGTGGGAATGATGCGGAGGAAGATGGAAAGTGAGAGGCACGTACACGTCGTGATGACGCTTGTGGTGAAGGTCAAGAAGAGCGTCGCTGAGAGGAGGGGGACGATGGCGTGGTTGTTCAAGCGCTTGGCGCTGGGGATCGCCGCCTCGTAGTATGTGCTGGCGATCGAGAGTGCTGGGGCGTTCCCCGTTGAGGAAATGCGAAGTCGAGCTGTCAACGGCGTACCTGTCATTGCCAGCCAGCTTATGCCGGGCAAAACGACCACACGCCAGTTCCTGCCGTATATCACATAGCAGCGATAAATCTATTAGAATGCTGGGGTGAGAAGACAGCGGGGGATACATGGGGACTTACCAAAAGTGCGTCGCCAGTGATGACCTGAATCGTATCCTCGACCGCTACGATCCAATGGGTCCATCCAGCATTTACAGTCTCATAATACTCCAGGGCGCCCCCAGGCCCCGTGTAATTAACAAAGGCGTCAATGACACCCTGTAGCGACAGCACAGCGGTGACACTCGAGACGAGGAACATGAGGGTGGTGGCCGCGACGATGGGGAATTTGATATCCGCGCGTCGTTTGAACTGAAACTTCTGGCTTGCAGAACAGAGTAAAGAGCGAATGGAAGGAACGAATGTCATGAGCAAAATGCCTGCGGGATACGTATCTAGTAAGTCAATGCCGGAGGATATCTCGGGGGACTGACCGTAAAGGACGCAGCTCACGAAGAGCGCGATCAACCGTGCGGTGTGTGCCTGCACATCGGCCATAGTCGCCTGAAATGAGAATGAGAGAGGGAAGAGGGATGAAGGATGAAGGAAAGGTCGGCGTGCGTGCCACCGGAGTGCCGCTATTAGCGAAAAGCAGTGCACCCTCGCGTGCCCGAAATCAGTATCAGAATTACCCGAAGTACAAGGAAGACAAGGGATCATCAGCGATCGTCGATATGTGGGTCGGCTGCTGTCGGCTGCATCCATTAGCGAGGGGAACGATCAGCCCCATCGCGGACTTGTAAAGATGGCACGTCACTTTCTAGATCTCCGTGTTGTGTTGCCAAGGTCTTCTTTCGTAAGTTTCAGTAATATGCCCTAATATGCCTCATTACCGTACGTGATTAGCTTACCATTCAGATCTGACGGCGACCGCGATGCACGGAGTTACTCATCATCGCGCTCATCGGCTGACAATAAAATAAAATGGAGGGGAGCAGAATTATGCGACGCAAGTTGCCTGTGGTGCTTGCGCACAGTGCAAGGAAATCGAGTGATCTGGTCACTCTCGGAGGCAATGCGTGGGGAGTAGATTGACTGGAACCAGGGTAATTCCGAAATGGAATTAACGTTACCGTGCCGCAAACACCTCCATGCCGCCCCATTCCAACACTCTAAAAAGCGAGCTATCCAGAGCGCGGTCCAGATCAACACCTTTGTCCGCGTCGTTTTTGTCTTAGCCATAGGTTGAAGCAAGGTGAGGAACGCAGGTGGTGGTGCAAAAGATGGAGGCGCACAAAGCGCAAACAAACAAGGGGTCACACCCACATCACACCCACGTGGACGTGACGAGTCGCGCCCGCTGACTCTCCCTCTCCGAGTCTCTCTCCACCGTAGATGGCCAGTGCAACATACCCCAAAGTGTGGGGTACTGCTTTTATCTACATCCCGTGAGATCGGCCTCATCGATCCCCAGGATATGACCTTGTGGGGGCGATCGGGGGTGGCGGCTTCTCTAGGTCGGTCCTCCGCCGCACAGTGTGCCTGCGCCAACGGATAGCAGGATTTTTCGTGCGGTGAACTTACAGGCTCACCGCGTGGCAGCCTGCAAGTTCGTGTATCTGACTGCACAGACATCCGAGAAGGAGCGCAAGACAGTCGAGAAGGAGATGCGGATCCACGCTGCGCTCAAGCACACCCATGTTCTCGAATTCATCAACGCGGTCGTCGTTGAGCTCGTGCATCTGGACCGATATGTCTCAGGGATATATATGCTCCTGGAATTGGCTGCGGGAGGCGACCTTTTTGACAAGATCGGTACGCGACTCTGCGCGCTGGTGTAACGCCTAATTCCTTCCTGATCATCATCACAGTGCCCGATGTCGGCGTAAGCGATGAAGTTGGGCATGTCTACTTTAATCAACTCCTCGCTGGAATGGTATTCCTTCTCGTCATCTCCCTTCCAATCACTTCTATCCGCGTCTAGGACTACATCCACAAGGAAGGCGTGTGCCACCGAGATCTGAAGCCCGAGAACCTCCTGCTCGACATCACCGGGAAGCTCAAAATCTCCGACTTTGGCCTCTCCAGCGTGTTCAAGCTCAAGGAGACCGGCCGCACGCGTACGCTGATGGAACGATGCGGCAGTCTTCCCTATGTCGCGCCCGAGGTCATACCCGAATATTGATTATCGTCAATCTCTAACTCCGCCCTAGTTGAATTGTGAACAGCCCTACGAAGCCGAGCCGATCGACTTATAGGGCGTAGGGGTAATCCTGTACACCCTGCTCGCCGGAAGTGCGCTGCTCCCAGGTCCTCGTGGACTCAGAGGCTGAGTCGTCTTTTCCTCAGACACGCCCTGGGACGAGGCAACGCGCCACAGCCCAGAATTCGCGCGCTACGTTTCCGGCGCGATCTTCCACGAGGCGCCGTGGAATCGGCTCAACGGCGACGCGCTCTGTTGGTCGCCTTAGCACTCTGAGTCGTGCCACACTGACATGCTCTGCAGCACTGATCCAAGGCCTCCTCACGATCGAGCCGCGCGACCGCTTCACACTGGCGGACGCTTTCGAGCATCCCTGATGCACACGGTCCGTCCTTCTTCCGTTTCCTACGCCGTCCCTGAACATCGTCATCCGCCGAAATAGTCAGTCGTCAAAGCAGGGACCCACATCGCTGGCGGACGCACTCGCGCAGCCCCTCCGCAACGCGGGCGATTTGAGTCTCGCTGCGCCACACATTTCGCCGTACGTCTTGAATTTTGCCTACATCTGCGCCACTTCATCGGACATCAATCAGGGAAGAAAGTAACGGAGATAAGGATGAAGACCAAGACGGCTCCCCGCCCCACACGCAGTTCACGCAGACCCTGATGCTTTTCGTGCGTCCCCCATCCTCCGGACTCCCACTACTGACCAAGCTATGGCGCCGATAGTCGCAGACGCCTTCCGGCAGGCAATACACCCCTCACCTCACACGCATCTACGCCATGCGCCCACCCGCCGCCTTCCTCATGCCTGTGCGCGCGGCACTCGAGGCGCTGGGCGCCACCTGCCGCGACGCCGGCGCCCTGCGCCTGCGCATCGGCGGGCACGACGCGCGCAAGGAGGTGTTCCGCGGCTCCTTGAGCCTCAAGGCTTTTGCGTATCGCGGCGCGCAGGGCAGTTTTTGCACGATGCAGCGTGACTTCGTGCGCCTTTTCTCGCTCGCATCGGAGCGTTGACTGATGCTTTGCGGCAGGGGAGCCCACTCTCGTGGCGGCGGCTGTGGCGCGCGCTGATCGAGTCGAAGGGCATCGCGCCGCATGTGCTGCGGAAGTAGGGGAGGGAGGGGTGGTTTCGGGTATCTCGCGCCCGTTATTGTCTCCTGTATCTCTCTTCGCTCGTCGATCATGTTGGATAAATTCCCTAATGGCCCAAGAGATACAATAAAGAGATATGATACAGTCCTCGCCCTCAGAGCCCCACTGCAGTGAGCAGGAGAGCAAAGTTCGGCGTCCCCAGGCCCGTAACAGGATCCCACCCCGCTGACGCGAAGAAGCCACTGCAAATTCAAATTTGTTCAGAAGACCACTCAAAATAGGAGGGACTGGAACCACGTACTCGGTGTCGCATCCGGGGTTGTTACCTGGCTCGGATTAATCACGGAGCAGGTAGGAGGAGAAAGACATACCGGTGGTGAGATCGGTGAACGCGGCGCGCCCAGCCGGGCTGTAGAGGAAGGGGTTGAGGAAGCCGAGGACGGGCTTGCCGGCAGCGACGAGGCGGTCGTTGATCAGCGCAATCATGCTCGCGAAGATGGGGCTCGCGCAGCTCGTGCCGCCCACCAGCCAGAACTACGCATATCCCGCCGTTAGTGAAATGACCCCGCACCCGGCGCGGGGGAGATGCTTACGCTGCCCACTAATCCGACAACACAGATCAGCAACGGGTCAGGGGGAAGATGAGAAGAGTCCGCTTACTCCACGCGATTTCGACGTTCTCTGCCTGGGCGGCGATGTCGGGGAGGCCGCGGCCGCTCGCATTGTAGAGCCCGTCGTAGAGGTCGCCGATGGAGGCGATGTATGCTGCGACATCGCCGGCCTGGTAGTCCGGAGTCGGGAAGAAGTTGGAGAAACCTTCAACGAGTTAAATACGATGCAGCGTCTGAAGAGAGGCGAGGAGACCTCCGCCGGAGAGGGACGCAGCCGTGGTTCCGGTGGAGGTGAAAGTGCTTCCTCCGACGGAGGTGATGCTGAAAGAACCCGGTTAGACAGTGACGGAGGAGAACTGAGGGGGTGTTACAATGGGCATCCCCCGGGCGCGGTCGGGACAAAGGTCGTGCACGTAGTGGTCTGGACGCCGCCGACGCCACCCTGCGGAAAGGAGTCAGTTTACCGATCAGTGTCTCTGGAGAATTTACAAACATCGCCGCTGGCGAATAACACGGAGATCCCTGGTCCAAGGTAAGTTGTCAGGAATTGGGAAGAGCGATTCTGACGAACCGATGGCGCCGAGTTGCATGTACGCGTTGCACATTCCGCTGTTTGAGTAAATGAGAACAGGAAGGAGCGAGTTTGATGCTCAAGAACATACACAGCCAGGTCGATAGGCAGATCTTCCTCGTTGAATCCGTAGCTAGTCGTCAAAACGGTAATCCCAGCCGGGTCTGCGAGGATGGAATTGACGATATCCTAGGAACGTAAATATCCCGTACGCCCTCCGGAGAAAGAGATCAAAGCAGGACTCACGATGAACCCATCGACATCGTCGACGCTGTCCGATCCGACCGAAATGAACGTGACGGGCACCCCAGCAGCGATGCCGACTGTATATTCGATGTCCAAGTCCGCCTCGATACCCGCTTGCCTGTACAACCCGCGGGTGAATAACCTACGTCTCAACGCGGGATTGAGGTTCAGAACTCACGAGAGTATCTGCCCATTCGTGCCATCGTCGATGGTATCTAGAGTGAATGCGCTTCCCACCAAATCGCGGCGCAAATTCACCAAAAATGACTGCAAGAATTTAGCATCACCCAGCGAACTGTAGATTGCGATATTCGTACGTTGAGATCAGCCGAGTTGGCGAATTGCTATTCAACAGGGTTAGGGGGTTGAACGAGGAAGGGGGGAAGGATATATACGTCAAGATAACCAGCAACTGCGAGTACGTTGGACGCAGAGCTCGTTGCTTTGGCGGCAGGGATTCCATACATTGCTTCGAGACAAGTCTGGCGTAGGTGAGGACAGCTCAACAGATTGATTACATCTCTGATACTCACCGGATTGATGACGCTCGCGCATGAAGTCGGGACCGCATCAGCAGAGGGGGTCGCGCGGGATTCCTCCTGCACGGGCTCCCGCTTGTGGTTGATCGCCGTAACCCCAGGGACACCACTGAGAGGCGGAACGAACGCGACGGTGGGGTGGACGAATTGGATGTGCGCCTGGAGGGACGCCGGGACGGAATACGCTAGGGTGCGGATACTGGTCTTCCCAGATTCGACATGCTTGAACGATGCGAACTGGGTGGAAAACAGCTCGTTCGCCTTGCTGACGGGGAGGGAGATCTGCAGGAGGTCGCCCGCGGGCGAAATGCTCTTCGCCGTGAGCTCATGCTCAGAGAGCCATTCCGATACGGCAGACAGGCTCTCTGCCGTGGGTTTGACATACTCGGCCACCTATTGCAGAATTGGTTCATTTAATGGAATGTCTATCGGAAGGAGGACGCACCTCCTGCGGCGTAAGGTGCTGTCCATACAAGGCGTTCGTGGGGTCCGAGACGGCGTACGTCATCTGCTGGAGCCCGGCGATATTGGACTGGACGAGGGCAATGCGCAGGGTGATCTCCTTGCTGGGAGATACGGTCCCGGCGTGGGCAAAGCCAGAGGGCACCGCTGTGACACTCTCATGTACTACCATTACCCGGCGGCCCATGGGATTTGCATTGCCGACCGCGAAGACCGCTGCGAGGGGGAGGAGGGAAATCAAACGCATCTTGGCAGAGGAGTGTCGAGGAGCGCTCAGCGACCGCTTAGTTGCCCAGCTATATAAGAGCCAGCCATTTCGGGTCCGGGGGAAGTTACCGTGTGCAGTTGTTCGTCAGACCAATCAGATTCCGAAGGAGAAGACGATGGAACGCAAGGAACAGACATGATAAGACGATACTCTGCGATTGACCAAGTTAAACGCAGATCTAGTATCGTAGACGGACGTAGCCGTGTCACCCGACATCCGCGCCCGCTGATTGAACGCCAAGGCTGATTGCTTCTGAGGTTGACTTGATATATCCGGGATGCGAATCCTCGTACTTGCGGAACGGGGGGACAATGAACAGTAAGTGCACTGGGTTGAAATAGATCTGTACAAGACTGAAGGGCAACATGGAAAGGAAAGATATCGAGGGAGGCGTATAGATTGGGAGAGACGGTGGGATTTTGAACACCGGGATGGGTCGGAGATGTGATAGACGTTATTTTTAGATGTCGGTTTCTCGACGCCTCGGCGGAGGAAGCCAATATTGCATCCGTAGATCTCTTCTCGAGCTGGGGGGCTGTCAAGGGAGGTCAAGGCCCACGAGCAGACCATATGGAAGCGGTATCGACTGTCCTCGAGCGCTAACAATAGCTGAAGCCAAGCGAGTATTCGCCATGGATCAAGACAGAAGCTGTTTGAGATCAAAGACAAATGCTGTTCTGGAGATCCTTTCCTGAGAGTTATCAGGCTATCGAAGCAGACCAGAGTACTGTAGAGCCTCATCCATATCCCAGGCTGATATTCCGGCAATGTTCCCGTTCCTGCAACTTGTTGCGTTCCTGGCTCCCTCGCTTCTTCATCGTAGATGTTGTTTCTTGCCGAGAACTAGAACGTGGGTGAATCTGCGTGATAAAGACCCAAGAAAGACTGAGCGAGAGGAGAGCAAGTAATCAAGGCCAAATACAGACCAAGCATGGCCAGATTTGTGCCACGTGTGTTCGCGCTCATGTCACTCAAGATGTCACTGCCCGCCTCACTGCACATGACCATCGTCCACTGGTTCTCTAACGAAATCGCCTTGGAAGTGATCCTATATCTGTCGGACCGTCGAGACGTGCTCGTCTTCTCGAGGACATCGCGCTTAATTAACGAGCTTGCAAGCCCGCTTCTGTATAGGAATATTACCCTGCTGAGCCCTCATCGCTCTCCCCGCGATATCAACCTATTTCTCGACGCTCAGCAAGTATTCGAGGGAGTAATTTGTGCGAGCTGCCCCCCAGGCCTAAACGCGGCGATGGAGATTTGTGAGATCCGCCTTCATTGAATTAATATAACTTATGGCTTCCTCTGGCAGAGTTCTGTCGGCGGAGCTCGTGGAGCAGATTGGCCCCTTTGGTCATTTTCGCTGGTTAAAATCCCTTCACCTGAGCGTTCTCGGACCAATCACCCCCATTCTCCGTGATTCACATTGTACGGCCCTGTGCTATTTCTCCGGCGGCACTACAATCTGACCAGCCTCGAACTTTGGCGCCCCCCCAGCTCAGCCATCCCTGATTTGGGCCCTCTCCACGTGCCGAACCTGCAATATTATACCGGCGACGGCTGTCTTCGCATCCGCATCCACTGGGTCCCTGCTCACGTGGGCATCGCAGGGAACGAAGCAGCCGACGCGCGCGCCAAGGACGCGGCCCGAGACCTCACCACCCCTTCACCGTCTTTCACCTGCGAGCTCAACGCGCCGCTCCCCCAGAGCCGCGCGGCAGCCGTCGCCGCCGGCGCGCATGTGTTCCGCGCGTGCTGGACCGCCGAATGGAGCACCTCATCACGCTTCCGCCGTCTATCGCTATTCGACGACGTGAAGCCCTCCAGTGCCACCACGCGGATGTACGAGGATCTCACTCGCCCGCAAACCAGCATCATCACCCAGCTGTGTACCGCTCACATAGACTTCCTGTACCGCTTCCACTTAGCGCCGTCGCCCGACTGCTACCACTGTCTCGTGCCCGAGACAGTCTTGCATTTCCTACTCGCATGCGCTTGCTACCGCCGACAGCGCCTCACCCTCATCATGCGCCTCGGTACGGCTAATCTCATACTCCGTCGCCTCATCTCGACGAAGTTCGACCTCGCCCCGGTCCTTTCTTATGTCCGCGACACCGCCCGCCTCCCCCGCTACGCCCTCTGAACGCCCCGCCCTGCCCGCACCCTCTGTCTCCCTTTCCTTTTCTTTCTTATCTCATTATCATACGATTCGTCCACCCTACATACAGGCCCAGTTACTTTACTTTATTTTACTCTAGACAGCGTCCTTACATCTCTTTACGATACATCCCACCCAATACCCTCAAAGCACCTCCCGCGCAGCCATCCTCGCTACCTATGTCTCCCTATCATGCTTCTCTCCGCGGATGCTAGCTACACTCCACGTACACTTAGATATAGTGCTACATGGGCCCCCTGGGGCCTAGTCTGTTAGTTACCGCGCCCTGATTACCGTTAGGTCTCCTTATTATGTAAGGTAGGTCACGTGTTACCAACTACGACGCGACTTGGACACGCCGTTTGCAACATGAGTGCGTTGAAGCTAAAACTTGGAGGCAATCTATCTTCTGCTCTCCGACAAAGGTGTCTGGATGAGATCTTTACTATTCTGCTGCTCAATCCAGACATTAGCCCATCACTGGGTCAATTCAGCGGATATGATGCATATATGATCTCGACAGGCCAAATAAACTCGCAGAAAATCCACTTGTCTGTAGGAATGCCCCAGTATCCAATCTATAGGAGTATAGGTGCGACGGCCCTGAGAACGCGTCAAAAACGCGTCCGGAGTACTTTTTATTTGCGCAAGCATCGCCATCATTACATAATAAGCCGACCCAACGGTAATCAGACCGCGGTAACTAACAGACTTCTGAACGAGGAACGAGAGATGGAGTTTGTCAAGAGAGACTACCTGGGGCCCGCGCGCACTCAAAAATGAATTTTGATTGATTGATTGCCCGGTCGCTCGTTGTCGCTAGCAAACACCTCAAGGTCATTACCCTTATCTGGCGGGCCGATGACCCCAGCATGGTGCCCGCGTTCGCCGCTCTTGCTACCGGCACCACCCCCAAAACACCGTTCACCCTCCTTGCCATGTGTCCCACACTCCAAAACGCCACTTTTCTGCGCCTTGTCGCCGCGCACATACCACATCTTAAATACCTTGCACTGTACCCAAGCACTACCCCCCACGCATCGGTTTTCCGAGGGAAGTCTTCCCGCTAAATCGCCACTGGGATCGGAATCCCCGTCGTCAGGGCATGCAGTACGCCATCGAGCAGAGCTTGGCGCTCTTCAAGGGGCTTCACGCCCTGAAATTCCCCGACTTCACCCCCGCCGGCGATGAGGAGCTCACTAGATAACACTTGCTCAGGGTGGACCGCAAAATCGTCTGGTCGTGGGGTCAAGCCTGCCCAACGCTGACTTTGCTCTGGAATATTTGGGAAACGCTCCCCCGCTCACTTTGGTGAGCTGCGGTCTTATAATAGTTTTGGATATTGAACTTCAGGCATGTTTCCAGATCTTCTCCAGCAAATTTTCGTTTCGAGCTCTCGCGTTTTCGCGACTGTTGCTGATCCCGTATTGATATTTATTACCTGCCTTTATTGCGCCTCCGGATCTGCACCTCGATTTCCGGGACAGGAGTTAAATAAACTAGCTGACCTTCACCGAGGCTGGGACGTCCGAGTCGCAAACCCGCGATGCTATCACCCCTACTCCCTTTTTGTTCCGACGAATTCTGAGCGCCGAACCGCCAGAACGATAGTGACCTTCTTTCGATTTCGATTCCTGCTTCTATCATGACGAACTTGACACAAGGGGCATCTTCCACCGCTTATAGATCAATAAGCCGCAGAGGCTTATGACTCGCTTATAGCCCGCTTATAGACCGGCGGGGTGATGTGACAGATTCTCGCGAGAGTTCGAACCCTGGCTTGGGGAGCTTTTTACAACAGCCGTGGTCAGAGGCATGTATTATTGCAGTTGTGACTAAAATGTCGTCTGGAATTTTCCTTGGGGATTAAAAAAGCTGCTGAACTAGCTGGCCACATAACCTACACCAACCACACAGTATTGGAGCTGTTTGAAATGCTTGATAATTATATCCGATGAAGGTTTTGGTTAATGCTCAGGGATTGACTTCACACAGCGGGCAAGTGCCATGGCCCCGGCTTCATGGCATTTGATCGGCGTGGGACCGACACTTGCCATGGCGTTTGCCAGGCGTTGCACAGGCGTTGCATAAGTCCTTTGTTTCATTGTCAGCGTGGGAAACCTCAGCGTTTGCAAAGGTGAAGCCTAACAACAACAAAATTTCTCACCCTCTCTTACCTATCACTAGGCGGCTGTAACTTGACTTTGAACAACACCGGGGTAAGTGCGCAGAGAACCCAATAAAACACATCCAACTCTGTGTCATAGTCTTTGTTGCCTCCAACCCCTGCAGCGCGGTGGATTCGCTTCGCGTGCGGCTTGAGCCTGGGGTCTGCGCGGTATTTATTTTTACGTCCCATGTCTCGACTATATCCAGGGAACATGGGGCTGTCTTTTTGAAATCAACTAGCAGTTGACCCGTGCTTCGCCACGGATCTATATATTTAAACTTGAAAAAAAGTTCAACTATCCTGATTTTTGGGTGTTTTAGACTCTGACTACGGGAGACTACCAATCCTCCGACTATTTGGCAAGATTGAAGGTGCCGCTCATCGCCAACCTCTGGTTGGCTCTTCGCGGCCCCCTTGAGTGAACAGAACCCGACATACATGACTGAAATAAAGCTGGTAATTTCCAGGACACCACTTGTCATTTTTGCATCGATGTCTTTGGGTCTCACAGACAGGGACAATCTCGAGGAGTCAACCAGAAAGAGAATTTTTCTAGCTATGCTGGGTTACATGTATGTAGTCCCTTCGAGTTCTCGGCGTTCACGTTCAGATTGCTTTGCCGCACTGGATAGCAGTCGGTGATATTCTTCAGACCCTATCATCTGTTCTAGACGACTCGGTCTGCGCCTCTTCTCACGCCTGGGATTGTTTATTTTGAACTCCTTGTCCAATGCATGATTTAAAGCATCAGTTGGATCTGCTCGTCATATTTGAACTTAAAACCATTGAGCTCCGTTCTGTGACTTCACCCACCGCATACTGCATCAAATTCAAGTCGTTGTTCTGCTTGCTCTACCCTTCTTCGCAAAGTTTGTGCTTGAGATCGGAAATTAACCGGGCCCTTTGTTTGCAGCAACCCTTCTATCTGTTCTGCAAGTTCTCGCTGCCGTCGTCCCCGTTGAGCAGCAGATCTGCGTGGATTCAGTAACTTGGGGCCATCAAGCGGCCCAGACTGTGATGGGATAAAGTCTTGGATGAAACAGACTGCTTGAACTCGTACCTGGCCCCGATTTTCCTTTTCTTTCTACCGGCGCTTCCTTTGGCCCAGTGATCCTCGGTTAAATTCCTGCGCGTTCTAGACACCGTCGTGCGGCCCGTGTGACATCAATACCAGCAACAAATGCACAGAAGCATTTCCTAGTGGCCCATGTGTGGTATGAAAGTCAATAGGTGGCTTGTCTTCAAATGTTCGCTGAGAACCGATCGATCATTGATCCATCATCCAAGCGATCAATCAGGTTCCGCCTTTCCCTGAATTTGGAACAGCTCCGGCCGCGTCTGTGAGACGGATTTGGGAAGGAGAGGTCGCAGTTGGCCAGTATGGTGCATGCTTGGTGGACAGACGTGGTGCGATGTCGACAGAATTATTTAAACAGTTAAAAATAGAAGTTGAACATTGTGGTGGAGAACCTGTGGAGCGCTCAACATCTGGGTGGAACCGTGGAGAAGATGACATCATTTGGAGCTCCTGTGACCAATACGAATGTATGTTTGTCTAATTATCTTGTCTTGCAGACATACGGGGTCTTCATTTCTTATATAGATTTCGGTGGAGCAGTGGGGCGGATGACATCATGTGGAGCTCGGCACGGGCTCTGTCCAGAGACAAAGGTGGCCAGCAGCCAATCAGGTTGTGTGGTCAGACATAAACCTATGTGGATTCTTATATAGATTTCCTGTGAATGTATATATATATATTGAAGAGAAGTGGGTGGGAGAAAAGCAGAAATGCTAAGGATGAGAACTCCAAAGAAGGTCGGAATGATTACTTGATGATCGCCAATATCAGGCCGCGCAAGGCATGCTATGTTCCCACGCTGACAATGGAACAAAGGAAGTGTGCAACGCCTGGCAAACGTCATGGCAAGTGTCAGTCCCACGCCGATCAAATGCCATGAAGCCGCGGCCATGGCACTTGCCCGCAGTGTCAGCACCTTCAGTAAAAAATTCCAGTGAACCTGTGAGACACTAACAGTGACTATGGTGCAGTGCTTTTACATGTCACTGGCTTCAGTTTTGATCAGACAAAATTTGGATTTCAGTACCAAGAGGCTTGACCGTGTCCGGGGTATCCTTGGACCTGGGATAGCATTCCTTTTTCATTAGGATGCTTGTCTGATTATATTCAGTGATGCTCAAGTTTCTTCTTGCAGGACTTTCTCTAATTGATGGTACCAGATATACAAAATTGTCTCAATAAATCCTATTTGGTGCCAATTAGATGTCCAGAATGTATGAAGAGACTTCTCTTAGTCAACCCTAATTCATCCGATGATTATATATCCTCTTTCGGTTAACATAGAGATTTTCCGCTGATGTTGTAAAAAGACTGCATACGGCAGGATTCGAACTCTCCCCAGGGAGATGTCACATCACACTCTTTCCATAAACGGTCCACAAGCGACTGCGGCTTATGAAAAGGTAAGCCGTGGTGGATGCCTCCTGTGTGAGGGTCGGTGCTAAGCGCTAAGCAGCTGTTTTTTGTTGTCGGATCCGGCACCGCCGGCACTGAAGCTTGGTGCCGTCTCTCGGTACACATGACATCACACGGCAAGGTCGTCTTCAAAATGCCACGCCCGACGCCAGCTAGCGAAATGATTCAGCGTCAACACCTGTGGTGTCATCGCCCACATTACATCGAATTCTTGCGCCATCCAAGTGCTATCCGCCCAAAACGGAAACATCAAACTATAGGCGTGATGATCTTCCTTCCATGATCCTCTGTCCACACGCCCTGCGCAACCGCCCAAGCCAATGTGACCGACTCCCACGCGACGCCCTAATATTATGAATAATTACTTCCGGGCCGACGTGCTGAGTCTCGGTGCCGTTGTGTCTTCGAAAGACGCATTTGTACTGTTTAGATAACGGATCCAACGGAGATAAAGCACAAGGGCGCTTCGCCATGAGAACGGATGAGAACGGATGCGGAGGATGAGGACGTACCTCGTGTGGATGGCGTTATCATCTTTGGGCTTCCCGATAACTAAACTTGTCATTCAAGGGAAAACACAAACGCTCGCGCGATACGTATCCCGTATCGACATTTTTTTTTTTCCATTTCAAGGCGATAGACCCGTGCAAGTGCAAGACTTAGCGTGAATCCAAAAACGGTGGATCCTGAACTCTGTACTCGCTGTGATGGCTTCCCGATATTGGCCACACACTGAGTCATGGTAAAATGGACATGCGGCGCGAAGCACGACGACCGATACGAGCCCCAAGGTTCACATGTTAATGATGGAAGAACCCCGTGCGTGAGAGCGAGCCCTCGTCCGATGATGCAAGTAACAGACAGGGCACACCGCACGCGCCCCAATTAAAAGGGAGACTCTCTGTGCAGAACCTCACGGTTCCTTCGACGGTACCTCGCCTTTGAAGTCTTCCCCGCCTTGTACGTCGCCGGTCCTTATCCATCACTCCACGGCCGCTTACCCATATTGAATTAATACCAGCTTAGTCCACGCTCCCGAACATGCGCGCCTCCATCGCCGCCGCCCTCCTCCTCACCTTGCTCGCCCCCTTGGTGTGCGCAGCGCCCACGGTCGAGATGGTTCTTACCCCTGGCGGCTTCCGCGCTAACACGGACATTCACGAAATCCCTGCGGGCGGCAGCCTCAGGCACGTCGGTAGCGAGGTCCACGTCCTCGCCGCCAACGGCACGGTCATGAAAGCCGTCACCACCACACCGACCAAGGTCAAAGCTGCCGTCGCGCCCCTGGCAACCGGCTGGGTCGCGTACGCGTCGTGGCTCAACACCGGCTCCTCGCCCATCTCGTCGTTCACGACGACGTGGAAGGTCCCCGCCGTGCCCGCGGCGAACCACGGCCAGACGGTCTTCCTGTTCAACTCGATCGAGCCGAACTCGGGTAATGCCATTCTCCAGCCCGTGCTGCAGGTGAGCGCGGTCGCCCTTGTACGCGGAACCTGAACTTACACGTTATATCCAGTTCGGCCCGTCCGCCGCGGGTGGAGGCTCCTTCTGGGCAGTCGCGACCTGGGCAAGTCGTTGTCTTTGTTTGGTCGAGCACTTGGCTAACTGGCAGCTCCCCTCAGTACCTAGTCGGATCATCGACCTTCTTCACCTCGCCCGTCCGCACCAGCGCCGGGGCGACGCTGAACGGCATCATCACGCTCACGAGCTCGAGCGGCACGTCGTTCAACTATAACTCGCAGTTCACCAACATCGCGGGGACGTCGCTGGCCGTCACCGGCGCGGCTCAGCTCACCTGGGCGACGGAGACGCTCGAGGCATACGGCGTCACCACCACGAGCGACTACCCCACGGGTTCAACCGTGTTCTCGGGCATCAACCTTAAGCTCGCGAGCGGGGCGACCCCCGCGGTGACGTGGAGCCATGTCAGCGACACCGCGGACGGCTTGACCACCACTATCAATACCAATGGCGGGACGAATGCGCAGGTTACGATTGCCTACTAGATGACCTTCACGTTGTATTATGGGTTGACTCGGAAATATGATATATTCTCAATTGATTTCGTGGAGCTGCAAATCCGCAAACACCAAATGCGCAAACAAATACGCCGTACAAGTTAATGCCAGTCACTTCATCTTGCAATCGTCCAACCGCGCGCTTCAGGTCTCTCTTCGGTAATTGCATTTAGAACTGTGCCAGTTTCGGCCGATTCGGGTCCGAGTCGGAGCGGGTCCGTGCGCGTCCACCTGACCGTGGGATTCCTTACGTAGCTATATAAGCCTGAGGTGGCTGAAAATTCCCTTCGATTCTTCCACAATCAAAAACGCCCATGATGATAACTCACGGTGCAGCGCGATGAGCCTGACCTCCACGCTCTGCGTGCGGTGGAAGGCGCTGACCTCGCCCGTTCGGCACCACTCCTTGTTAATACGATAGGGACGGGCTGAAAAAAATCTGACGGCGTTTTCGTGGAATTGTCTGGCTTGTGGGATGGGCGGGGCGCATGGGATGGGGTCGGGACTCGGTGTAGGGTACCTGGTGTGTCCTCTCCTTTTCCACACCTTTTTCTCATTCGCTGACAGCCATGGGACCGCAGATCGTCCTCTCGTGAATTACACTAGTTTGCCCAGAAATATGTCCTTTCGTTGCCTTTTTCAATGGCTACGCCACGACGCTTGCCATCTCATCTTGGTGAACTGTCGTTTCGCCAAATTCCACGATACATTTTTGTACGATTCCGCGAGTGCGGCCCATTATCACTTTCGTCTTGATGCTCCAGCGCGCATCCTTCTCCACCACAAGCTTTAGATCCTCGGCCCATCTATGTAAGGATCCTTCGTCTTGAACGGCCCTCGCCTCTGTCCGTAAACTCTGTGTTCCCGAAGTCCTCGCCGCCGCTCAGCGGACCTCGTCGTCACGACCCTGTGCTCGCGATGCCCTCTATGATGGTCCCTCGCTCTCTGTCCTCCGGGGGCAACTAGTAACTCGGTCTCGTACCGGAATTCGTGCGTTAATTGTAGTCAGTCAATCGCCTCCTAGATGTCCTCCTATACTCATTAGACGTAGCGCATTGCGATTGTTAAATTGTAATTCTTGGCGCTGATTAGCAGCGGGCGATTTAATTCTATCGTGGCCTTTCATTCGAACGTCTGAGATCGCAAAAAAGCCGCCCGCCATCTTGGTCGAACCAAACCCGAGCTACCGCTTGTCGCCCTCGATGGCAGGATAAATGTAAGATCCTCCGATAATATAACATCCCTGCAATCGCGCCCATTCCAACAGTACCGCGAAGAAATAACAGTCGTTCTGGTCGTCCGTAAGCACCCTCCGCGCCATCTCCAGCCCCCTCTGTTGGATCAACCTCGCCTCCTCCGGGTGCGCGTTCGCCCACTCGATCTTCTCCACCAGATCCGAGAGGTCAGCGAGGACGGGCACGTAGTGCTCGTACGGCCGCAGCCAGTCGTTGAAGTACTCTTCAAACAGCGTGGACTGGACGCCTCTCTTCAATTAACCTGCTCGTTGCACAGAAAAAAGAAATGACGGCACCTTGAACACAAGCGAGCCTGACCTCAAAAGGCCGAGAAACCGCCCGGAGAACGTCGTCCCATCGACGTCGAGCGCGTACTTGTACCCATACAGATCCTCTCGTGGCTGCCCGTCCCCCGTAATAGCGTACTCCGCGACCACGGCGGCGCGGTCGCACTCTTTCCCGCAGAGCGTCTCCGCGAACTTCGTGATCGCGACGTCCATGAGGTCCGGGTGCGCCCGCCCGATGTCGATGAGCTTGAAGCGCGCGAAATGGCGGTAGTTGGTGCCGTCGATCAGTCCGCCGTTGAACATTCCGCGCCAATCTATCCAGCATCAGGAAATAAATTAAGATATCAGGGGAGGGGACGCACATATTTGGGACTTCTTCTGATCCCAGGGGACGTTGTCCGGGTGGGCGTAATGCCCGGACCACCACGAGCGGTCGTAGTAGTACTGCACGCCGCTATCAGGAGCCGCTAGGAGGCTAAACACCAACGAACCTCGGTCGGGAACAGAATATCAGAAAAGCAGGGGGATATCTTCGCCATGCTCAGCACAGGGTACAGATCCGTCGTGAACCCGGGCTTCGCGCTCGAGAGCAAAACTGATGTCTTTCCCTTAGACCCGCGGCGCAGTAGAGCTGGAAAAAAAACTCACAGCTGTTATCTTCGTTCGCGCTCGCCATCAGCCCGGCGGCTTCCAGAGGCACAACACACCCGCTTCGGCTCGCGAAGAACTCGGCGGTCGGGTGCGGTTCGATCAGGAACGGGGTAGAATCACTCGGGGCCAGCGCAGCTTCCCGCGCGCCGGGGTCACGGTAATTAAATGCAACCCGAGGCTCGTCCCGGCCGTTCATGAAAAATGTCATGTTGGGTAACAACCATGAAAACTATCGGACTCATATCAGGATGTCTTTTTCCCATAATATTGTAACGCACATGCCGCAGTGTCTCCGGCCAGTACGCCGAGTACGCCGTCGGGCCTTCCATGAAGACCTCCCCGTCGCGAATCTCGAGGCGCATGATTTCGGCTGGCGCGGCGACGAGCTGTGGGGAGTAGCCGTTATCGCGGAACGATGTAATGTTAAATATACACGACGCACCTCGCGCGCCGCGCGGTCGATCATCGCCTGGAAGTACGACGGGTCCGAGTCGGTGAGCTGGTAAAACACCTTGAAGTCGCGGTGGATCTGGTCGTACTCGTCGAGGAGGCACTTCTTCTCCCGTGCGAATTGGAACCAGCGCGCGTAGTGCAGTGGGGGCGCGCGCCCCGTGCGCAGGGCGTAGCGCGCGGTCGCCTGTTCGAGCGTCGTGGACTGCCGCGCATAGAGCTCGTCGATGGCGTCGCGCGCGGCGGTGGAGTTGATGATGGGGTTGGTGGGGTCGGCGAGGAGGGGTACGAGAGAGAGGGTGAGGATGACTGTGCCGGCGACAAGACCGAGGACGGCCGACGAGGCTGCTGCGCAGCGCCACCACCCCGCTACCCCGTGCGCCCGCCCATAGCGCTGCGGGAGCTCGTCAGCATCGCTCCCAGAGGCTTCCGATTTCTTTCCTTCGTGGCCAGGATGCGTGTTGGAGAGGGGGAGAAGCGGGAGTGCGGATTCCTCGGCCTCGTCGAACGTGGGTTCAGGCCGCATGTTGGAGGCTCGAAAAATCCTGAGATAATTCATGGCGGTAGAGTTTGGAGAGCTGAAGGGCGTACACCATTTGTACTGGTCTGGGCATGACTTTGCGGGCTGCCCTGGCCGTAAAATTCTCGGCGACGGCAAGTTGATCGCGATGGTAAGCAAATCGACGTATCGAGATGTCGCCATTCAGCCATCGCAGCCTCCTTGACGGTGTGATATTCTGTGGGGAGTCTATTGGATGGTTTGGGGTAAGAATAAATGAGTAGTCATGCCATGAACTGGTATCAGTGGTAAACAAATTTTGCTTTCACGTTCGAGGACGGCGGGCACGAATGGCCGTTCACGATTCCATGACAACGAGACTCGCATCTTGCTCGCATGGCAGGTTCGGAACTCCGCTGATGATAATTATATCCCTCGTACCTTTTCTGGAAAGTCCCCGTCCTGTAAACCACGGCAAAAATGCAAAGTCTCGGCTCTGGAAGTTGGAATTGGGCGACCACCCGTCATATTGAAAGTGTGAAAATCTGTTCTTTAAAACCATTTGGAGACTTGGCACGATTTATCGCCAACAATGCAAACTGATCCTAATCGGGGGGTGGTGGTGATGCCATCAATTCCTTGCCGGGTTGCCGATACCTTCCCCAGCACGATTAACTTCTCGCTCAGGCTCTATGGCCGTGGAGGATTCGGAATACGGCTACATTCCCCACGAGTATGTCGCCATCAGTACCATTTGAGTGGCTTATTGGTGCATCTCGATTTTCCGGTGCTAACGATCTCCCAGTAATGCTTGTTGGGCAGGCGACGTACTACTGCATGTGGTGGCTCTTCCCCATGGCGTGCCTCTGTGGAATCGGAGAGCTGGTTGGCTGGAGTGGACGCCTGTGGTCCTCGTTCTCACCCAGTTTCGGCGACCCGTACATGATGCAGGTATGAGTTCTCCCTGCGAAAGAGGACGATGATCCTGACGGAATCCAGATAACCTCAACGATCATCTCCCCAACGCCTTTGATCGCAGTGAGCTTCATCCTGCTATCCAGGATCGTGACGCGTCTTGGCCCGTGTTATGCGCGACTTACTCCGAAATGGTATACGTCCCCTCCAATTTTCATCACTCGCAATGGCGCTCACACTCTCCTACTTCACTAGACACGATCATCTTTGTTTCATGCGTAGGTCGCACGCAATTCACATGGAACCCCGATGCTCATAATTCAATTTTTAGGACATCTTTGCACTCGTCATCCAAGGTGCCGGCGGCGGAATCGCATCCAGCGCTGACACACTCTCGAGCGCAAACCTCGTTCGTCTGAATTTCCCTCGTCTCGTTCTCCATTGACGTCCTATCCCAGGGCGCTCACATCATGCTGGCCGGGATCGTCTTCCAATTCGGTATGCATCCTCCTCGTTGGGGCTTTGATCAATTACTTAAAGAGCGTCCTCAGTTGCCATTATCACCTACTCTGCCCTCGCCGCCGACTTCCTGCGCCGGTACATCAAGGACCTTCCCCTGCTCGCGGACCTGAACGAGCGCGGTGTTCTAGACGGCAACCTCAAAACCATGATCGCGGTCCTCATGTTCTCGACGCTCGTCCTCCTCATTCGGTCTGTCCTCAGTCCACATATCCCATGTTTGCCCTGCTCACGCGCCTACTTCAGGTCGATATACCGCATCATCGAGCTTTCGACGGGGTGGCACGGCCGCATCATCGAGACGGAAGTGTACTTCAACATGCTCGACGGCGGGATGGTCGTCCTTGCCATCTTCGTCATCAACTTCGCGCACCCCGGACGCCTGCTTGAGGAGCAGCGGAGAGCGCCTGAAGAGAAGATACGCAGCGGATCGAGGAGCACGGGTACGCTGATGGCGCATGCTGTTTGAGGGCCTGTTGAAATGTGTGCCTGGTTTCGTGGACATTCGGACATTCATGGACTTACGTAAAAGACTAAGCGTCAAGCTTGCCAATGTATATTAATCATGACGCGACGACTACAATATGCTTATGGTAGAAATGTAACATACATACATACTTACTATTTAAATTAGCCCCTACGGAATTTGGGAAATGAGATATAAACGCGTTTCTAACTGATTTGGACTCGTATCGCTCTAATCTATTCCTTCTGTCGAACTCATTTCACATCGGCCTACAGTGTGAGGCAACTTACGAAGATCTACGGTGGGTCTACTCCAGGGGCAAGTCCGCCAGAAATCAGTGTAAATTGTAACGGTCGGACTCTTTGTAGCCCTAGATTAAACTCAGAAAAATTTTACACTGAGTTTCAAGTTGAACACCAAGCGCAAGCAAATCAATCGCACAGGAACATACAGGGCGTGCACTACAACCCCACAACTTGGGCACTCGCGGGCGACACAGTGACCTCCCACTCCAGCGCCAGATTTATCCTCGCCTGCGCCGGCACCGCGCAGATCCAGTTCACCTTCCGATCCAGCCCTAGCGCCTCCACCTCGCACCCCGGGTCATCCATGCCGTCCCACTGTGCCACCACGCCAGGGCCAACGTTCACCACCTGTGCCTCCGCGCTCTTCGGCGGTGCTTTCAAATTTATGCTGCTCGCGCCGGCGTCCGTGGGGAGCGCCAGCGCGGGGGCCACCCGCCGGACCTCGATCTGCGCATTCTGGGAGGCGGTGATGTGGTCGATGACCCGGAGGCGCCCGACGGCGGTGCCCTTGGTGCTGTGCACCGTGATGCGCTGCGAGAAGACGTAGTTGGCGCTCTTGGTGTAGAAACCCGAGTGCGTGAGCTTCTTGATGAGGGGGTGGTACGTGATGCGGATCGAAGGGTCGACGCTGGCAAGTAGGTGAGCACCCAGTGAGGAGATGTGCATATAAGGATAATTAATCACCCAAGAGGACAGTCGAAGCTCTCCTGTGGGCTGACCGCAGGAACGTCGGAGCGCGAGATGAAGCTCCCGTCGACGTAGAGTATTCTGAGTTTTTAGTGATGCGCGCCTACACACAACCACAATGTATCAGTCCTCGTCAGGCAGTTGACCTGGAGTACGTACGGTGAGGTGCGTTTTCGCGTCAAGCTTCGGGACGGAGACCCCCGACATGGCGGCCTTGAGGCCCAGCTCCACGATGGTAAAGTTATGCGTCTCGTCGTCAGACGGGATGGTCACCAGCCCGGGGACGCGGAACGTCGCGCTTACGGTCCCTTTGGATGTCACGGATGCGCCTGCATAACCCATCGCCGGCGGCATGTCGAAATCGGGAAAGTCATCCGCACTCGCGCTGAGCATGTTACTCGGACTCGCGACATTCCCGATCTGACCTCTGCTGAAGAATGACACCTGAACGTCCATCGGCATCGATTGCGGCCTGGGAAGGGATTTCTGTACTACATTAAGATTCCACGGCGCGAGTTTTGGGACACCGAGGCCGAATGTCGGTGTGGATGTCTCCAGCTGTAGTGGAACGTCGTCCCAGGACTGATAGATTGGTCATGCATCGTGGAACCAGTCGAGGTATAGACGCTACATACCTCTCCGGTTTTCTGCCTAACGGCGGCCTTGTAGATCAGCGTAACTGGGTTTTCTTTCGTATCCATGTCCACGCGGATATCATAGAATGCCGTCCAAGTAGCAGCAGGCACAGCTGCCAGACTAGATTTCAAGAACGGAAAGAGTGGGAAAAAATTCAAAGCCGCACCGTAAATCAACGCAATCTCAACATCCCCCGCCACCTGCGCGAACACACCGATCGCCGCCTTCGTGTGCAGCCTGTCGTTCTCGTGCGGGGTCGTGATCTGCGCCCGCTCCACAGCGATGGCGGTTTCGACGATGCGCAGCTCCTGGGTGAGCTCCGACTTTTTGGCGTCGAGACGCTCCCCGCTGGCCTCATAACTCTCGAGCATGTTCTCGAGCTTCGAGACCTCGAGGTGCTGCACGGAGAGGGATCCGAGGTACTGCTCCAGGGACGCCAGTGCTTTCTGGCACCGCGCTAGTGCGTTGACGGTCTTCTCCCGCTTGACCAGGAGTTCCCCGAGCTTGGGCGAGGTCATCGCGACATATGTCCCTGTAGCCACGGACACTGTCACGTCGTGGATCGTCGCTGCGCCGCGTCCCTCGACCCTACAACGCTTCAGCCCTAAAACCTCTCGTTCTCGTGCAGACGTACCGGAGAGACTCCGTTTCGAGGGAGCTCGGGAGACCGGAAATATTCACTTGATTCTGGCCGGGGTTGACGGCGAACTTGTACAGGCGGGTGACTTCAGCGCGCGTCGAGTACAGGCTGACGGAGACGATCTTGCTGTCCGTGACAGACTGAAGATCGATGGTCGAGGGCTCAAACGCGGGCGGGGGATCGGTGGTCATTGTGGGAGGAGGAGAGGCTGTTCGGACACGCGATGCGCTGTCGTGTTTATATGCGGTGCACAGCCTTCTTGTGACTTGGACTTCTGAATTCTATCACAGCCCTTGGTTGAATTCTATCACGGCCCTCGGTAATACAATGCCGGACGCATCAGCACACCTTAAAAGGACTGTGATATCAGTGCCTCATGGCTACTACGCGCAAACTATATCACTTGGCAGCCTGCCGAACCGTGGGAACTATTTGATTTCGGACTTCCCGAGACTGGAACCTATCGAGCAGCCACCAAAAGTTTATCAGTTGACCCTGTCAATTATTTTGGGGGGTATTGTCTGCAGGACATTCAACCCTTCATTCTCCTACAGAGATCTGGGCTCTAGGCACCCTTGGTATGGATTCAAACTCAAGGTTCTGTGTTTTGCTAATGGCGGAAAGCGAATCGGATGCATCGGGAGATCCTCTGTCTGAGCGCTCAGTTCTTGAAGTCCAAAGACGCATCTGGGTAATCCCCGGTTTAAAACGGGCCCATCGAATGTTAGGTTGCCGGATTGCTGATCGTATGTGAACCAAGCATTGCCAGCAGTGGAGGCTTCACTGAAGCAGGCCTGTCCGTTGAACCGTAGACAATCGATTTTTGCCCGCTGTGTAAGTATTTTTTCCTTAAGCTTCTGCACTGAATTATTTTACTGTATGTTCTTTGCTCGTTCCAGCTATCTATCAACGACAGCGAGCTAATATGTGCTCTACATTTTACGGGAAAGAACGATGTTACATCCCAACTGAACGGCATCGTCTGCGAGCTGGGTCTCCTGGACCGGTATCCTAGAGGATGGAACCGAGCCCGAGGCTGCCGAGGATGGAGCCGAGACCGAGGCTGCTGAGGGTTCCCGTGACAGTTGAAATGAGGGGCGTCACGGCACCGAGCAGGCCGGAGACGAGGGGGCAGACGGTGTTCAGGAGATTGGGGATTTGCAAACTGCACGCGAAGGCGGGAATAATTGGGGAATAAGTATTGAGCAGCGGAAAGGAAGAATAAATATACGGACCCGCAGGTCGTGAGGAGGGGCGCAATGGCGGCGGACGCGGAGGCGTCGACGACGCCGCTGACATGGCCCAGCGCGTCGGTGACGAGCTAAGACATGAGATGCTTCAGCCAAAGGGGATAGAAGAAAAGAATGGGAGGCTCACGGAGAGAACGGGGGCGAGGAGATTGGCCGTCTCAGCAACGGAGAGGACACCGCTCGACGCACCGCTGCACCCGCATCCATTCGTGGAGAGGATGCCGCTGAGGGTGCCGCCGACGAGGCCACCGGCCTCGGAAATGGCGGCGGACAGGATGGACTGAACCTCGTTAGTGAGGGGGGTGATGATCGCTGCGGTCGCGTTTGCGGCGTTGAGAGACGCTGGCCGAATTCCGATGAGTATCTAGACGCGGAAGGAAGGACGGAGCGACGTACAGAGGGAGCAAGTAACGGGCGTGAGGTCCGTGAGCAGCTGCGTGAGGATCGCGGGGAGAGCCTTGTTGTGTCTCGGCGCAGCGACCGGCGCTGCGGAGGAGAACGCGGCGAGCGCGACGGTGGTGAAAACGGAGACCTTGGAGAACATCTTTATGATAAAGGAAAGTGGGGTATGAAGGACGCGGTGGAGTGTGCAGTTGGAGTGAGAGAGGACGACAGAAGCGGAATGAAGAAACCAACCAGAGCGTCGAAGTACTTATACGGGAGCCGTCGCGACTCGGGAACCACATATTTGTTTCCAAGGCAATTCAGTGACACCTGAGCCCGGGAAGAAGCTCCAGCTGTATAAAACTACGCTGTCGGCAGTTCGGAGCTGGCCTATTAGTTTCTCCGCGCGACGTCTTGTTGGGAAGTCAGACATGACGTACCGAGTCTACCAGAAGGATCCCAGCACTTGCGATGCCAGCGCGTAGCAGTCAACACACAAGCCAGACAAGGCGAGAAGCCAAGGAAAATCGTCGTTTGACTTCCACCCCTGTCTTCCCCAGAAGCCAAATTAAAAACGCGGAAAGGCGTGGATCCCGAATTGGAAAATGCTGAATTTGGTATCGCACCATGAATTGGACAACGCGAGCGAATACATAGCGCCGCTAGCCCATGCTCCTCCTGCGCTGGATGACTGTAGAGTACAGAATGGGAGACCCTCGCGACGCCCCATTCCCAGAACATTTGATGCTCCATCCGGTGGACGAACTTGAATCCGTTACTGCCATGTTGCTGCCCAAAAAATCACAGGAATGAACGTGAGTGAAATGAGTTGATGTGGAGGCTAATGACTTGCATTTGTAGTCACTCCGGGATCTCATGTATCGATCGGCCGACTCAGTGATCGAGAACGGAGCGACTACCTGTTTTGGTCTGCCGATAAGGTCTGTCGCAGGAGGCAATAAACAAGGTGCGGGAACATACAAGATGGCTGAGAGGACACGAGGCAATTGTTATGGGGCGGCGGTTCATAATCCAGAGCAGCTATTCGACTTGAAACACTCCCAGTGTCAACTTCGGGGAGGTAAACTCCCTGGATCAAACGCAGATCGCGAGCAGCCTGGATCAGGGCTGGATTTGGACAGAAGATGCGCGAGAGAAATACGACCGACTCAAGGAGTACGACCAGTGTGCTGAGGCTCCTCCGGGAATGCAGGTTGGATTCGTTGATTCGTTTTAACACAGTATCGACGCCCGGGAAAGGGTAATACCATCGTCAGCGTCGAGTTAATGGGCTAATGAGAAACATGGCGCATGTGATTATCATATTCCCCGAGATGACTCCTCGTAACGATATTAGCATCGCTCGCGAGAGGTAACGTCTTTGAACTTTGCGCACGTTGGATTCAAATCCGATGCTAGGCTCGCGATGACCGTGAGCACCGCATATGGTAATCTTAGTATGTGCACGTAGGCCTTCAAAGTAAGGAAGCGAAGATGATTCAGGGTGGGTAGCGGATTGCGTCCTTGTAAGTTGTCTTGGCCCAAGGGAAGATTATAGTTTCACCTCCACTAGCTTACGAAATCCGTGATATGCGTAATGTTTTATTTTACAAGAGCGCGGTGGGGCGCTTCGCGCTCCGCGCCCCACCACTTCGACTGGACAATCCGACAATGAATGTGGGATCTTGGATTTTTACTGAGTCTACAGAAGTTTGTGTATGCAGAATAAGTTCCCAGTATAATGAATCTGTTCGCAGAATCAATAATTTGCCCTTACAATAAGAACTGCCTTTAGGGCAGGTCTCGGTGGAACCTCGGAGTCAAGTGATCGTCGGAGTTTGAAAAGGCTTCAGACGGACAGAATGCTTAATTTGATAAAGAGGGTGAATAAAGAGGGTGATTCCTTACTTCGCCGATGATTGCGTGGATGAGGTTTTTCTCAACGCGGCCACGGTGGTTGTGTGCATCTGTTGATGTTTCCCCGTCTGAGCGGCCCTCCCACTTTTCTCTCGGCTTCCCTTAATCTGCCTTGATGAAATACCCACTACGCAGGATAAATCAGGCAGGCACTCGAAGGCCAGACTCCGACAGAGGCAAATCCTGTGGTTCGACAGCATTCAGACCCATTCAAAAATTACATCCATGTAGTCAAGCCGCCACACTATGAATTTCCGTTTAGCAACCAAGCCACCAGTTCGCTCACTAAACAATCACGTCTGCTACTCCCCTTACCGCTTGTGTTTGAATGAACTCAGCAAGCAGTTTCCTTTCTCTTAGCTCCGTATCTCGTTCCCTCTCGCAATACCTAGTTCGTATCCAGTACTAGTTTTCGCCTAACGTTGAACAACTCCGGCCTCTCGGGGACTAATGAGCAATTTTGGCAAGGTTCAAATCCTTCACATCGGCACACAACTCTCATTTATCAGATTTCCTGGACAGCACGTCGTTGCTCAAAGGACGTGTTCAATTTCCGCCGAAGTGATTCGTAAGTTATTATTTTACGCCCGAAGGATTCCGGCTCCTAGTTGTAGCCCTGTTTAAACGTATATTTAAGGTCCCCATTTAAACTTCTCCAAGGTTCAAATTTGACCTGTCCTCCAATTACACTACCTTGAAATCTTGTTGCGCCATGTCTGGTACCACAGTGTTGCTGTTTCGACCTGTCCCATCCCGGGGTTCATCCAGGTCATTTAAATAGCTTTAAATATGACCATGTAAGTACGGTTCATATTCCATTTCCTATGGCCGCATTAGATCTTTAATCACTGTTAAATACATTGTCCGTCTCAAACCCAGTATCCGGATGTGGCGGGCCGAGTTCAAACTCCGCCCCCATCGATCACGAGCTTTCTTTCCTCTTCCCTCTGCCTTCCTCGCGTCCACTGGCAAAATGCACGCCTCATTACGCCTCAATAACGTGTCTAAGCTCCCTGATCCTTTACAGGTACACCATCCTTCCCGTTCGGCGTTCTCAAGGTTTGACCCTTGGAATTAAGGCGCTGGCGATGGCCGCAGCGAGCGGTTCCTTGAACGATCTGCAGGCACTTCACCGTCTGATTCCGGACTCGCCGCAGTCTCAGCTGCGCCTCTTCATCCCCTCCTTCTATGCGAATCTCAGTCCTGGCCAGCTCCCGGATCCCCACGAAGCTAATTTGGAAGACCGCATTTCGAGAGCCACAGTGGCGCTAGAGGGCCTCTCTGCACTCCACGAACACTTGATATCTAGAGCTTCTCGCGAGGTTTGGTCTGCTGTGTGCGATTTTGTACAGTTCCTGGATGAATACGACCACCACCACCCCGACGCAGCTGCGGCATCCCGCGGCCCGACGTACCTCCTCTTCATCACAACAATGTTCTCCCTCAGCAATGATGCGGAAACCGCCGATCTGATAAACACCACGCCCCGAGTCCGCGTCTTCTTCACCAAAGGCTGGGCGGCCGCTCTTGAAGGCGGGAAAATCTCCGATCAGCTGTCCGGCGATATATGCCATTTTCTTCTGCAGCGTCTCCAGCTCGGCGGCCCGAACATCATGGCGGAGGTCATCGAGGGTGCTGGCGGTTCTTTGGATCATCTTGCACCGATCATCGTCAAGCACATTCGCCACTTTGTTCCGCACAGGGACTACAGAATGAGCAACGAAGATGGCTTTGGTGTCCTCGCCGTCTTCAAACTCCTGGAGAACGCCGGCATCAGGGAAAAACCGCTCAACGAGGCGCTCGCAGCGCACGGGATGGTCGGGTGCATCACGACCGTCCTCTGTGCACTCTGCGGCAGTCCTCCCATTATCATCACGGAGCAGATGATCCCGCTGAGCTTCACCGTCCTCGTTACGAGTATGGCCAAGTTCCCCTCCTTCCCGTGTGTCAAGGAGGCGCTCGATGCGGGCCTTCTCCGCGGGATCGTACTCTCCGCCAGCCGACACATGCCGATACTCCGGATTCCCCTCCTCCATCTCCTCCGCGACATCTTACCTGCATCGCTCACCTACCACTCTGTACTTTGCAGTCTATCCGCTGCGCTCGACGAAGCCAACCTCCACACCAGCCCGGCCTTCCGAACCTCACCCTCGTTCACCGTATGGACCGACTTCGTGGCTCTCGCCTCACAGCGCCTCGAGGTGCTCAAACAGCACGACTCCGGCGCACTCGCCCTGCGCAGAGCCTGCGACAACCTCGAGGCGCGTAGTCTCCGCACTTCTCATCCCACCCTCCATCTGACATCTTGCTAATTCGGTTTATTAGTGTGACGCGATCCTGATGGACGACGCGCTCCGCCGCTGCACCGCGTGCCAGAGCGCGTTCTACTGCTCGCAGCCGTGCCAGGCCGCCGACTGGAAAGCCGGTCACCGCAAGCTCTGCGCCTTCCCGGGGAACGCGCACCACAGTCAGTCCTTCTCCTTCTCCGCCACATCCCATCCTTCCTGGCACTCAATCATATACCCCGCAGAGGACTGCCCGCACCTCAGCGCCGAAGACCGCGCATTCGTGCGCGCGCTACTGCACCACGACTACGAGGCCTCCCGCGCGGACATCCTCGCGCGCCAAATCCAGTTCGCGCGCGCGCAGCCGCAGCCGGGTGCGCTGGGCTTCGTCACGTTCGACTACTCCGCGGGCGCCCTCGCGCTCGCCGTCGGGCCTGCAAACGCGGGCGCCGACTTTGGCGCGCGCGCAGCGCGGAGCGACGGGCGCGTGGAGCTGCATGTGATGGTGGTGTCGGAGGGCATGGGGCGCAAGCGCGGGACGGTGTTCCCGATGCGGTCGAGTAGTGCGGCGGTGCACGAGGGGGTGGCGGCGTTCGCGGCGGCGGGTGGGGAGGTGACGCCGGCGATGATTGGGGGGCTGTTGGGCTTGGAGGTGGTGAGGACGCATTGAGGCGTGCGCGTGGCCCGGGAGTTGTTAATTGTGTTCTTGTTCAGCTACGAAACGAAACCAAAGAAATTAGATCGAGTTATGTGGCCGTGGGCGGACTCGCCAGTTTTCACGCTTCTCGCTTGAGACCAAGGTGGGAGTCGGAAAACAAGTCCGGATGTTTTTGGCACAAGGATAGGACGACTCTAGAGTCATTTACAAACACCCAGTATCCGTTCCTGCACGGCGGAAATCTCCGCTGCTTCCGCTCTCTGCAACTACAAACTGCGGGAAGCTCTTCTGCACACTTCCCTTCCTCAGTTTGTGTCTCGCCTCTCGAGGCTGTTATTTCCGCCAATTTTTTATCACGATTCCTATAAGTACGCAGGACCATGTCTGCTCGAAGGTCGGAGGGCGTCAACCTTCGTGCGCACTCACCGCGCCCCACGTCATACACCCACCGTCCCCCCCTTCTCTGGTCCCCCACTGTCCAGTCGTCCACCCTCCAATCATCGGCTCATCAGCGTCCGGCCATGCGGGGATGCCCCAACCTCCGCCAACACTCCCATTTGACGTGTCCACCGTTGTGCTCCATGACGCCAATGTTGGTGCAAAACAGCGGCGCATAACCTGCTCTTGATCAGATCAGATGTTACAACTAGTACTGCACAAGCACAGCAACGACAACTCCGGCGGCTCCCTCAACTCCACCGCACCAGATGACAAAGCTCTGAGTCTTCCAGGAAACACACAGCAAACGGCGCCGCCGCGGAATGGAGCGCTCCGGGACGGGAAGAATGACGGGCCTCCGGTGTAGTCTACGTGCGCAATTAAGGTTATATTTTGAAATGCCAGTGAAATAACTACTAGTGCGAAGACTTGATCAAATCCGCCGCTCTCTCTGCAAAAATATACGTAGCGGCCTGGGTATGCGCTCCAGGAACAAAGGGCTGCGATACATTCTTAGTGTCGGAAAATCAAATCACTTCAAACGCTTTACCAAAACTGACGCATCGACGACTCGCAGACCGCGCACGCCTTTGACGGTCAGATTGGGGTCCACCACCCCGTGTTTCGCGCCAAGGGCAGACATTGCGACGGTGCCGACGGGGTGGAGCGCGCTTGCTGCGTGGCTGCGAATGAACCTGTCCAGCTCAGCATCAGACGCGGTTGTGTTGATGCTGATGGGTGCGAGGATGTACTCTGCAAAGGCTGGTTTGTCGACGAACTGCTGGACCTTGCGTACGGGCTCGCGGAGGATGAAGATGTCTACATCCTCTCCGAGCAAGTTTGGGTTAATCACGGGCGGATCGAAGGGGTTTGTGCTGTTCAAGGTGACAGCGCCACCTGTGTATGAGTGTTAGTAAGGGGTTCAACATATGAAATTTATTGGATAGCTTACGTGCTGCTGGAGACACGACGGCGACCGAGATGGTGAAGTAGTTCCCGATCGGCGGAGGCGTGCCGACTATGCCATTCTGGAGGAATGTGTGAAGCTGTATCCATACAGTCAGTTGCCAACTTGAACAGACCCACTGTGAGGAGAAACTCATAATGCGGACTGTGGGGTCCCGCAGATGGATCTGTCAAGTTTCCAAACGAGTCTCTGGGTAGCCGCAGCCATCCAATCTGGTTCGTCAGCGCATCGACGAGCGGGCCAGTTTTCGTGATATTCCACCGGTTGAGCTTTTTGGTCGTGATGGTTGCATTCCGCTCCAATTCGTCGAACGTATCGGTGGAGTTGACCTACCAGGATATTCGCACGACGGTGTGGTCTGTCAGGTTCTGCCCAACCGAGGGGAGATTGTGCACCGGTGTGATCCCTAGGGAGTCCAAACTCTGTGGGTCACCAATTCCAGAATGCAGCAGAAGGTGGGGTGTCCCGATAGCACCCGTCGAGAGAATCAGTTCCTTCTTGGCAGTTGCGCGGAAGCGAGGACTATTAGATCCTAGCTTGTGTTTGAGTCAAGCGACAACACCGCTAAACAGTCGACGAACCTCCGCTTCTCGCGGCAAATTCAACGGTTTGGAATTCAGGTTCCCCATTTTTAGAGCCACTTTGGACAACACGGGTGGCCATCGTATTCAACATGATGTGCAAATTTGGACGACTCATGAATTGTGGTGCCAGGTAGGATGTAGCGGAGCTGCTTCTTGAGCCGTTTTTGATAGTTGACTGAGTCCACCCTTGAAAATCAATGAGTGGACGTCGCAAGAACATCGCACAGATTATAAGTACCAATGCCGAGCGGATTTCCAGAATTCATGTCGATGTTGAAAGGAAATTCCCTCGATTCAGAGGCCGCTTTTATCACCACTGTATCACTGCCTCTGGGAAATCCTGGTAGACTGACGGTGTTGACTCCGGTAAAGCCATGTACCGCTGGGTTGAACCGTTCTGTGGTGTTTCGGTCGGCAGCAGGACTAAATTGTTCGTTCTAAACAGCATTTTTAGCGTTGAGTACGTGGACGTCGGATTTGAACAAACCAACCTTTCGCATATATGGGATGAGGTGGTTCCACGACCATCCCTGGTCCCGCGAGACGCGTGCAAAGCGGTCATAGTCATCCTTCGATCCCCGCGTGTAGACCATTCCGTCTTTGTGTTGCAAGTTACTTCATGCTCGCACCAGAACTGTGCAACTTACTGACGGAGCTGCTGCCTCCCAGGACGAATCCTCTAGGATATGGAACTGACCGGCCGGCGAGTCCAGTTTGTGGCGCCGTGGTATAGTTCCAATCTTGAGGGGTATTAGGTGTTGCTCGAGTGGCAAAGAATGGGACCATGATATTCAAAATATCCTCGCTTCTGTTTCGCCTTTGTTAAGGCACGCGTAAGAGGGGGAACATACGAGCCGCCTGCCTCCAGAACAAGCACCGAGGTGTGGTCATTTTCCGTTAATCGATTGGCAAGGACATTCCCCGCCGTACCACCTTCCAATGGACAAGAATGAGCGGATGGTGATGATTGATTCTGATTACTAGACCCTGACCTCCGACAATAATGAAATCAAATTCGAGGTTTGATTTCGACAAGTCCGTCGCTTGATTGAGAATAAGAGTCGGATTATAAGACCGTATGAGACAGTGCAGATGTTTTCCAGCTTGGAATTCATTGAGCGTGGTTAGAGTCGGGAGACGAGAAGGCTGCATGGCTGAGGTCGACCTAGTCTCTCGTAGACAGACGCTCTATACGAACGCTCGTACCTCGCTGTATAGAGTCTGATAGTTACCGCGGGGTCGTGTATGAGGTGCTCTCTTATTACGTGATCTTCCATAAGTTTTGGTAGGCCGTGGTTCGAATCCGGGCCAAACAGTTGGTTTTGTTTTTAAGTATTTTTTGCTCCGCAGCCTTCCATACCTCGAATTCGTGTTTCCAGGCTGCATCGAGGCTCTGGGTGGTTTCTGATTTTTTTCTAGTCCATTTCAAGGTCAACTCTAACCATTTGTTGTTTCTGGGCGAAGCAATTGCATACAAAGGTTGCGACCTTTACACCATAGGCTCAGGGGCTTGTTTTAACATTCTGAATTTACAGAAAGGTAGTCATAGATAATAAAGCCCCATAAATCTTCAAGTCTCACTGAACATTACGTTTCCCGTGCAACGCGATTCGGAAAATGGTTACCTAAGATTATGTAATAACAGCGCACTACATACACAAGCCCGCGGTAAGCACTAGACTAAGGTCGACCTCACTTATAACGGAATTTGCGGAGAGCCGAGAAGGTCTCAGGAACTCTCCCACCCCACAAGACGAGTCAGGCGGCCTTGAGCTGCCACGATGTCAAGTCATGTCAAAATTTTATGACATAGCCCGGGGTTCGAGCTGCATTAACGTGAAAACCAAAGCAAGGTTAAAGACGGTGGGGGGGGGGTACCACCGTCGCCTAGTCTGGATTACATCTGCCAAACCGCTCGCAACTGATGAACATTGTGAGTGTTTGGCCACAACTTCAGCTCGGCTATCGCCACCTTCCGGCCAAACCAGTATTTTGCTCAACCTGGACTTCTGGAGGTTCAGAAGAGCTTCGGATCATATAGTTCAGGGATGGAACTATTGTCCAGACCATAGCGTTCTAAACGCTGAATTAGCACTCAAAGCAGAGAAAAGGCCCTATTTCAGCTCATGGTTCTGGATGTCTCGGGAAAGGGGCTAGGGCCCCGATTTTTTGTTTGAGAATTGCCAGGAACAATCGGTTATAACATTCGTCTAACATGAGGTAGATTTTTGAGTGTTTTCTGCCCTCGGAAGGTGGAGAATTAACCCATTTCCGTATATAGATTCCGGCACGGAGCGCGCATCATTGTTCCAATCGGTTCCATGATTGTCCGCTCCTGTTCAAACGACGAAGTTCAAAGGATGTTAATATTCCGCATTGCTGTCGCTTCCGAGCTGCAATGAAACTCGAGGTTGCAACCCAAAAGGGATGTAAGCCATCACCAAAAGATGTCAGCATTTTTTGCGCCCGGGCTGAGTTGTATCAGAAAACCTTGTTTCCAGTTGATGTCAGCATTTTTTTTTTTTGCACACTATATGTGCCATACAAATTCCCATTATTCAGTACCATTCTCTGCAGAAATTTGTACCTTTGATGTACCACATCCATATGACGTGTGCAGGACCTGAATGATAGCGGAATACAAGTGTATGATCGCAGTTCGCAGGCCTTGGTTCACAAACAGAACGCTAGTTCTGATTGTGCTTAGTGTACTGAAAATGTCGCCTCAATTAGCATGTGACTAGGCGCATCATTGGATCATTCAACACGCACAACCTTTGGTACTGGTTTGTGACTTGCACTTCTCGTGACTTCTGTCATTTCTGCTTTGTAATCTAGGAGGCTCCGTTCATTCAACTTCAGCTTTAGACGGCCGACTACCTATCAGGCTGGCCCCCATGCCTATGTGCTGTATATCATTGAAACATATCACTCTCAGAATTTTCTCAGCTGAGCCCAAGAACTATCATTGATTGGGAATTTAAGTGGACTGTCCACTGCTCCGGGGACTTGTAGCAGCTTCGCCAAAAAAATATAATGGGCTGGAATAGGAGCCAAGGATACTCATTATCTCGTCCAAGCAACTCCACATTACATTAGGCATAAACTGCTTTCCGGCCTCGCTCAACTCTCGCTGCCACAAAAATGACATCCAAAAGGGCATTGAAATGTTGGAAATACGTGGCTCTGAGCTCTCTAAATCTGTTTGTGCCCCGCCGCTTGCCGGCCACTCACTTTCATTTGGGTGTGCAAGTCAATCTATGCCTTTGCTCGTCGGAGGGAATGAGAGGAAGAGGAGCGAGAGTGATTGCAGACAAATGAATAGATTTGGTCGCCATAGCTCTCTCGCACGGACCCCGGGACGGGGAGGCCGAGCTCAAGCCAAATGGGAGCGCGCGAAGTGGAGGGCCGGAGGAACGGGAAACTGAGTGGGAGAACAAAGCGGCGGTCCACCAAAAGTCAAAGCGGACGCGCGCCGAAAGCGCGCGTCAAAGCGGAGTCACGTTCTCGCTTTGCATAGACCTCGCCCAAATGGGATTTGACCGATTCATTTGTCGTGTGCACGTGACCCCCGCACGAATGGTCAAGGTTGACTTGAGCACATTTATATGGCTTTGAACTCAAATCCTTGGATCTTTAGCCTAAAAAGACTCATCAAATCCGTGATTCTTGAAGTATTCCACATATCCCCTTATTTTCCGTGAACTGTGACCAAATTCTTTAATTACCCGCACAATGGTGATGTTCACCGCCACCTGGGGGTCGAATCACTGCGTAGAATTGTCCAGGACCATCAGTAGAGGACTCCAATGTCTCTATATGTCCAATTCAATATCACCAATGGGTAGGTAGCTCTACATATGGTCGAGGTTAAACCCACGTACACAAGTCAGACAAGTTGACTTGTTCGTGCGGGGATTTCCATGGGCAGAGATGCCAGGATCACACGTTCAAAGCAGTTTTTACTGGCTGACAGCCGGCGACGACGGCGGCGACATGAAAACGTACCTTCGATTTCGTTATTCGGACCGTGCCGTGTAATAATACCTATCTACCTACCTAACGAGGCGATTTCCCTTAGTGTGGGGATTCAGGACGTTCAGGGCCTCCCGGGTAAGCTCTGAGTCGTATTTCCTTTCCAACCCAGGCTCAATCAATCACCCCATCGCATATAACTCTTTCGTGCCCGTAAACATCCGGTAATAAGCCAGGCATCCGGCGGGGTCGGTGGTTCGCCGATTTGCGGCCTAAAAACAAATACGACGGCCCAGCGTCCCGAGAGGTACCTAGGTATTTAAACTGACATCCCCCTTGGCCCTTGACAGACATTGGGGTTTTGCACTCCTCTGTCCGACTGCAGATCCAACTCCCTTCTAGTCACTGCGACATGGCTCCGTCCGGTTTCGCATTATCCGCTCTCCTGTTTTTCGCCCTACCTGTATTGGGTATTCCCTTTGGGAGCACAACCCCAATCCACAAGGATTTCACGGTCATCCGAAGCCCATCCAACAATACTGCCAGTGCGTAGATCTACTTCGTCACCCAGTATTATCTTAGAGCACACAATAATGCAGGGGCGAGCACAGTCTCCAGCGATGGGTGGTCCCTCTCAAGCAAGCTCGAGGGCCAGACGTTCCTCGATTTCTTCGAATAGTGGGTCTTGAATCAATAGTTTGATATCCGTGACCGTCTTCATCCACCGTTTCCAGTGAACTCAGCACGAATGACAACGGCGGCATCGCGCGATACGTCAACGGAGCTACGGCGGGCCTCGCGTACACGTCTGGCTCACAGGTCATTCTCGCAGTGGACGACACCCCAAGCGCTTCGCTGCGCAAGGCCGTGCGCATGCATTCCAAGACGCGGTTCAACGCTAAAGACAACAATCTATTCATTTTTGATGTCGCGCACATCCCGCGGTTTGCGGCACGTGGCCCGCGACTTGGGTGCGCCCATTTCGCTTCACAAGTAATTATTGACCGAGACTTGATGTGCAGCTCACGGGAACCAACTGGCCCTGCGATGGTGAAATCGACGTCGTAGAAGCGGTGAACCTGTACCCCCCGCGATGTCTACTCCCTCCACACTGGGCCAGGCTGCAACATCCCTGCGTCGTTCGTGCCTGCGATGACGAACGTTCAGACTGTAGAGGCCGGGGCGACGAGTTGCGGTCAGGGCATGCGATCCTGAGTGTCCCTATCTAGGTCTCACGAGATACGCACCAGAGGCGACTCTTGACCCTGGTGCCTGCGGCTTCTCCGACATCTCCACCTCCTCCTCGGCCCGGGGCTCAACAACGCGGGCGGGGGCGTCTTCGCGCTCGAGTTCGACACTCAAGGGATCAAGACGTGGTTCTGGAACGCGGGGAGCGTGCCCGCCGGTGCGCCGTCTACCTCATTATCGTTTGGGTTTCAATGAACATATAGCTACACAGATATCACCAACTTAGCTCCCAACCCGAGCACATGGGGGCTGGGCCGGCTGTCGGTTCCGTCGTCAGGGTGCTCGCCGGGAACGGACTTCAAGGACATGCTGCTCGTCGTGAATACCAACCTCGCGGGCTCTTGGCCCCAGGGCGTGTGGAGCTCAAGTAAGTTACGTTTTTCTTTGGGCTCGGTGGCTTTTTCATTAATATCTGGCATCGCAGACGGTGTCGGAGGGCAGGCGCAATCCTGCCAGACTCAGACCGGGGTCAGCACCGCGGCGGGGTATGTGACCGCACACGACTCGGCGTTCGGCGCGGCTGCGCAGTGGGTGCGTTTCTAATTTCCCCGTCTTCCCTGCCGGATGGTAATTTTTATATGGTAGAAAATCAACGGCTTTTATATTTACAAAAAAGTTTCAACTACTGGAGATTGCAGCCCGTACGACACGTCATCGGAACGTATGATGGAACCACAAATTTCAGCCCGGCGTGCGCGGACATCGTGTGTTACATTTAAAGTTCTGAGAACGAGCATAAGCTAATTCAATTCGACACACTCCTAGACCAGGGCTTGCCTACAAGAAGACGGCACGAGCATATGGAGCCACGCCACATGCGTTGCTGCGGCCACCTGTCGGGGCGTGCGTCCTCTGCATCCTGATCCTCGGCTTGTTGCAAAATTGACACGTCTATTGTGTTCCCAGACGGCGAGCGTAATAGCACTCAACCAATGCCAGAACCCGAACGTTTTCCCCGCCACCTCGATTCCCAACCTCTCATCCACAGTCAATACTCTTGTTGTCCAATCTGGAGGATGCTCAATGGCTTATAATTCCTCAACCGCAGGTCTACGCAAGCATCGTCGGCAGCTGCGCGCCCAGCTGCCCCATCACGCAACAGAACTACATTGACGTTGTATGCGGCGCGATGACCGCAGCAGGCGTCACCAGCTGGCCCAGGTTCGCCCTTCTGTTCACAAGGCATTGTGCGCGTCCTATATTCCGTGCAGCAGCGTCAACGACGTCGTGGCGGACTGATGGGACCCCATCGTCGAGTGGGCTGCCGTCGGTTCCAGCTCAATACCTTACCAAAACTTTAATTACTGGCTGTACTACTCGAATTCGGGATCAAGCAATGCCTTTGGCAGGCGGACTCGTCTTTGCGCGTGCAGGTCCCGTGGCCGTTGACAAGCCCAAATAGATTTATGTTTCCACTTGGTTATACATACAGTATCGGTACGAGGTGCATATGTGTGCAGGCGTCAAGCAGGCGTGCCTTTTTTCTTTGAGGAACTGAGCTCAACTTAGTATGTGATTTCTGTGTGGCTTGATTCAGGTTCTCGAACCCAGCAGATATTCTGAGCATGGCAAGCAGGCCACTGATTACAAGGAGCTGGCTGGCAGCTTTGGTATCTGGAAGATTCGACCGCGCCCGACGGACACACTGGGATCTGACCGCGGAGGCCTAGGTTACTACAATGCGCTTTGTCAAGGCCAAGACCTCGATACCGGTGCCGGAGCTGTACCACTGGGACGCCGACGAGACCAACCCCGTCGGGGGAGCGTACATGCTCATACAAAGGGTGGGTGGCCCCATTCCAACGAGACGCCGAAGCACTGACCCCGGTCCCACATGCCAGATCTCGGGTGTTTTCTCCCGCGGCACACTCCCGACGCCGGATTGACGAAGCTCGTTACCCAGATCGTCAGTTTCGAGGTCTAACTCTACGACAACCCCGTGAACTCGATCGGCTACCTCGTCGACGCGGACGGCACCGTTGGTTCAATAGTTCGAAGAAGATGATGCTGACAGAAAAAGTGTCTCGGAGTTGACGTGTTTAGAAGGTTTATGGGTTAATATCGATTAATGAGCCCGGGATTAGCAGTTTAAATACAGATGGTGTGTACTGAGAGAGGCCTGGCCCCGCGGGAGGCTCAAGAATGCATCGATGCACCGATGGCGCGTCTAGATTTAGCGCGCTATTAGTCTCCAATAATAGAATCTGCGAAGGTGGATGTGAACAAATTGAAAGCTGAAAAGGTTTATACTTACATGTTCAGTGGTCTCAAGTTCTTTACTACCAGATAGGACCGTGCAGCAGTGATGCAGAGGAGAATCGGTCGTGGTGATAGCGCAGCAGCGGGAAGCGGATCAACGGATCCGGCGGGCCGTGATTTCAAACTCCGCTGGTATCCGATACTGGTATCGAGCCCGACTCCGAGTCGGAAGCGAAAGCTGTGCTAAGCGTCTGTTTCGCACAGCACACTACTGTACCTTCCTCTCACCTTCCTCTCCCATGCCTCCACTGACTCGCCAGCGGACGCCCCAAAGCTTCCGGAGCGATTGGTCGGACACAATTACAAACCTCTGGCGCAAGGGTCCCAACATCATCCATGCAGCCGCAAAGCCATTGATGGCGCTCATGTATTATCGAGATGTATTAGCCCTCATCAAAAAGAATCGTGCTACCCCACTTTCAAAGGAGGTCATGAACATTTATTCAAGATATCTCGTGTAAGTATGCTCAACCGATTCCTGTAATTCCTATTGACTGATCCTACAGGTTCAAATATGTATCGCCTTCCACAAAGGCCATGATCTTGAAAGACCTCAACCAGCGGACTGCAGGGGACATTTCTGCTGACGACAACGACGCGCACACAGTTGCGAAATCTATATAAGAAAAGCCGTGGTTTGTCGAGACAAAAGTGGGGCCTGTGGGAATGCAAAAGCCAACAGCTCCACAGTCAACTGCCGATATGTTGCGAGTTGCGCAGAAATGAGGTAACCGGTTCCAGTGCTCCACCGCCAAGTGTGAAGTACTAGTACTATTTATAATGTCACGATGATGAGTTTTGTCTCGCCCGAGATCTGTAGTGGCCAAATTGGCATTTCAGAATCAATGAAACTCCGACCATAATCGTTATGCCGAAATCTGCCAGGCTGTGTTGTGCTGAATTGGCCACGCTGGTTTGATGCCAGCATAGCCGGTTGATACTAGCGGCAAAGCGCGGCGTATATAGCATCAACAGGCATCTGCGAACTGTGGAATCTGCGTCAGAGAACGAAGCAAGAACCGCAGGACTCCAATTTGATGTGTAACCAGGTATCGTATGGAGGCAGTGCGGTCGGAATGAAGCCATTAGTGTGAGAGCTGCCCCATTCAAATAAACATTCACAGATTGGCTCAGTTTATAGATGCAGGCGCCTTGGACCGGATGCAGGTTGGACGAGATGAAGGTGCCGTGAGAGGAAATCTGCAAACTCAGTTTTGAAGGTGAAATGTCGAGGGTAGGTTTTTGAAATGAAAAGAGGTTGAAATGAAGGTACACAACTGGGGTATGAAGCACGGACATTTATTGGCTGGGTATCCGGCTCTACCACTATATTCACGTAGCCGGTTGAGCCCTGGCCGCTATTAGAATGAGTGCATATGGGAGGATGTGTACTATGGACTTAGTGGCCGTATTACCACCTGAATTTGAGTAGGGCTAACCAGTACACAGAAACTACAGGCTGGATCGCCCAAGATCTGCCATAGTTAAAGCGAAGTTCGAAATGACTTGGAGAGTGCGATCTTTTGCAAGATTTCTACCTTGCACGAGATGGCCTAGACAGTTGAACTTGTTGTTTGGCCGCATAGGAATGCAAAACCAAAGGCTTATGCAGTACCTTACTTGCTGATATAACTATGTAGGGTGGTCGGGTCCCAGAAGCTGAGGTAAGGATTGCACGGAAAATCCAAGATAACGTCCTACAAGGACAGGTGCGATAATGGGATGCAGATGCAACAAAATGAACGACAGGGGCTGATAACATGCTGAACATGAATATGCCGTCAATTTTGTGTCAAAGCACTGATTCCGTCAGTATGAGTAGCTGCTTGAATTTTGGATCACCCAACATGCCCGGAAGACAATAGAACATAGCATTTGCAGTGTCAGCTTGAAAATCCACAAGAATACATCACTTTGAAGTATAATTTTACAGTACGACATATGAACACATAATTCAAGACAGATGATGATGGTGACCTACAAGCACTTGAAAAGCGGAAACTTGGTACAGTGCCTCGCATCACATCACGGTTCCACATTTGGCAGTAAACAATTGTAAACTTTGAACTTCTAATTACATTTTTTCTCGAGTATGTCTACTGCTGGAAGCACTGAAAAAGCAACGAAGGAAGCTCAAAGAACATTGGGTGTGCTCAGTTAATCCATCAGAGAAGATTTTTTTTTTTTCACTGGGCGGAAAGTGAAACAGACCCTAACCCTAGCTAGTTACATAAGCAATTGCCTTATTTGGTATGGCTCGGCAGAGGCGCCGCTCCGGCGCTTTCCTGTCGGGTTGCCCGCGCGATGACATTGGGGTTCCGCTTGACGTCTGCAGGGATGCGGCGATGTGATGTGTACTCTTTGACAGCGTAGGCAGCTTGCTGGAGATTTAATCCCAACCTAAATTGGCTCCTCGGTGAGCGGAATGCCAGAGGAACATGGATTGACAAACCGATACCCATCCATGTACCTCCAACAATGTTGGAAATAACGCCGAATGTTCTCTGTTGTAATGAGGTCGAGGCATTCTGGTACCAGTCTTTTTGCACATGGAAATGTACCGTCCGTCAACTCACGGAAACCTAAACATGCAATGAATCAACTGCCCAAGCAAGCAGAAAATCGGAACTCACGGCGCTTGAGCTGGCTCCAAACCATCTCGATCGGATTCAATTCGCAGTGGAACTTGGGATGAAACAGGCACTTGTGCCCTGCCTTCTCGATGATCAACTGCAAAAGAGGTTTCTCATCACGGAAATCAGCTTGGAGCGAGAGAACGCGCTGCATGCAGCAATCGCGCTCACGCGCGAGATCGGAATCCTCCATGTCAGAGACACCTCGAGGACCAATCCCTTCATTTCCTTCCTCGGCCTCGTCCTCCTTTGACTTCGCGGCTTTCATAGCCTTCTCCCGAGCTGCTTGTGACAACTTACAGCTGGCGCAAACTCCGAGAACTTTCCTGCCTGCCCTGTGCCTTTCCTCGAGTTCTGCGAGAAGGCCTCGCTCTCGGAGAACCTGTTCCATGCCCTTGGGTTGACCGGCTAGAGATTGGCCGTCCGAATCGACGCCAGTGTAATCGGGGGGGAAGTTCATGGACTGTGGTTGTCCAGTACCGGGAATGATGGTGTCGCGCATCCTCGGCTGCTTTCCACCCGATCCGCGATTCATCTTGTGTGCGAGGAGCGCATCCGAAGAGTATGCTTCGTGAGCCGAGGAACAATCAAAGATAAAAACAGCCACGCCATTGGGATATTTGACGTTGAAAATCTTGATCGCGTCCTTGACCTGCGGCCACCTTCAAGTTAGACAAGCTAAATTATGGAAGAAATGCGTACCTGCGCGATAAGTTGTGGCATATCCCACCAGGGATCGTGATTCGCGCCTGGATAGATAATGCGGCACGCATCGAAGCTAGGAATCTGATATGCCGTGTACGGCGCAGGAGGCGGGGGCGGAACCCATTCGTTCTCTGCATATGTACGGCCCTGTGCTGGTGTATCAACAGGCGCCGTTTTTGCCTTCTTCTTCGGCTGCCTGCCTTTACCTTTTTTTGCCGGTGCAGCAGCCTTCTTTTTACCCTTCTTCGCCTTCTTTGCAGGTGCGGGCTGCGGTGCAGACGGTGTTTCTGGCAGATCCTCAAAATCGGAATCCTCCATTGGTAGCAGGTCTGGGAGCTCCTCGTCGTCCGAGCTCACATAGCCCTGGTCAGGCAAATGCCGGCGTTTCGATACTCGTGTCGATGCACGCCTTGCGGCTAGTCCGGGCTTTTCAGGAATGGGGGCGATCGAAGACGAAGCCACGGGATCGGGGGAATGTGTAGCAAGGATGGCAGTGTTCAAAGGAGAAGCTGTCGAGTCCGGTGGTTGCGGAGCTGCACCATAGACACTGGGTGTAGGTAATTCGGACGGAGGAAGGGGTTCCTTTGGAAGGGTGAGCTGGATTGCGATCTCCTCGGGAGTGAGTGAAAGAACACCACAATGTTCCAGGATGAATGAGGATACATGCACCAATCGTCCCCGGCTTTTCTGCCGCAAAGGTTGTTCCCCGTCCCGAATCCACTCAAAATTAGCTTGGTCATTGGCGTGGACACAGCACTCATCATGCGCAATTGGATAGTGGATTTTCTCGCCGTCTTGGAGAACAGGCGCAATTTCCGCCAGAGTTTCGCCAGGTTCGCCCTCATATTGGTAACAGAACCTAGAATAAAATTAGTTGCCGTCGGTCAGAGATTGAATTGAGAACTCGCGGTAGAACCTTGAGCCAGAGATGCTCAATCAACTTTTCACGACTCTCAACCACATCCTTCCGTTCGTGTCCGTCAACATATACACCTTTCTGTACACGGCAAAGAGCGAAGCCCATCTTCTTGAGCCATTGCACTGCCGTTGATTCGCAAATTGTCTTGTCGACCTTCAACTCCGGGAGCAAGAAGTCATTTACATATCGACGCATTTTCGCCGGTCGCATCTGAAACCTGTCAATTTTAGCGGTTAGATATTGAGTACAGAGGAACCCACGCGGCCGACAAATCCTCCTTGTGCAACATCGAGACCTCCTTTAACCCATTCTTGAAGGGATTCACGAATCCCCGGGTTAAGAAGTAAGGAATCATGATGCGCGCCCTTGCCTTGTTGATTCTCGGGAAGTGTCCCGTGGAGTAAAAGGTACGCGGCCATCTCGCGAATAGAACACGCAAAATATTCGCCTCTACCGCATCGACGGGCAATAGCACCACTCGCCTCCTTTGCTGGGTGTGAACGCGAGAGTGTGATCTTCAACTTGGGACGCAAACGACGAGGAGCCATCGCAAGGGTCACCGTGAGTTTAGCTTTTTTGAGGGAGAGATCACGAAGCTTATCATTGTACTGATCAATAGCTTCCAAATCCAGGACGGAACTGGCAGCGGATTGGTTGGTCAAGATTGTTGCTTTCTTTTTCAATGCACTCCGGGTCTTTTTGATCAGCCCGCGCAGCTTAGTGTGCTTTGCCGCAATATCTATTTCTTCAGAAGCGAGGCGGGTAAGAGGGGATTGTGCAGGCGCAACTAGAACCCCAATATTCGGGGTTGCGGCGGCGACGGGGTTTGATGCAACCGAAGACGGAACTGTCTCAATGGGCGCCACCTGAGGAGGCGCACCATTGAAAGGTCCTTCCATCTGAACGAGTTTCAGGAAGACTCCGAGTAAAATTAGACAACTTACCGAGAGATCTCCGCCATCGAGGCCGACTGCCTCCGGCTCATGTTGTAGCGGCGGTGCATCAAGCATCTGAGGGTATGTAAAATAGGAGTATGGCAGGAAAAGCAAGAATGTTGAATGCACCTCAATATCTGAGCTCCCTTCCTCTGATTCCTCAGCCTCTTGATTTGCGACCGAGAGTGATACTGGTGCGTCAAGAATCTGGAAACAGAATTGAGCAAGAACAGAAGAAAAATAGTGAACAGACCTCAACATCGGAGTCAGGCTCTTCTGATTCTTCTCGAACAGCGACAGCGGTGAAGAAGGGCAGAATGCCTGGGGAGTAGGTTCTTTGGATGGGTCGGTGGTCGCAGGATTTTAGGATAGAATGGTGGGGAGGTGGATGATGGAGTCGAGAGGGCCGCTAGAGTACAAGAGACGTTGCACGAGAGGGTATTGATAGGTCGTCAAAGTTGCCACGTGTCAGATTCCGAGTGAATCCGAAGATACGAAGAGTTTTGCACGCCGAGTGCACGATGTCGAGATAACGTAGTTCGTTGGTGTACACGAGAGATCACTAAAGTCTGCCGCTGGACTGCACTGGCTCACACGATGAGCGTTCGAGACAAAGAAGATCCTCCATTCGGCCTCGTGGGCACATGTTTACAGGACAAACAAAATCGTACGTAAAAAGAATAAGTAATCTGTTTTAGAACCGAAACCAACGTGTGAATGAATTTCCACACGTCGGCCATACGGCTCTGCCACAGTGCGGGGGATTTTGATGTCGTCCCCGACATCCAGTAACTAAGAAAAGAAGAGAAGTATGGCCGAAGTACGTATAAAGGGGTCTAAATCAGAATGTAATTCATAAGTAAACGCGTAGCATGAGATAGAAAAAGCGAAATCATATCTGTGAGGTAGCCATAGTATCCTAGATGCTTGGAGGAGAATAAAAAGTGACTAGAAAGAGCCCATGTGATGAGAACGAGGACGAGTGAAGATGGGGAAAGGGAATCGATGAATGATTTTCTGAGATAATCGACTAATATTGTAGTGGGAGATGATGTAACAGGAATTGAAGGCGAATCACGAACGGGTGTCGAAACGGAGATGGAATCTAAGTGACGAATAAATTCGGCTACTTTCGCGCGCATGGGGGGAGATATGGTGAGAAGATCGGCGAACGATAATTTGACGAGCTGCTTGGGGTCCACACCGAAGTCCGAGAAGTCCGGCGCCGAGTCGTGAGGTGACGGATGAATGGAAGAAGGAAATGGAGTCGAAATCGAAGGATGCGGATGCGGGGGATTTAATTTGAACTTGGAAAGAGGAGGAATGTGACGTGAGGAGGGGACTGCATGTGAAGGCAACGACGGATGCGACTCGATAATTTCGTTCGACGCAGATAAGGGTGAATTGGAAGCGGATCCGACGACCGGGGCTGTACGCGCTCGAGGTGGACACGAAGAATGCGGGGGATCTAAACTGGAACGTGATGGAGAAGGTGAATCGTCGAATGAAATGGATGCGAACGGAATTGGGGTTAAACTGGGCGATGAAGGTCGGCGAACTGCGATTGGGGACTGCGGGGGATTTGAGTTCGACGGCGCATTGCACGCTGGAACGGGCACGTCATGAACAACGGACGGCGATGCGACGTGGGGAATAGACTGTGAACAATGGCGAGGACGATCTAAACGAGCAATGAGGTGGGCTGCAACACCCCCCGGATTCCGCGTCATTGGGAGGGGAGATCCGTCGTGGGAGACGAGACGTCCTTCGGGATTGAATCTAGCAAGCCCGCGCTCGACAAGCTCCCAAGTCCGAGGACAGAATTTGGGGCCGAGTCGGTGGGTGCCAGTTCCGCCGCACACGAAGCAGCGGTGCGATCGCGATTTGGGTCGGGATTCGGCTCGAGGCTGCGACACGGGTGGATTGGGTCCGTCAGACGAAGGTGGCGACGAGGAGGATTGTGTGGGGAAGAAACGAGTGGTTACGAACGTTTCGAACGAATCACGGCGCAGAAGATCGCGTAAGATGTCCATGACCTGGCGCTTGGTCGGGGGTGAATCTGTACCACGATTCGCAACGGGGAGCTGCGCTTCGACATCCTTGCGCGTCGCAAAAGGCAGTCCAGCAACGAAGTAAACCTGTACCTCCGAGGAAGTAAGAAACCCTAGCTGACGAAGATATCCTGCAATCGGCGTGAAACGACGCAGGTACGCCTCCGCATCCCACAGCCAGCGAAAAGGAGGACCAGCGCAAGTCCGGCTGCAGAGATCATGAAGGTCGGCGATCGTGTAAGTCACCGCACCGTCGTCGGAGTCATAGAGGTCGCGGAGCTCGGAGACAGCATCGTCCCAAATCCTCGCATCACGCTGAAGCTCGGGCAAATAGGAAACGACGCGCTGAACCTCTGGGGTGCAGTACGAGACGATGATGGGGGTGAGCTGATCCGGCGTCAGCCCTGCATGTTCGCCGTGACGTAGGAGGATGTCGAGAAAGTCGGAGAGATTTTTGCCGTCGAAGCTGGGGGCATTCACAGAACGCGGACGAGGCATCGGCGTGAAGCGATAGGTGAATGGGGAAGACGAAGACGACATGATGCGAGATGGAGGGGGAATAAAGGACGACAATATGGAGGACGGACCACGCGGAATACCCAAGGTAAAAACCTTTCCCCCTGCGGTGGTCACCACTGAAGAAGTGCAGAATGCCTGGGGAGTAGGTTCTTTGGATGGGTCGGTGGTCGCAGGATTTTAGGATAGAATGGTGGGGAGGTGGATGATGGAGTCGAGAGGGCCGCTAGAGTACAAGAGACGTTGCACGAGAGGGTATTGATAGGTCGTCAAAGTTGCCACGTGTCAGATTCCGAGTGAATCCGAAGATACGAAGAGTTTTGCACGCCGAGTGCACGATGTCGAGATAACGTAGTTCGTTGGTGTACACGAGAGATCACTAAAGTCCGCCGCTGGACTGCACTGGCTCACACGATGAGCGTTCGAGACAAAGAAGATCCTCCATTCGGCCTCGTGGGCACATGTTTACAGGACAAACAAAATCGTACGTAAAAAGAATAAGTAATCTGTTTTAGAACCGAAACCAACGTGTGAATGAATTTCCACACGTCGGCCATACGGCTCTGCCACAGCGGCCTTCCTCTTATTAGGCACCGACTGGATCTTGCTTAGCCACAAATAGGCTGTGCCGTAGTAAATACATACTTTGAAGAGGGAATTGATGCTCGACTGCATATTTTTAGCTCGGGCCTGCTTTGTTTGGCCTGTAGAGTTGCGCCAAGCTGTGGTGCGGGAGATGATCGACAGTGCCGAGTTTTCGAGGATGAGATCCCGGTCAGAATTGCTGGCGCGCTTCCGTTTCAATGAGCCCGAGGCAACCTGGAGATACAATTAGAGAACAACAGAACCAATATGGCTGTAAAATCCTAACTGTTCCCTCTGTGGCATCTTCACCATCTGTACCAGGGTCCGCCACGTAGCTTGGATCCTGTGCAAGTGATGGATCCACCGGCGGCGTGACCGTGTTGGGCCCCACACGCTTGACAGCTTCTCGCTGGCGAGCGGCTTGCTGTTTGTTGCTTCTTTTTCCCATCTGCGTAAGGAGGTGTCAAGACGGGACCGTGGACGTGATGCGCGAAAGATTTGGCTTTGTTATTTTGAGATTGCTGATAGCCCCAGGGAGGTACACACAGTTTTGATTTTCCCCCGGCCGAAAAAGTGAAACACCGTGGGAAAATTTGAGATTTTAGTGTCAAATGCATTCTTTTTGCCGGTTTCCTGGCTAGGAAAATGAGAAAAAAATTACAAAAAATTACTTCCGTGCCTACGGCACGTGTTGGAGAAGTGCCCACGGGCACTGTAATAGATTTTTGATTTTGAAACATTCGGGGATGAAGGCGGGATATTCAATTCAGGAGTGATGATTGAGAAGCTACGTGAAGACTGAGTTCTCTGTGGTTGTATCCATAGGCAAAGGAACAGACCCAGGCAACTTCCGGCTTCTTGAGTCCGGTTACACTGCAGTAGTATGTGGAAAAATAGGTGATCTGGTGAGGTTGTCGACACTGGTCTGACTGTGAGTTCGGCGTACAAATCAAATTACAGTTGAGTTCATGGAAAGCAACCAGTGGATCTCAGGGTTCCCAGAATGCTGACCAGACGTAATCTCACCTCGATTCAGGGGAAGATGAAGGCAGGGCTACCGAAGGCAACCGAAGATGAAGAACATGATATATATTGCTGGCAGGTCCAGAAGAGAGTCGGGAGACTGGGAACGATGGGCTTGCACGAGAGTGGGTCGTAGCCAAGCGAGAATGATACAAATGAGACCCAGAAGAAGGTGTATAGTCTGAAGGGTGTTTGTGGGCAGATAAATGAATCCTTCCGTGGCGTAGCACGTTTCTCCATGAAAAATCTTCGGAGCTCGAGAACGGCAGGGAAGCCTGCACATTCCAATAGAGGTACTCTGGAGTTTCTACGAGCAGTCTGCAAAAGCGACAGACGCGTACTTGACGGGGCGCTGGATGATGTGCATGATCCGCATAGCGAAGCCTTTCAGCGGCGAGGAGATGGGTAGAAATCATTACGGAGGTCAGAGCCTCTCGGAGCCTTTGATTTTTCACCATACAGAGATAGTGCCGGAGATGAAGCGTTTTCCGCGTAATTGGCTTGTTTGTATGAAATGTCGTCGATGAATTGCTTGGATCTTCATATCCACCGGTCCGATATTGTGCCTGCGTGACGCTGGCACATCTGGCGTACCAGGAAACCACCTGGACAACAGTCTTGGGTATAACCCCTGTGGGCAACTTGTATCCCTCTTACGGTGAGTCTCACCTTTTTCGGTTTGAACCTGAAGATGTTGATTTTAAATCAGTGATGAAAATATCGAGGTCGTCAAACAGGCACTTTACGTGTTTACTCGTATCACCCGATGGGCCGAAGGTGCACAGGCAGCCGTGGACGCAAAGATTTTAGACTCCCTGGTGGAACTCCTTGCCTCGCCAGACTTTTGGGTGCAGAAAAAAACATGTGGGATCCTTAACAACCTGGCCCAATGCGAGACAACAGTGATGGCCGTCTTGAATCTAAACCCTTGTGTCCAGCTCGTATCCCTCTTACGGCGTGTTGGCGGATAGCCGAAGCAGTGAGTCTATGCCCGAGTAGCCCCAAACATTCCGGGAAGCTCCGTAACATTCTTTCGAGTTCTCTGACAGATTATTGTAGTACTTTCTAGATACATTGTAAACAGTATATAAGCCCAATGAATCTTCAGCGTAGGGCATCTGTTTGCTCTAACGCGAGCCTTCTTACCCAACAGCCCGATTGCAAACCTTTTATCTCTTACCACCTAATTTAATCTCATCATCTTCCCACGTCGATTCTCAACACGGCGAGTCAACCATTTTCCCGTTGAACCTGAAGGTGTTGATTTTAAATCAGTGACAAAAATGTCGAGGTCGTCGAGGCGGCGGTATGGACACTTGATAAGATCGCCGAACGGGCCGAGGGTGCGCCGTCGGTCGCGAGAAAGTCTGTGCGTTAACATACCGACACAAAGCAACGTCTACACCAGCCGCTCCTTGGCAGCCTCCTCAGCCTTTTTCTCCGCCCCCTCCACCGCCCCCTCCACCTTTGCGACCGTCGCCGCAATGGCCTTCTCCGCCTGCGCGGCAGTCTCCCCGATCGCGCTCTCCGCCTTCGCCTCCACGCCCCGCGCGATGCCCAGCGCCTCACGCACCTTCAGGCCCGTCGCGCCCTGCACGCGCGCCACCGCCTCCAGCACGCCCCCCTTTGCGCGCTCCCTCATATCCTCCACACCGGCGCTAACGCGGTCCCACGTCATCTGCGTGTGCGCCTTGCCGACCTCATGCACACGCGCGGCCTCGGGCACGTAGTGGTCCTCCAGCGCGCCGAGATACGCGCGCACGTTCGCGGACGTCTTCGGGAGGAAGTGCGTTGCGGCGGCGACGCCGAGGAGGGGCGGCAGCACGGCGCGGATGGGGAGGGCGCGGTGCCGCGCTAGGATGGCGCCGGAGAGGAAGGCGATGGCGGCGTAGAGCGCGCCGGGGACGAGGCGCTCGTCGGGCGGGAGGAGGGATTTGATGCGGTCTGGGTGAGTAATTGTGAAACCAGGAGTAAAACAGGATATAGAGGGGGGACGCACGCTCCACACGATTCTCAACGCCGATCCACCGCGAGACGAGGCCCTGCACTTGCGCGTGCGCTTCTTGGTAGCGACCCGTCGCCGCCCGGCGAACGGTGCCGATGTGAGCCTCAAGCGCGGAGGGCGTGTCAAGGAGGAGGATTTCCGCTGGGGGTTCCGCGTAGATTGATAGCTGGGCAAGAGTTAGCGCTCCTTCATTATTACGAGAGGAAAGGAAAGGAAGCAAAGCAAAGCGCGTGTCCGCCGCTAGACAGGAATGGGACACCATGGAATCCATATGATGACCCCGCGGGAACGCGCTCCCAGGGTCCGCGAAGGCCTCCAAGAAAGCCTCGGAAAGAGTGGAGCTCCACTCCTGCGACCCGTGTACCCCACGAGCTCGACGGCCGAAAGGACCATCTGGTAGGACAATGGGATCGGCCTCACCTTCTGCCGCTGCTGCGGGAGTTCGCTCTGCATCCTGCAGAGCTAGAGCCGGAGCTGGACTGACGAGATGACGGGAGGGAGGATGAGAGTATTTGGTTCTTGATGGGCACGTGGCTTGGGAGCCAAACATCGGCCCGAGTTGACCCGATAGTCGATGGCACAATTGAAAGAGTTCAGTCTGGAGGGGATCGGAAGAGGGCTCACTGCAATATTCTGTGTTCGCCCGTAGAACAGTGATTTTATATCTTTAATTGACTATTTAAATATGTAAACCCCTCTGTACATAAATAAACGGTGGGACTTGAGACCTGAATTATCTACAATCCTGAGATGTAATTCGAGAGATATTAGACGTGTCGTACTCAGAACAGCCCTAAGAGGCAGTTTTACTTGCATACAATATTCCTCCTCCCAACCGGCTAACATACAACATACATTTCAACAAATACAACATAGTGAACCAAACTTCAGCGCTGCGCTCATGATCAATAGTTGTTGATCTTGGTAGCCACATCCGCAGAGAAGCAGCAGCTCTCCGCGGGGTTATCGCTCTCCGCGTGGAAGCCAAAGTGCTGAATGCCTTCAGTTAACAGCCGCGCGACTTCTGAATGCTCGAAGATCTAGCAACACAGTCCGTTTAGCGGAAATCGAGCGATCAAAGAATCCGGCGCGTACTTCGATCATGTGGTCCAAGTTCTGCGTTGGAAAATCAGGAGAGGTCCATCTTTTTATAATGGTTGGCATACCTCGGCCTCGGCGCGGACGACGACGAGAGGCTCTGGTTTCGGATAGCCCAGCTCCTGGAGGTGCGTTTCCACCGCGGGGTTCTGCAGCCACTGACACACATTTGAGACGTCAGATTCGGCGCCGCCGTGGACGACGGGCGACGCACCAGTGAGTAGCCCGAGAAGCGATGCGCGATGGGCAGCGCGGTGATCTTGTCCATCAGCGCCTCCATTTTCTGCCCAAATTGCTCCGCGGACAGATGGGGCGGGCAGCTGTAGACGCAGATGACATTGATGCCTGCAGGTTTGCTGGGTGCATCGATTTTGGTGATTATATCCGCCGCGAATGCATTGGCGCCTTGGCGGAAGCCGAAGTTATCGGACTCCGCGAATAGCTTTTGCAGTGCGGGGTCTTTCAGCATCTAGGAAGCCGGTGAGAACCCATCAGAGTGAAGACAGCGGACAAAGGCACATCGGCTAAATGGTCCAGGCTCTACGGAAGGATTAATGTCTGGAGGCGAGGTGCAGTAGCGGACAGCTTGCCTCGTACTCCACAGACATCACCACAGTGGGCGCCGGCACAGGCAGCCCAACGGTCTGCATCCACTTATCCATCTGGGTGTTCTGGGACATCTGCGCCGTGGTCAATACGTCTCAGCGCACGAATGGACAGAGCGCGGGAAGTTACGATATCCAATTTGAGCAGATTCTTCTGCGCGACGGGCAGCGCCGCGATGGCGTCCCCGAGCGCGTCCACCTTCGCCTCGAACTCCGTCCGCGAGAGGTGCGCCGGCGCCTTGTGGATGCCGATGAAGCACGCTGCTTTAGTGGGGTGCATTGGATGTGTGCAAGATGGTCTGGTGTCTGGCAGGCCCGTCCACTGTATATAGCTGCTTCGGATGATGTCAGGAGGTCAGATGATGCGCGGGCAGGTTCAAAAGTATCGCTCTGGCGTGGTTACAGTGGAGGCGAATGAGAGCTTCGCCGCTATGAGCCCATCTGGTGTAATTCGGGTTCCGAGCCACTGTCAGCGCAGACCAAGGGGCTTTGTGCGATGCTTGTACTGTAGCCCAGCCGAGTCAGGCGACATTGGCAGCTCGCATGTTAGAACCGTATGCGTAGCTTCGCGCCACAAATAGAGACCAATTAGGTGTCAATATTCGGCGTTTAGTGGCGCCCCGTTCTATAAACCTGACACAGGTGAGAGAGCAGGCGACGAAATTAGAACAACGCCAGTATTAACCAGAAACTGGGTCAAGAACTCAATAATGCGCAGATGGAATATGAACGCAATACCAGTATAGACACATACTAGTATATTTTAGGCAAACATCGCAACGGACTTCAAGTTGCCTTTTGCATCGCCCGCCCTCTTCATTCGTCAACTAACGTGACGCTTTGGATGTGACGCGGCAGATTCAATTGTGAACGGCGAGCCAAGGCCCAAGGACTCATGGCTTCCAGCTGCATAATCCATTGGGCCGTTTTGTCTGAAGGATCTAGTTACGTCTATAACACGGATAAAGGATTCCGTCAAACACACCATACATGATCTGGCGATCACTGACTTGCCCCAGGAAGATCCAGATCAGCAAGCGTTTTACGAAGTCTTGCCAACCTCGAGGCCTTCCGGTTCGTTCGGCTACAAAGTAGCGACTGGTTATGAGCAGTAAAATTTGAAGGAAGGCGACGGATGACGCCCCAAATCGTATTCTGGTGATCCAAGAAGTTACCCCAGGAAAACCCGTCATACCAATTGGGTATGAAGGAGTTGAAGGGTTATTTTTGGCCGTATTATGTTATGCCGCGGCATTTGGTTTTCCGCACCCCAAAGATGGAGCAGGAAGTTGGCACTAAGACATTGAGGATGGTGATAGAAAATAGCAAAGACATGTGTAGAGCTAAATTTATCGAGTATTGTGAGCAATATTCGTTGGGTCACCGTGATGCACAAGAACGCACATTCACCACGGTTCCCGCACCTCCGAGGCCGTAATCGAGACCCCGCGCGAAAAAATGAGGGCCTCCGTTCCCCGAATTCCCGGCATGGCCGCCTCCATGGTGTCAACGAACGTGGTGAACGCAGCGTCCAAGATGTGCTGTGGCCTCTCTGCATCAGCCGGCCGCACCAGCAATCGGCACTCAACAGATCGCAAATGCGGCAGCTGCGCGCGATATCCCGTGGCGCTGTCGAAGGGCACGATTTGCCTCCCGGGCGGCAGGGTGTAATGGCGCTCCGGGGTGGCGAAGGTGAAGAGGAGGCGGAGTTTCTGAAGGTTTGGAGCCGCGGAAGGGAGGCTTGCGACGGTGTTCAGCGCCACGTCTGAGATGACGGGGTGAAAGTAGAGGAAGATGCGGAGTTGGATAGATTGCAGGGCGGGGAGGTGGGGCAGCGCGACACTTGTGGGCGGCGAACGACGGTCTACGGGCAGGTAGGCGATTGTGGGAGCTCTGGCGGGATGAAAGCGTACGTACCGTTGTCACCGCAATGTATGTCCAGATGCTGGAGCGTCTCGGAAACAGCAGCGAATATCCGCGCGCATCGCGCCTGGTTCGCCCCGAGGTTAACTTCCAGGACTAGGCGCTGGAGGCGCTGCAGATGGCGCAGCATTTTGTCGCCGGTAATAAGGTCGAAGATGTTCACCATGTCGTTTGGACGCCGGACACGGGCCAGGATAGTGAGGTCCTCGAGCCGTGACGGTGGATAACCGGAGGGCTCATCTGTATATTCGGTGTCCGCCGGATTAACGTCGACGCCGACTCCTCGTAGTAACACTGCGCGCGTGGAAGAGAGGGCGCGCAGCATGAAAGAGGGTTGGACATGATAGAGATGCATTAAATGTAAGCGGCGGAAAACGGGGCGGGTGAGGACATTGAGGATCGACGGTATCAGGTCAGATGAGATGAAGGTCCCACTGTGCGGCGACCCTCGAATGATGAGGCATTCGGCGTTCGTCACTGCCTGGATAATGCCCAGCAGAGGTGTGTGGTCGTCCTCCAGGTGCAAAAGGAAGACTGTGAGCTCCCGAATGTACAGAGCAAGATGCGGGGATTCTGTGATGGTCTCGAAAACCTGGTGAATGGATAAATTGACGCCACAGTTCTGAGAAATTGAAATCGTGGGGCAGAGGATTCGCTGGCAAGGTGCGAGGAACTGAGAGGAAGCCAGAGAGCAAAGTTTCAAGCACTCGGGGTCCTCCACCGCATCGACTATCGCCTCGACGAGCTCTCGGGGTAGATCTGGCATGATTGGACCGTGGAATTGGAAGAACGATGTCGTGAAATGAAGGTTTGTGTGCTAGTTCCTAGTGACGCAGGCGGCGGCTTTGATTCAGATTGAGAGCCACGGAAATTATGAGGAAACGAGAGAAAGAACACGATGAGTAACTTGCGCCTGGTAAAGGCACAGTCAGCCCGTTACTCACTTGGATTTGTGGAGAATCGAGATGACGGGAGAAGGAAGACGTGTGACTCACGAGCTCGTTGTGACTGACATGAGGCAAATACCGGCCGGCCGCTGCCGGCTTCAATCAAATTTTGCGAAGGTCAAGTTCACTCCTTGGTTGACCCTCGACACAAGACCGTTCCTCCTCCTCTGATGCAGTGAAATTCCGCTGTTTAATTTCACCCGCGACACCAGTCACTCCCGAAAAGGTGTATTCACTACAGTATTCGGTATATTCGGAATACACGATTCGACACAATCAGTTCCTGCTCTCCTGGCGATGCCATCGGCCCTTCTAAGAACTCATCGACAGAAAACTGTATTCCATGTCGACAGTAAATAGAGTCCTCCGTGTTCGTTCTCCGCGGCAGGTGCGAAAAATGTATTCTGACTGGCTTTCCTTCGAGATGCCCCTGTGTTCCACGAGCTTCGCGCCGTACAAACGACTGACGCGCAAGGAACAGCGGTGGACTTGTTACCCGTCTCCGCAGAATATGGCATTCCGTTTCCAGGGTTATTTTGAGCGTACACCTGTATACATAAGCGCAGTTCATAACCCCCGAATTTTAGATCCACAACCAGCAACTTACTGCACCGATCTGCCAAGTTCCACAATGTACTCAGTATGCATCTCCCTTGCTCCTCTCTTGGTCTAGGCAATCTAATAATTTCCGTCGTCAATAGCTGCTCAGCCTCGCTGTGATCGCTGTGATAGCAGCGCCCACCTTGGGCCAACTCCAGTTCAACTGTTTCGGGCAAGACCTCAACCTACCCTGCGCTACCTTCATCCCTCAATTCTGCAATTCTATCGGGAACTCCACGGTATGCCCTGTGCCGCATCCTCCCTGGTCCATCTCATGCCCGGCGCAGATCCTGACGAGCGACACCATCCAGCGCTGCTTCAACGTTCCCGGTGGACAGTGTAATTACGAACGCTCCGGGATACCTCATCTCTGACGTACGGGGCGTGTATCGGCAGGCGACTTCACGGCCGCGAACTTGCTGCAGAACGCTGGCCAAAACCCCAGTGTGCAGAACTGCAATACGGCGCTTACTACCGTCTCGCAGGCGTGCCCCTCGGTGTGTTGCTTTCTGTGTATCTCCCGGCGCCGACTTATGGACGAACGTAGGGTGGGAGCGGCCAGTTTACCGGCGCGCCCATTAGGTTCTGGATGGATCCCAACATCGGGGGGTGCGGGATTCCGGAGTTTTAACTCATTGCGGGAAAGGAATGTGGAAGGGCGTGTTCGTGGGCTCCAGCAAATAAAGGGAGGAAAAAACAGTTATGGGCTTGAAATCAGTTGAGAGTGTTGTTTGTGCGACCAATTATCGGATGCGTTTATACAAACATCCCTGGCCAGTCTCTATTCGCCGGTGTGCCCCTGTGTGCCCCTCAGTGTGTCGCATGAAGTTCCTGCCAATCCGCCGTGCACCCGACGTGCCTCGGACTCTTCGCAACATCCACACCTAGGGAACGCTATACTACCGCCGCGCTGCCTACAGCACAGACCACGCACTACCAACATCCGCATACCGCCGACGGGAAGTCAACGGCTTCGAAGCCCAAGGGGTGTGACTTTGATGTGACGCCTCGTGCCTGTGTGACCCGGTTGTTACCCGCCGGCAAATTCTGGCCGGCGGCTGCCGCCCCTATTGACGATGTTCAAAGGCTCAAGGTTGGCTCAAATATATAGTTCCCGCCATCTCGTTGGTCACAGTGGCTCAGCTGCTTTGGATGATAGTTTCCTTACAACACGACGTGTTATCGCCCGCGCTCCACAGTAAACGCGCCCAATGCTCCACGCTCCACTTTCATCAAACTGATCGCACTCGTCATCTTTTCTCGAGGGAAATAGAGCTTAGAATGCAGGCGAGTCGCTTTCCTATGATCCTCGCGCAAGAATCCTCCTTGGTTAGTGTGGCTCTCGACTCACCAGTGTTTTCCAACTCAACCGTTGTCGCACATATGTTTTTGAAATCTCGGCGACCAAACCACCTGGGCGGCTACGTGCGGAGCTCTCGACAGGCTCCATGCCGTTTCTGTCGTACATCATGGAGCCAAGTGTGGGCGTCGTTGCCGCTGGCAGCTTCGCCGTGCATATGTATATAAACCAGGCCTCCGGCGTGCCACGTTATCAGCAACCCACCCACTCTCTTTATGTTCCACCCAGCCACCCCGGCGCTCCAGGCGCGCGCCTCCGAGACGCTGCCCGGATTCTCTCTCGGTGCGTGGATCACACTAGTCGGGGACGAACGTTAACCATTGAATTGCTATTAGGCTGCGCCGTCGACCTCCCGCACAACGACACACTCGCACTATGCTGCGCTGCTGTCGGAAGCACGCCCGCCGAGCTCGACGGGGTTTTCGGCTGCCCGTACAATGCGGCGTTTGCCCCCGCGGCGAACCAGTCCTTTGCTACGTGTGCGATGACGCACGGCGCGGGGAGCATCTGCGCCGCAAGCCAGAATAACGACGCAAGCCAGAAAAATATCGGGGTGCGGCTGAGATGGAATAGTGTCCCGACAGCGTTGCTCTTGGCTGGGATTGTGGCTGCACTGGGAGCATGACAGAGAGCGAAACACTCATTAATTCGGTGCGTTTCCACCTGAATATCTTGGGCTTGGCTCACCCCGCCCCGCACAATTATAATAGGATTCCCTCGTGCCGCACTCGTGCAGGACGCCGGCGGCATAAATAAACCAATGTATCTGTATTATTATTACCAATGACTGGCTTTCCAATTTCTTGATCTAACACAGCTGTTGCCAGTTGGGCTCGGCTGCGAACTCAGGGAGAACTATACAAGGGAGTCGTCTACGTGCCCGCTCAACCCACAAATCGAATCACAGTTATGTCATTCAAAATCAAAGGCCCCGAACACAATCTAAGTGAATCACCTCTTGTAGGTACAGATGAATCCTGAAGCTGATCATGCTTTGCTCGATCCAATCGTTCTCGGTACTGCGAGCACACGAGCTCCTTCAACCAAGAAGCACCTGCAAATTCAAGGTGAGCTTATATACCCGGTATGATCCACGGAAGGCACTCGCTGGAAGGATGAGATCGCGTCGTTCATTATATTGCCACCGAGGTTGTCCCTCCATGCCAGGTCCGAGCTAGTTCCCACGCAGTTTACATCGCTGTATCGCAACGTGAGACATCCTTTGCGGACACCGACGCACATAAGTCGGAACACTTGCCTGAAAAAGAAGCACTCCTACCCGGAGTCGGGACCCACGGCCGAGATATTGTCGTTGAACGTGAGGGAGGTCGCACCACTCGCCGCCGCCGCCGTGGAGCGTCGTGCAGGAGTCGGTGAAGCCGGCGCCAGTGCAGACAAAACCTGGAGCGACCTGAAGGTGAGTATTTCTTTCCGGGGTCTCTGGGCAACGTACACGTTACCTGGGGTGCGGACGACAAGCGTGGTCTATGGAGGATATCGGTGCGTGAAGCGGTGAGACGAGGACGGTGGCTGCTACCGAGCCGCGGTCAGGTGCCGGGAGGGCGTAGACGAGGGGGGATGAGCGCGAAGAAAGTAGTGATGAACTTCATTGTGAGTTGAGAATAAGGAGTCAGAACAACTTGGTTTCCAGTCTTCCCCTGCTCCGTATTTATACAATTCGCGCTCGAATAATTAATAAGTAGGCGACTGATGAATATTGCCGCGAGATCCATTTTCAACGGGCGACATCATACCGGTCATCTCCGCGTTCTATTGTCAACACCCTATCACTAGTCTGGTAGTAACAGACTTGACCGAGCCCTGATCCCTCCCTGCCTTTCAATTATTAGTAATAAGAGTGCGGGCAAGACGGTCATACGGCAGGTTGAGTTTAGGAACACGTAGCGTGGGGTAGGCCGGTCGGTGCATTGGATCAGAATCCGAGCACTCGATGGGTCACATCCAGAAGCTTCCAATTCCGCTGCTAGAAAACAGGGACATCCAATGATGAACAGTGTTCGCTCGACAGGCGAAGACCTTGAGGAAGGACTTGAAGAGTTTCTGCTGGAGATGCTGTTGAATCCATACCATAGTACACACACCCAAAAAATCTGACGTTCAGAGAAATACTAGTGGAAGCTACGACACGGGTACTGAGGGGATTGCCCTGGAGTAGGGATTTGGCTCTCCACCTCCCACCCTAGGCATCATATTTCCGCCGCCCGCATAACGGCTTAAATTCTGGGGGTGGGAGGGGACCTGAAGACACCCGTTCAATGCTTCGACCGGCTCCTTTAGACGTACCCACATCATTATCCGCTCGCAGCTCACCTAATGTGCCCACTACGCCCAGATGAAACATCAGCAGAGTTCGGCAGGATGTGCGGATTGCCGAAATGCCGTGATCAAACTTCCTGCGGACTTGGGTTACCGTAAGACCGGCAAAGCACCGGCTCTCTCCCACCGCCAAAATATCCTGGATCCGGAGCACGCGCCGGGCTCTGCGGCTAACAACGCATGGGTATTTACAAAGGTCTCACTGCAGACGACGCCACTCGCACAACTGCAATCTCAGCGGGCCACTTGAGGTACACATCTTGATGCGGGTGGCGAACGAAAAGAAAGATTGGCTTTCGATACTTGCAACTCATACCACTACAGTCCTAAACCGTATCACTTACCCTCACCCCAGCATACTCCGTGTAGGGTACAGCCACATAGCACTACTTGGCTAGGTACGGTTACCCAAATCAAATCAAATTGATGGCCCGATTCATGGCTGCATATGGTAGCAGATGGTAGAGTGCCTTTATATCAGATTTGACCTGAGATTTAGACAAGAATGCTTCAGTGAAAGATTGTGGATATTTGGATTGGGAGTAGACCCGGGCCCAAGCCCGTTTTTCCCGCCCATCACTAAGCTGCATTTGTGGGCATTACCAACTGCGATTACAAATTATCCGACTTCGAGCGCAGCTTACTTATCTGACCAACCAGTAGGCAACAAGACTTGGTCAGGATGGGCGCCTCGAAATATATAAAGGTTTCCCGGTGGGTGAAAAATGTCTCACAAAACAATCATGTCTAACAAGACCGTCTACCTCAGTAAGCCTTTGACACTCTGAAGGCAATCCACTTAAAGTTCATCAATGTTTCCAGTTTCCGGAGCGAACCGTGGCATTGGATACGCTCTGGCCGCCAGCCTCGCTGCGCGCCCCGACACCATTGTCTTCGCGGGTTCCCGTGACCCCGCTGCGCAATCGCTGAAGGACCTCGCGGCGAAACACCCGAATGTCCACCCCGTGAAGCTCACGTCTGCTGATCAGGCGGACAACGAGGCTGCCATCGCAGAAATTCAGAAAATTGCCGGGCAGTTGGACGTTATCATTGCCAACGCCGGTGAGCCAGTATTCTTTTCAGGCATTAAATCATGTACTTATGCGCATCCCAGGCATTTCAAAATACTACGGCACCCTCCCCACGACACCAATCTCTGAATTCAAACAACATTGGGAGGTCAACACGCTAGGCACCGTCGCCCTCTTCCAGGCAGCGCATACCCTCCTCCTCGCCTCACCCAGCAAAACTCCCATCTTCGCCCTCATATCCAGCGTGATTGGTTCCATGGGGCGCTACACTCACGTCCAGGCCACACCGTACGGCTCCTCCAAGGCTGCCGCCAACTTCCTCGTCAAGGCGATGGATGCGGAGAACCCCGCGCTCATCGCGCTCGCAATCAATCCTGGATGGGTGGCGACAGATATGGGAAATGAAGGGGCCAATGCTAATGGGATGGCACAGGCGCCGGTGAGCGTCGAGGACTCCGTAACGGGGATTATGTCGCGGATTGACGGCGCGACGCGGGAGAAGACTGGGGGTCGATTCTGGAACTACAAAGCCACACATGGAGGCATGTTTTGGGACGTAGAAACGGACGAAATTCCGTGGTAGATTAGTGCGGGATGAATGAACTCATGACTTGCGATAACTGGAAAGAACGACGCATGTATGTCTGTGCTAGATTGGACCTAGTTTCCTATGAGGTTCTGTGCCCCCGTTGATTTCATTGACTGTCCAAGCGCCGCGTTATCGTCAAGTATTATATTCTAGATAGGAACCACCGACACACAGCCTCCAACTGATTTTCCCGCGGCATGCCGTGTTGAAAGCTGAGACTGTTGAGTGCTGAATTGAGAGTCAAAAGATTCTGAGACTTGGCATCTTTACAGCTCTGGTCTGCCATTCCGTCAGGGATCTCTGGGTTTCTCGCCTGTGAAGCAATGTGTCGCCAGCTACGTAAAATTAGATTTGCGAGGTGTTTCATAGGTTCCAATAAACTCCCCTCCATATTCGGCCATCTTACGCCAGTTGCCTTCGTACACCCCTGTTGCAAGCAAATCATTCCGTCGAGCTATGTTAGCTCTGCCGGACGTCATGGATATTGCACGTCGCGCATGTGCACCCGTACCCGTTGAGGTTAAGTTGAACCAGGACCGCTCAATTTGATTTTGATTAAGTACTTTCGCATCTCGGCTGTGCCTAAGTACCAGATCACCCGTGGCTTGCATTCTGGCCCCTCGGTCTTTCCTTTAAGCTGCCTGAAACCTTTAAACCCGGCTCGGGGAACACCGACGGCAGCGAGGGAAAGCGCCCCGGCGCGCCTGACCTAAACCGTACCATGCCCTCTCGTGGTGAATAATTATTCATTGACTCCACTAGCTCACAGAACCGCGCGGAAATCTTCTTGAGTTCATTTCAGAGACTGCCAAGCTTCAACTTGCAAATTTTTGTGAACTCAGCGAGTCACTACGTTCCGGCATCGCCTAAACTTAGCGGGCTAGACTCTGTCTAGCAACGATCGATCAACAACTAGACAGATCAATAAACACTTTTAAACAGACCTAAAAGTGTTTATTGATCTGTCTAGTTGTTGGGGATGAGCGCGAAGAAAGCAGTAGTGAACTTCATTGTAAGTTGAGAATGAGGAGTCAGAACAACTTGGTTTCCAGTGCTCCACTGCCCAGTATTTATACAAGTCGCGCTCGGACAATTAAAGTAGGCCGAGTCAACTGACTGACCAATATTCTCCCTACATCCGAAATCCTTATTCAACGGGAATATCAACCGAACGGATTTATCTGGGTCCGTAAGTCGGGCCCCCACCGGCGCCGATGTCTTTCTGGAACCATCCAAGCGCCCACTCCCGCCTCTCGCCCACAAAGAAGCGCCATCAGTTGACGAATGTGCTTGAAGATCATACCAATCATCTCTGTGTTCAAATATCAGGACCCTCCCACTAGTCTGGTACGAATACACACCGGCGCGCCGAGGTTGGTCTGGAACCATCTGAGCGCCTAACCCCGCCTCTCGCCCACACAAGTAGCGCCATCACTTGAAGATCATGCCGATCATCTCCGTGTTCGATGATCAGCACCCTACCACTAGTCTGGTACGAATAAACAGAAGCGGTTGAGAAATCAGCCGTGGTCTATGCAAGAGGAGGAAAAATTCCCACGTCTGCCTTGATTGACATATCGCGTCACGCGCGTAGATTCCTTTGTCTCTCTTCCTTCTACCTACATCTCATAGCATGCTTGCAGGTAGTTCATCCTCGTCTCTCTTCCTTCTACCTACATCTCATAGCATGCTTGCAGTTCATGCAGCTGCTTTCTTTCCGTTTCAGGATTTGAGACCCGCACCACTCTTGCGTCTTTGAGCCACTCCCGCGCGTAATGCCTCGCCCTCCATACGCGCACAGTTCATCCTGGGACCAGGAATCGTCGCCCTTTGTGCGAAGGGTCCGCGGAGTACGACAACGGTCCAAGCTCTGGATCCCTCCACCGCCACTGAGGCAATCATCACTCGCCTTCACGCGTGCCACAGTGGGCCGCCGCGTTCGCTCCAAGCGGTTCACTCCCCGAATCCGACGAAACCCCCCACATCCACCCCGTGCCGAGCTTGGCTTTCCGCCGCCCCTCATTTCCGAGTCCATTGCACATCCACCGTTTTCCACGGCTTCCGATACGCGTGTATCTTACCCCGGACCTCCGGAACTCGCCGAGCCTTCGCTCCTCCGCGTGGAGTCTACAGCAACCACCACTCTTTGTGGTTTCCGCCTGCGGGCGGACGCGCTGGTCTTTGTACCGCGCAAACCTTTCTCCTGCCTGCGGGCGGACGTGTCGGTCTTCCTACCACGCAAATATTTTCTCCGGGACCAAACACCTTTCCTGCTCAAAGATAACTCCACTCTACGCGCCGACGCTGCCAGATTCGTACCCACAGTGGCCAGCGCACTTCCTCTGGACCCTGGGCTTTTTCCGTTGCCCAATTCTCACCTCTTCCCCCCGTGTTTTCACCCTTCTGCACGTCCCAACTCGGATCCCCGCGTCAATCTTGCCACGCCGGACGCTGGTGGCCTGCCACGCGTTCAATCATCTCTTAACCGTGATGCGTGGGCTCATTTTCTGCGCGACTACCCGGATCCCGTCTTTGTTGAAAGTCTTCTCCACATAATTGATCACGGCGCGAACATTGGCTTCACCGGCGACCGGCTTGTTTCTCAAGCCAGCCACAATTTACCTTCCGCCTCGCTGTACCCCCATGCAGTCACCGACGCAATTTCGACTCAGCTTTCCAAGGGCCGAATCGCTGGCCCCTTTTCTGAACCCCCTTTCCCATATTTTCGCTCATCTCCGCTCGGCGTCGCTGTCCGCAAGCGATCCGGGAAACTTCGCCAAATCCACCATCTATCCTGGCCGCGGGGGCGTTCCGTGAACGATGGTATTCCCGATTCCGACGCAGCAATATCCTATGACATGTTCAATCGTGCCGTCGACGACTTAATTCGCTCTGGGCCGGGGTCGCAGATGATCAAACTCGACTTGGAACAGGCATTTCGTCACATCCCAATCCGTCCAGATGATTGGCCGCTCCTTGGATATTCCTGGAAGGGAAACATCTATCACGAACTTTTCCTCATGTTCGGGCTACGCTCTGCACCCTACATATTTAACCTCTTTTCCGAGGGACTTCACTGGATCCTTCAGCACCATCTCCCCGCTCAAATTCGTCACTACCTCGACGACTTCCTGAAGATCTTCTGCCCGGACACACCCCTCCATCTTCTCCATGCAGCTCTCTCCTGGACACGCAGCCTCGCTCAGGCACTCGGACTGAACTTCCAGGACTCGAAGGTCGAGGGCCCGACAACTGTCCTTGAGTTTCTTGGCCTCATCCTCGACTCAGTGCGCATGGAGGCGCGCCTTCCTGCGGACAAACTCACCTACCTCCGCGACTTTCTCCTCCAATGGGACGTGAAGTCTCATTGCACGTTGAAAGAGCTCGCTGAGCTCACTGGCTATCTGCTATTCTGCTCCCAGGTCATCCCTTACTCTCGCGCCTTTCTCCGCTCCATGTTTGGCTTCTCCTCAACTTTTAAATCCGCTTTTTCACGTCGCCGAATCAGTTGCGCCGTTCGCCGCGACCTGAGGTGGTGGTCGACTTTCTCTTCCTCGTGGAACGGTGTTCATCTCCTCGCCCCCGAACGCGAAATTCTCCATGTTTACACTGATGCCAGCGGGACAAAAGGTGCAGGCGGCGTCCTCGATAATGACTGGTTCTCGATTCGGATGCCTCATCGCTATGCGGGCGCTAAACGCGACATCCAGTTCAAGGAATTTTACGCTATCATCCACGCGATTCTTTGCTGGGGTCCCAAATTTTCCGGACGCCACATCATCTTTCACACCGACAATCAGGACGTGGACTCCGCGATTCGCAACCTATCTATTCGCTCAACCCCCACCATGGAGCTTGTTCGACAATTCATCGGGCTCGCCTGCCGCCTCGACTTCACCTTTGAATCAGTCTGGCTTCCCACCAAAGAGAATGGCATTGCCGACGCCGCGTCTCGCTATCAATTCTCCCGCATGTTTGAACTTGCACCGCACCTCTCTCGCACCTCCAGTTCTAAAGTCATCTCAATCACCAATTCAAACCTCGAATCATCTTTATCTCGCCCTTTTGCGTCTCTGTGAACATCTTTTCTGTTTGGCCGCATCCTCGGTTCGCCTCTTCCGCCCTCTGGGCTTCCGAGGCTGTTTGCTATTTGGCCCGCGTCTGCTGCCATCCGAGGTCGTGCAGTCCTTCTGCCGCTTCTCATGGATTCCAGCGCGGAATCCGCTTTGGGCCACAATACACTTGTTCACCAGACGACGGAAGGCATAGAAGAAGCGGTTGAGAAATCAGCCGTGGTCTATGCAAGAGGAGGAAAAATTCCCACGTCTGCCTTGATTGACATATCGCGTCACGCGCGTAGATTCCTTTGTCTCTCTTCCTTCTACCTACATCTCATAGCATGCTTGCAGGTAGTTCATCCTCGTCTCTCTTCCTTCTACCTACATCTCATAGCATGCTTGCAGTTCATGCAGCTGCTTTCTTTCCGTTTCCCCTCCCACCATCCCTTTTCCGTAGTTGCTTTTGTTTTACAAGTCCTCTTGTAGCGGCCCGCGTCTGCTGCCATCCGAGGTCGTGCAGTCCTTCTGCCGCTTCTCATGGGTTCCAGCGCGGAATCCGCTTTAGGCCACAATACACTTGTTCACCAGACGACGGAAGGCATAGACCGACTGATCCCTTATGCATCCAGGCTTTTTCAAATAAATCTCTTAATAAGAGCTCGGGCAAGGACGGTCATATGTCAGCTTGAGTTTAGTAAGACGGAGTGTAGGGTACCCGGTCAGTGCATTGGATCAGAACGCGGGCCTGATGTCCGCGAAAGACTCGATGGACCATATCGGGAAGCTTCCGATTCTCTGCGTGAACCAGGCACCTGCAGCGGTGGACGCAAAGCAGAAGATTCTTGGCTGGAGATTTTTGCTCTCCCGAAGGCCGTAAATGCCATTCCATGAATATAGTATTTATTTCGGCGCCCTATTTCCCTTCAGAAATTATTCGACGTTACGCCAACGATGGCGCTAACGATGCCTGCCCGTCACCAGCATAAACAAAGCCTGATGGTCAGAGAAATAATACAGCAGGCCACGACCCGGTTACTGAGCGGACTGTCCTGGGGTTCTATCTGCTCACCGCACTACACATCATATTCCGCACTGGAATCCGCCTGAGCCCGCACACTTGTCGAATACCGGACGGCTTCGAGATTTGTTCGAGATTTACATTCGAGCAGGAAACAATTTGATGGCCTTGAAACCCCCTCAATTTACCCTTGACCCTTCCGAAGGCTTTCAGCTCCGACTCTCAAGGCCTTGGGCTTGGCGGCGAACCCTGCGAACCCTGCGAAAAAGTGGTGAGGAAAGCAGTGCACTCTGCTGACCTTTGTGATGGGATGATTGTTCATGTTACTACCACCTCCTTCACGACATCGACCACAAAATGCAACCACAGCTAGCGCAGGAGCTGCTGGAACACATCATCAATTTTCTACACGACAGAGAGTCGGATTTGAAAGCCTGCTCCCTGGTTTCCCGTGCTTGTGTCCACGCGGCCCAGTCCCATATTTTCAAAGAAATATCCTTCGGCAGTTCGTCGACGGCAGACACCAACGCTCGGTGGCCTAGATTACATGAGACATTGCAAGCCTCCCCACATCTCATTCGACACATCCACCGTCTCGATATCCGGCTCCGTCGAATCTCTTGCTCTGTCGAAACCTACGCAGCCATCTGCAATTTCCCCTTCACGCATATGAAAGCAGTGTACACCACCCTCACCCTGTTTTCCGCGTCGGCGATTGCGCTGCAGCATCTGCTGGCGCTTCCTACTCTACGCAGCGCGCAAATTGGATGCGCCTCCTACGATCCAGCGACATTTATGCGGATCTGGGACCGGTGCTCGCCCACGATTAGGCATTTGGGCATCCATCTGCGCGATCTGTCGATCGAGGAGGTCCCACCAACCCTGCCACTTCGTTTTGCGCCGATCCGCTTGGAATCCCTCAGGCTCACGGGCGTGGCAGGTCTCGGCGCCTGGCTAAACCACGAATATTGCCCGTTTGATCTCTCGGGGCTGAGGGTATTATCGATCTTGGGAAACAACGAAGCCCTTCGTTGGCCCAAACTTTCCGCCGGCCTCGCCACGGTCGAGGTGCTAGACCTCCGTGTTAATGTGTGCAATTTGCATTTCGGGTTTATCCACAACTCGCTCATCTCCATCCGCAGGCGGGCCACACGCCGATTGACCTCTCTCCATTCAGAGGCCTTACCCTCATGTGGATTTGGTCGCAAAGCGAACGCGGATGGCCGAAGGAACTCGACACCCTCGCGCCCTCGAACCGCATCCGCACGCTCGTCCTCGCCGGCAGTTTCTTCGACATCGCCGCCGAAGCGCTCGCCTCCGCGCTCGCGCGCCTGCCCCTTCACCGATCCCCGGCGATCGAGCTTGAGATGGATCCCAGCGAATACGCGCGGATTGCGCCCGCCCTGCATCGCCTTGGCTTTACGACCACGGTGCGTGCCCGCCATATATATCGATCCCATACTCACGTCCCTCTCGCAGTTTTCTAGCGCCGATCACGCCCGTGATTGGTTTGAGGTGAGCGTAAGCGCTGGGGAACTCACCGGACGTTGCTGACAACCTGTGGCAGAGATTCACTCAGACGTTATGATTTGACTCTAGACTTTAACATTTCTAAGGTATTGCTCAAAGCTGAATGATACTGCGTTGCTATTTTACCCATTCCAATGCTTCGATTTTGGTTTCATGGGGAGGATCCCGACCGACCCGTCACTCGTCCCCGCATGTGCTCGACAGTTGCCAGTCTAATTATAATCCACATACCTCCCAACACCTACCACCGCGCCAAACAAAAGACGCGCATTCGGAAAGTTCCCGGAATTCGCCTCCGAGGACCAAAGAATCCGAATTCCCCCCAACCTGCACCTTGCCTGACGTGCTCACCTTGAGTTCTCTCTCATTAACACTGGATTCTCGTCTATTCAAGGCACCAGCGACCATCAGCTTCTCCTCTGGCATGACCCCATGTACCACAGCTTACCGAGTTATCACTGATCAGATGACTCCTGGATTGCTCCTGGATACGTTCTTTTTCTCACTTTCGGCGCTTCATGTCCGCTGTCTACCCAGGCTCCCGTCGACTTCACCACTGTGCTCAAGATGCTGCTCTCGCTCGGTGCCATTGCCCTGCGGCCCTGCCTGACCACGACTGTTGTCAGCGCCGCACGCCGTAACGTTCCAACCTGGACACCTCCTCTCAGCACTCGCGGTCGGTACGTTGTTGACGCTAATGGCGAACGGTTCAAGCTCAAAGGCGGTAATTGGCACGGAGCGAGCGGGACATGGACTGGCTCCGGTGACATCAACGACGATGCGAACCACCACGCCAACGAAAACGCGTACGCCGCCCGTTCTGCACTAAATGACTGGAATCCTTACGGTCTTTTATAGCCACACAATGCCCTTGGGATTGCAATACGTACCGATTGATCAGATTCTCGACAGCTTCGAGGAGATGGGCATCAACACGATCCGCCTTCAGTTCTCGAACCAAATGCTGCACGATACCACCCCGATCCAAGACTCCTGGGTCGCTGCCAATCCCCAGTTCAAGGGCCTCACGCCGCTCCAGGTGTACGAGGCGGTCATAAAGGCGCTGACGGATCGCGGGTTCGCAGTGATTGTGAACAACCACACGAACACGAGCATCTGGTGCTGCGGAATCGATGGCAACGAGCGCTGGAACGAGTCCCAGAATTTCGATACGTGGGCCAACGACTGGTTGATGGTGGTCACTCGATACAAAGATAATAAACGGGTCGTGGGCGCTGATCTATACAACGAGGTGCGTTGAATCATCTATACGCTACATTTGCAGACGATGAGCTATCCCTAGGTTCGCCGCGATATTCTCACAGATCCTGACTGGGGATCCGGAAATGGCGCCGACTGGGAGAATGCATCTCAACTAGTCGCCGACCGAATATTGTCAGAGGCGAATCCGGACATCCTGGTCATCGTCGAGGGTATCAACTGGATAGGACTCCCAGTCAATGGCCTCCCGCACAGTCGCCCGACCCTTACGCCAGTACAGCAGCTTTCACACACGTTGCTCGTCTCACACAAGGTCTGCGCCGTGTCTCCTAGCAGCGCCTCATTCGAATACTGATCTACGCGGCGGGCCAGCTTGTTTACGCCGCACATTTCTACGGATACACCGGGCCTAACCACAGCGGCGCGACTGGCATCGGGGAGACCTCCGACCCGCGGTACCGCGATCTCAGCCGCGCTGACCTCTTCGCCGTCCTCAACAGCGAGGCGTTGTACGTCGCGCTCACGGATCAGATGCACTACACCGCCCCCGTGTGGGTGAGCGAGTTCGGCGTCGCGGGGCGCGGGAACACGGGTGCGGAGGTGACATGGTTTCAGAGCTTCGTCGACTATCTCGTGCAGACGGACGCAGACTTTGCGTTCTGGCCGCTCGTGGGGTACCTGACGAACGGCTCGGGCAACGGGTGGGCGCTGATGAACTGGGAAGCCGCCGCCACCGGGAAACGCACGGGGCTTTTCGACGGGGACGACTGGCGTGCGCCGGCGTGGACGCAGCTCGTTGGGGCGCCGTCGACGACGGGGCCGATCCCTGCGACGCCGGAGTGGAAGATGCTGACATTGGAGCATGGTGGTGATCTTGTGCAGTCGCTCGCCGTCCGGACAAGCATCGGCGACTTCGACAGCGGCGCGAGCAAGGGCGTTTGCCCGGACAACCTGCGCCTCATCGGGCTCTCGCACGGCGCGACCCGCGCGCTGTGCACGGACTACAGCTACGGAAGCCTCTGGGCGAGCGCGCGCGTGGTGGAGGTCGTCTTCGATGAGCGGCACGGCGTGCAGGACTGGGCATCCGGGTACACCAAGTACCAG